>CM077090.1:118569925-119144097 GCA_039513925.1 Platanthera zijinensis | reverse complement strand
TATAAATAAACCAATATATGGGATAAAAAGACAGAGAGCTGACGGCTAGACAAAAAGAGACCGAGCAGGCCGAGCGGTTAATACAGCGTTAGCCCTGCTCGCAAGACCAGGCATGAGTGAAGCAAGTTCTCGTTGACATATACCTGCACGTTGAACGCCAGATTCCAAGTCTGACATAATCCATTGAGTGAGGATAGCTCACTCAATGCCAAAGCAGAAGGAATTGACAGAGGAACAATCAGTCAAAACCTAAGGAATGAGATAGACAGAAAAATTTCTCTAGTCTAGAAGCGTTGAGTGAGGACAGCTCATTCAACACACTCAACACCTCAGCAAGCTGGCACACTTCAGAGAACCGGCTAAGGACAAATGTGTTGAGTGATGAAGGCTCAATCAATGCTCTTGATGCCTAGCAAATAAAGAAAGTTACAGCTTTTTCCATGGTCTGGGTGATGAAGATTCAATCAACGCACTCAATGCCTGGCAATGCAGCAGCATTTTGCCAAGTCCAGAGGCATTGAATGATGAAGATTCTCTCAATGCACTCAACGCCTAAGCAAGGAAGAAGAATTGTCTAAGTCCATATTCGTTGAGTGAAGCCAATTCACTCGACACAATTACGCGTAATGGTGTAGAGATTTGACTAAGTCCAGATCATTGAGTGGAGGTCATTCACTCAACGCACTCAACGCATGGATTGAATCTAAGAATTTGGCTAAGTCCACAGATGCTGATGTCAGCAAAAGTCAATAAAAGTCAATAGAGTTCAAATTCTTTGCAGGAATGCTACAAAACACGACAAATGGCCCCTGTAGCCTATTGTACATATAATTCTGTCAAAGCAAGTTGTATCCAATAACTTTAGGTGGTCCCCACTGTTCAAATAGCATTAAATCGGTGGAAGATAAAGGGAACACGATCGAGATATGGAACATAACTTTTAGGGTTTTCTCATTTTGAATAGTTGCGGTTGAACTTCTTCTTGCTTTCCATTATTGCCGAGTGAAGCTTGAAGTTAATAGCTAATCTAAAAGTTAATTTAAACAAGTTCAATCTTCAGTAGCTGTAGCTATTTCCTCTGCTATAGCAAGTTCAGATAAGGTTCAGATAAAGAAGAAAGCGTGCAGTTTTCAGGTTTCTATAGGTCCAGGTTAGCTGATTGAAGAACACAAGAACTGTCAAATATTTAGTCTTCTACAGAAAGTTCAGAAATAAGTTTTTGAGTTACTTCTGGCACAAGCTCCAACTTATTGAAGATCATTCTCTTGCTGCTAAAAAGAAGATATGGTTGAGGTAAACTCAGCTCAGGAGGTGGGTATAGAGAAATTTCTCTAGTGTCAAATCAACAACACGAACGAAACCCTTTCATTTTTGTATGATCCTTTTAGATTTGAGTTGTAGGCCTGATTTATAAAGGTTGAGGTAGGATCTAGTTTTGAATTTGAGGTAGGGCTGTATAGCCTGAGGTTGTATCCTTGTATGGATCTGAGTGTAGGGCACGCGTGCCTAAGGTAGGACAGTGTTACTCTCTAAGTTGTAGGACTAACCTCCATAGCCTGAGCTGTAGAGCTTAGGCTCAAGTGAGGTATGTTATCTTTGATCATAGAGTTGTAGGAGCAAGCTTGCTCAGAGGAAGGGCTTTGTGCCCGAGATGTAAGTCTTAGAGGAGACTGAGAGAGCCGGAGGGATCTTTGTTGTAAGCTCTAAGAAGCCAAGTTTTGTAGAAGGGGCCTTGTCTAATAAGCTGTTAGAAAGGTGAGGGACAGTAGACGTACCCATAATCTAGGGAACCACTATAAATTCTATGTGTGCTTATGTAGATTGTCATGAAAGAAAGCTAACCTATCAAACTAACAACACGCCAACTTAAGAAATCTTAAAAGACAGAAAACCTATTCACCCCCCCCCCCTCTAGTTGTTTGCTACCTTGAAATTAAAGACGTTAAGTGTGCTTGGCAAATTTTAGCTAGTTCATCCTAGGAGTTGAGTGAGTTGAGTGACCTTCATCACTCAATGTATTTGGACTTAGTCAATTACTTCTACACTACTAAGTGTTGAGTGCATTGAGTGAACTATCATCACTCAATTTATTTGGACTTAGCCAATTACTTCTATACTTTTAGGCATTGAGTGCGTTGAGTGAACCTTCATCACTCAACGCATTTGGACTTAGCCATTTCTCTGATGGCCAACCATCTTGTTGAGGCGTTGAATAAACTGTCTTCACTCAATGCTTCTGTACATAGCTGATTTTCTTGATGAGCTTGCGTGGAGTGAGCCTTCCTCACTTATGCATCTGGACTTGGATAGATTTTTCTTTCTATTTCTTCTTAATCTTTCAATAAACAATGGTCTGTCGATGCTTTCTTCTTTGGGCGTAGAGTGAACTACCTTCACTCAACGCTTCTGGACTTAGTCAAAATTCTTGACAGATTCTTCAAACACCTTGACTTCTTGAGCTTGACTCAACACTTCTTTCTTCAGTCATTGAGTGAAATTTCCTCACCCAACGATTCTGGACATAGTTTGATTTCTTCCATGCCAATGCTTAAGCTTTGACAGACTGATCTTTTTAACGCCTCTTTTTATATGGTGTTTAAGTGATCTGCCTTCACTCAACGCTCGTAGACTTTGTCGCAAATCTACTTTGCAAACTAATGGGCTTTGATTGTCATGCTTTACTTAGTGCATTTTGGCATTTGGCATTTAGTAAACTGGCTTCACTCAACGCCTGTGGACTTAGATGATTTTTTGTCTTTCCAGCATCCTTTTTGACATCTGGCATTGAGTGAACTGGCTTCACTCAATGCTTGTGGACTTAGACAAATTTCTGTCTCTCCACCACACTACTTTGTGACCACCTGTCACAATCACTAAGACAACCTTTCTAAACTTGTTCCAAGGAACATCCTTCATATAAGGAACTTGAACATACATCAAATCATTTAAGCTCTTAGTATTGATTGTGATGCCCATTCGAATTTAGGGAACATTGAGGATAATATTTTAAACACATTATACCATACATACGTACTTTAGGACATTCATACTGTAGATTCTTATCATATAAATTAGTATGAGCCCTTTGTATGATAAGTTATATTCCTGAAATCATAAATTATATGTGTATATGAGCATTCATATAAGTTAAGGTACTTTTGTGATGGTTTAGTTGTAGTTGATGTAGTTTCCTTTGTTATACTAATTGTCTGATCCTATTTATAACTATAGTTTTATTACATTCTTAATTTAGGAACGACTCATTTATTTCTTCTAGTATAATGATATATCATTGTAGATGTTTACTCATGATAAATTAGTTCCACTATCCCCTGCTCTTTTTATTTTCCTTTGTTGTCCTCCACTTTCGTTCTCCAACACAATGCCTAGGAGTCGCGGGGATGAGGTGAGGACAAAATGGCTTAGTCTTTATAACTAATGGTCGGTTGTGACCATATCATTTTAGGAGCTCGACGAGATGGAGCACTAGCATGGCCAGCAGGATAGGATGGCAGGACGTGAAGAGCAGATACCCCACACTACTACTACTACAGCTCAGTGTCAGGTGATGATGGGTGTTTTTTGTTTAGCGTCCTCTTTGAGTTTGTGTGAGACGATTTAAATTTTTGCATATATCTGGCAAAACCCTATTACACTATGTGTACTCATTGTTGGACTGTTTTTATTTTTATCTGATATATGTGATGGGGACATGTTATACTTTTCACTTTTATTTCTATTCTCGAGTTGGCCTACAGGTTAAAATGATCATACTAGCCGGCAGGATTGGCATCATGCGGGGGCAAATAACTCGTGTGTTGGTGTCGCTGTCAGGCATTATTTCTGAGCATATGACCGGGTAACCTCCTTGGTAAGGGGAGGGGTCTTACACCTTAAGCGCATACTGGCTAGTTGCCCCCTCAGGTGTTATTGAAGACCTAGAGTTGTGATGTCATCATTATCCAGGTCCCTATATGATCTCCACTCCTCACATCGACTACATGCCCGTTCTAGTGATATTGAAAACCTCGACCTATGATGTAGCTATTGCTCGAGTCCTTGCAGGAGATCCTCTCCTACACACCTGCTACTTGCCCCCTCGAGTGTGTTGTTGTCCTCAAGCTGTGATGTTACCGTATTTTGGGTCTCTACGCGATCTCCTCTCCTACAAACCATCTTCTTTCCCCCCTCGAGTGACTTGAGGTCCTCGAGCCTTGATGTTGCTGTCGTCCGGATCCCTGTACAAGCTCCTCTCCTACAAACCGTCTACTTGCCTCCTCGAGCGAGACTGAGTTCATGATATAGTTCATGTCATAATCGGACCCCTATAAAGGTTTCCCTCATATGAGTTATGTACTTGCCAACCGGGCCTGAGCCCTTTCTCTTACTCGAGCTGAGCTTGTTCGCTTAGATAATGGCATGAAAGGTGTTTACCTTTCTTCTGCACCTCCAGTATATCTCGGATCCTGCGTAGTGTCGACCTTTTTCCTCGACCTTTAGTTGAGCTCGGCTCCTGTGAGGTCTCGACAATTTCTCGACCTCCATTTGAGCTCGCTTGCTTAGCGAATGTGAAAGTCTTTTTAAGGGTAGCTAAACACCTAGATGGGGGTGAATAGATCTCTTTTGGAATATTTTAGTTCTTTTGAAGTATGAAGTTGATGTATATTTTTTTTACTATTTTTTCTTTCAAGAACACATACAATAAACATAATTTATCGTGTTTCCCTTATCAAGGGTACATCTATTTTTCCCCTCCACCTATGTAGCAGTGAGTTAGATTAATCCAACTCCTCCAATACTCAGATCAAACATATCTTATACCTCAGATCCCTCCTTGGATCTTACAACTCAGAGTGCTCTCCACTATTACACCTTACACTACTCACAATCCTACCTACGAGACAGTCACCTGTCTCCAGCCTCAGGCTAAACAACCCTACAACTCAGAGTCTTCCAACTCTTACAGCTCATAGACCTAGCAGGTCTCCTACCCTAGATCTTCACAAAGATCCTACCTCAGGAATAATCCTTTCCTCAGATCCTTCCTAGGACCCTACAATTCGGGGTGCTTCATACTCCTACAATACAGACTGATCACAATCCTACACTCAACCTTTATAAAATAGGCCTACAACTCAAAGTGCATCATACTCCTACACTCAGCCTTTATAAAACTATCCTACACTCAAATCTCAGTAAGATCCTATAAGAAGGAATTAATGTTTGAGAAATTTGACTCAAAAGAAATGTTCTAAGTCTTCTTCTTTTGTTGAATCAATAGACATCCCTTCTTCAGCACAGTTATGGGAAGATGATTCTTCATAATTTATACAACAGGTACTGTGTTGTAATTGGCAGAGTTCTTCTTCTTCAAGATTGAGAAAGCTTTCTTGGTTTAGAATGCTAGAATTGAATATTACGATAAATTTGCTCTGCTCTGCGGGCCGACTATTACAAAATTTGGGTTTAGAGAGATTGCCAAAAGTTCTTGCAAAAGTCGATTCAAAAGCTCTCTTAAGAATGTCACCTACTTCACATTTATACATCGGCAACAACAACAGCTATATACCCCTTTTGGAAAGCGGATGGCCGAATTTAATTATTGATTTAACTAAGATAGTATATGCAATTAATACGGTTGCCTCAGTATTTCAGCGCTCAATTTGTGTTGATTTGAATGAAGAATGGCGTCATTAGAGTTGACGTGGCGCCAATGACTTAGAATAATTTCTGAATCTCTACAGGAGTTGAGTGATCTCATATGATACGATGAATTTGAACTTTGACAATTAACTCCAGAAGCATTGAGTGAATCGCCTTCTCTCGACGCATCTGTACTTAGACAAATTCTGCCCAATACCGAGGCATTGAGTAGAGGTTCTTCACTCAATGCATTTTCATTTAACACAAGCACTTAGAAGGCATTGAGTGTAAGTCCTTCACTCAACTCATTTTTACTTAGTCAGATTTTCCTTAAGAAGGCGTCGAGTGTAAGAACTTCACTCGAAGCAATTGTACTTAGACTGATTTTTATAGATGGTGTCGAGTGTAAGTCCTTCACTCGACGTATTTGTACTTTGCAGCCTAAATTTTTAGAAGGAGTCGAGTGTAAGTCCTTCACTTGATGCATTTTTATATAGAAATTTTTTAGTGCTTGAAAGTCTTGTTTTCAAGGCTAGCTAAACACCTACACGGGGGGTGAATAGGTTTTTGTCTCTATTTCAATATTCTTACTTGTTAGCCAATTTCTGTGCTTTATGATTATGTTATTTTTAGCTATTAAGAACAATCACAAACGACACAGAAATTTTATAGTGGTTTCCTAATCTTGGGTACAACCACTGTAACGACCCCATCCGTTACATGATGTATAGTAGAAGGTCCGGCCGGGGCCCCACACTATATGCCACAAACAGACGGTGAGGTCACAGGATAATACCAAACCATACACGCATCCTAACTCAGAGCATGCTAGCGAAAGATTTAAGTTGTAATTTGAACTCTAACCAGGAATGTCCAATATATAAACCACTTTTATATATATAGCCACGGAATGTACAACACAAACATAGAGTTTGGCCTTAAGGCCTTACAGTTTCTCTTTCCACACCGTATGGTTTACAAACCTCGGCGCGCAGGCCGGCCATACATGAGTAAAAGAAAACAAGCAAAAATATTCGCTTAGCCTTCAAGGGCCAGCCGCAGTAGCAGCAACAACAGCAGCAAGGGCTTCAGCCCTTCATTTACCACTTGGCTCTCTAGCACCTGCACAGGGACAAACCACCCAAACGGTGGCAAACAAGGCAACAGTCAGCATTCAGCTGACCCAATTATAACAATCCTACCCCTTTCTCGGGGCATTAGCATTCTTTCCCTGCATAGCATGGCATCATCATATAGCAACTATGTGCGCGCAGGCACATTCAAGCCATCACAACTATCGGCCTCACGGGACAGTACGTGCACTCAGGGCACATTCTTGGTGTACCGGAATACCAGGGTCAACACCACCGTCTACACGGTATTTGAGCATTCTAGTCTTTTCGGCGCGCGGGCCTAAGACTCTCATTAGGCGCTCCAACAAAACCTATAACTAGGCTTCCAAGTCGGACGGACCTAACGCAGGTACGGATCAGCCACACCCCATTGCTCAAGTCGCCGTGCCACCTCGAATACGGAAGTATCCATGGCAATTTATAGGCACGGGTCGGTTTCACCTTTCCTGTTCGGCAATCTGCCTTTCATCAAGTTGCAGCCCAACAGCTCAACCGCACACAAAGTGGCAACGCACGGCCACAAGAGTTGCATCCAACCCTCTTCATTTCCTGGACTTCATCCAGTACTTCCTGCTGCACCAAGCCAACAGGTAGGCACAAGGCAAACAAGCCATAATCACGGAGCCTTCTCCGATATGCAAACAAGCATCACCAATCCAGACCATGTCCAGATGGGCTTCACACAGCATGCCTAGATCCGTACTCCAATTCCAGACTCTAACAAGGGGGACTTCACATATCTATCCCAAGGGACACCACAACCCACCGCACACTCGCGGGGAAGGGTTTTCCCTATGCAATGCAGAAAAGAAGGACTTCACATGTCCAAGAAGGGAGATCGTACCCTTGACGATCTCTTGGGAGCCATCGAAATCTAGCCGGTGAGAAAGAACCGCAGCAACTTTGCCTCCACAATGCTGGTTCGGATCACGAATCGGACCATGGGAGCTCCACCAGTGGCTTGATCTCCTCCTCCTTCTTCTTCCTCCTCTCTCTTTCTCTCTTCCTTAACCAAATGAAGAATGATGTCTTCATCAGCCTCTGCTGATTTAATCCAGCCAGGAATCACCTGAGCCCTTGGATCCAAAGAAAGAAAAATAAACGACCACGATTTTCCCAAAATCACATTTTTTTTGCCTGACACGGCCTGTGACACGCCCGTGTCACAGGCCGTGTACCCTTAAGCGACACACACGGTATTCAAACCGACTGAACTATACCAGAACACGGGCATCAACACGCCCGTGTCGAACCTGACACGACCGTGTCAGTCATGAGACACGCCCGTGTCACCCCTGCCTCATCGAGCTCCAAACTCAACCAGCAGTACACGGGTAGGCACACGGCATCGGACACGCCCGTGTCCAATTTTACACGGCCGTGTTCAAGGCTTGGTTCCAGGCCGTGTAATCTTCTGACTCAATCCGCCAATTATTTGAGTGACACGCCCTGGGACACGCCCGTGTCCCAGGCCGTGTACCCCCGACACGCCCTGGGACACGCCCGTGTCCCAGGCCGTGTAAACCAACCTGCACCTCAAATCCATTTTTTGAGATTTTTGGGGTGTTACAATCCTCCCCCCCCCCCTTAACAAAATTTCGTCCCGAAATTTGCAAGGTAAGGAAACAAGGAAAAACAATGCTATAACCTGATAACACTGTTATAACAAAAGGTACACGGTCTACAGTTTATATAAATAACTCGGGAAATTCAGCTCGCATGGTCTGCTCTCGCTCCCATGTTAGCTCTTCACGGCCACAATTGTCCCATCGGACTTTGACCATCCCGATCACTTTGTTCCGCAACTGTTTCTCGGCTCGATCCTCGATCCGAATGGGTCGAACCTTCATCGTTAGCCCATACTCGACCGGTACCCGATCATTCTCCACTACTTGAGCTGGATCCTTAACAGCCTTACGTAGTACTGAGATGTGAAATACATCATGTAATCCACCCAAGTCTGCTGAAAGCGCTAGTCGATAAGCAGCTTCCCTAACTCGCTCCACCACCTCAAATGGACCAAGATACCTCGGACTTAGCTTTTTCAAATGCCGAATCCTGGACACACCTTTGAAGGGTTTGATCTTCAAATATACCCAATCACCCACCGCGAACTCCATGTTCCGGTGTTTGGCATTGTAGTACTTTGCTTGACGATCTTGGGCTATCAATAGCCTCTCCCGAATAGAGCGTATAAGCGAGGTAGCTTCTTCGACTTCCTTTTCCCATTCAGCTTAGATTCGCCTTCTTCTGCCCAAGCTAACGGTGTACGGCATGTACGACCATACAAAGCCTCAAATGGTGCCATACCGATGCTCGCTTGGTAGTTATTATTATAGGCAAATTCTACAAGAAAAATATAATCTTCCCATCTTTTACCAAAGTCTAGGGCGCACATGCAGAGCATGTCCTCCATCGTCCTGTTGGTTCGTTCAGTATGGCCATCTGTTTGGGGATGAAAGGCCGTACTAAACGCTAACTTTGTACCCAACATTTGATGAATTAGCTGCCAATCATTCGATGTGAATCGCCCATCACGGTCACTAACGATGCTCCGAGGAACACCGTGCAGTCGAACAATCTGCTCCACATAGAGCTTGTCCAAGGTTTCCACTGAATCGTCTCTTTTGTTTGGAAGGAAGTGCGCCACTTTTGTCAACCGGTCCACAATCACCCAGATTGAATCATGACCGCGTTGCGATCTCGGCAACCCGTGCACGAAATCCATCGAAATGTCATCGAACTTCCACTCCGGAATGGGTAACGACTTCAGGAAACCGCCAGGCTTCTGGCATTCTGCTTTCACCAACGCACAGGTATTGCATTCCGCCACATAACGTGCTACATCTTTCTTTAGTCTGGGCCACCAGAACAGCTTTTTCAGATCTCTGTACATCTTTGTGCTCCCTGGGTGAACTGAGTACTTTGCAAAGTGAGCTTCGTACATCAACTCTTCCCTCAATTTACCCACACTCGGGACGCACACTCAACCATTTCTTCGTAACAAACCGTTATCCCAAGAGAATTGGTCATCCGGCCCATCTTTAGCATAGCGCTGGAGACTTTCATCAAGCTCCGTTGCTCGCCGAACTCTGTCCGTATGGTCATATTGAACCTCCGTCCAGTTCAAGCATGCATTGGTCGACGAACCCTTGTCAACACAAGATATCTCCAATGCTTCCAATTCCCGGATTAAACGCTGATCATGCCTCTGCAACCAGCTTGCCCGTACCGGAGTCTTCTGACTCAAAGCATCAGCGATCACATTTCCCTTCCCGGGAGTATAGTGAATCTCGAAGGTGTAGTCCCCAAGGAACTCCATCCATCTTCGTTGTCGCATTTTCAGATCCTTCTGATCCAATAAGTACTTTAGGCTTCTGTGATCTGTATAGATGTCCACTTTAACGCCATAAAGATAGTGCCGCCACAACTTGAGCGCAAAGATTACCGCCGCCAACTCCAAATCATGGACGGGGTAATTCCTCTCATGCACTTTCAACTGGTGCGAGCCATAAGCAATCACTTTACCAAACTGCATAAGAACGCAGCCTAAGCCGCTCCCAGAAGCATCACTATAGATCTCATAGCCATCTGTACCACATGGCGATGTCAACACAGGCGCCGTGGTAAAAAGACTCTTCAAGTCTTCAAAAGCTCGCGCGCACTCCGGCGTCCAAATGAACTTTGATCTTTTCTCGTCAGCATGGTCAGAGGTAAAGCAATCCGTGAGAAGTTTTCCACAAACCGTCTATAGTAGCCCGCAAGTCCAAGGAAGCTCCTGACCTCGGCCACTGAAGACATCACTGGCCAATCTCGAATGGCACTTATCTTCAACGGATCCACCGCGATACCTTCTCCACTTACCACATGGCCTAAAAAGGCTACTGAAGAGAGCTAGAACTCACACTTTGAGAACTTGGCATAAAGCTTGTTCCTCCGCAGGGTATGCAATACCAGCCGCAAATGGTTTGCATGATCCTCTTCCGACTGAGAGTATACTAAGATGTCATCGATAAACACAATCACGAACAAATCCAAGTACTCTCGGAACGTTCGATGCATTAGGTCCATAAATACCGAAGGCACATTACATAGGCCAAACGGCATTACCGTGAACTCATAATGACCGTAGCGTGTTCCAAACGCCGTCTTGGGAATGTCACCTTCCCTAATCCTCAACTGATAATATCCCGATTTCAAATCCAACTTGGAATAGACCGTTGATCCTGCCAATTGATCAAAGAGGTCATCAATTCGTGGAATCGGATATTTATTTTTCTCCGTCAGCTTATTCAATTCGCGGTAGTCAATACATAACCGTAAACTACCGTCTTTCTTTTTCACAAATAGAACAGGCGCGCTCCAAGGTGACATACTTGGGCGTATATATCCCTACTCCAACAACTCTTGCAATTGGACTTTCAACTCAGCCATCTCTTTTGGCGCGACGCGATAAGGAGAGCGGGCCACAGGTTTCGCACCTGGCACCAACTCAATAGAGAAGTCAATCTCCCGCTGGGGTGGTAACCCAGGAAGATCTTTAGGAAACACATCGGCAAACTCTGACACAACCAGAACTTCACCGACACTGGCCCTTGGCTCAACAGCCTGAATTAGCGTGAAGAATAACTCCGCGCCCTTCCGAACAGCATTGACGACTTGGAGTGCAGACAACAACGTCCCGCCAACTCCTCGCATACCAGCGAACTTCGTCACAAGTCCGGTATTCTAGCCCAGTGTGATCTCCTTGGAGTTGCAATCAATAAAGTCACGCTGCTCCGAGAGCCAGTTCATGCCAAAGATCACATCAAACTCCGATAACGGTAGCACAGCTGCACTCAAACCGAAATCCCGACTTCCTATTTGAACATCCACCTCGCAAGCCCTATCCGCAAGCATCACACAGCCATTCGGCAATAGCACCCTTGTACTATCAACCGTCACATGACTCGGCACCCCAATTCGAGATACGAAGTCCTCAGACAGAAAAGAATGCGAAGCACCCGTATCAAACAGGGCTCTCGCCAAATTATTCCGAATCAGGACAAAGCCTGCACACACACACATCTGCACAAGCTATACATAACCACAAGCAATAACACGTAAGCAAGTAAGCTATAATCACTCGTACCTGTGACGACGTCACTTTGCTTAATCGCCTCCTGCTGGCCAAGCTGATAGATTTGGGGCTGTGCCTGGGATGCAGAGGAATCAACCACCGCTTTGCCCTTCTCAGCATAAGACGCACCCGTCTTCTTTTCCCCTTTGGGCTGAACAACCCGACAGTCACGGGCTATATGCCCCACCCGGCCACAGTTATAGCATGTACGAGAATCCGGCCTTGATGTCGCCCCCGACACAACGGTCGTAGTCACTTGCCCAGACGGCTTGGACCTCTTGCCCCCTTTCTTCTGGTAGAATGATTTGCTAGGGCGAGGTGCTTGAACCTCGGGCTTTGCCACAACCAAGCCCTTGTTACCTTGCACCCGCCGCATGTCCTCCTACGCACGTGTAGTATCAACTAATGCCTGAAACCCTTGGTTCACTGAACTCGAAAGCAGGAACCTCAACTCATCCCGCAATCCTTCATAGAACCTATTCGTTTTCCTTTGGTCATCCGCGAAGATTGTTCCCGCATACCACCCCAACCTGGTAAACTCATGCAAGTAGATATCCACGCTATCTTCTCCTTGCTTTAACCGTTGGAACTCGTTTTCCATGGCAATGCGTTGCGCCGCTGGGACATGCTTCACCAGAAATATTCGAGAGAACTCCTCAATCGATACTTGCGTTAATTGTCTGCCCGCCAAATGGTGTATCTCAACCTCGTCCCACCACAACCGCGCCTCTCCTTCCAGCATGAAGGTGGCCAAGGTGACCTTTAGAGTTTCCTCCGCCCTGATCGTTGTCATTATCCACTTGACACGCGACAACCAATCCTCTGCCTGCGTTGGGGATCCCAGTCCCGTAAACGTAGGTGGACTGAAGCTCATGAATTGCTTCAACTATCGGTCAGCTGTACGTGGATCTACAGCTTCAACCGGCTCGGGTCTTACAACAACACGAACTGGCTCGACTGCCGGCTGCGCTTGCCTGGTCGGCTGAATCATGGCAAATAGCGCCTCAGCAACTAAGCGAACAGTTTCCGCAGATGGAGGAGGTGTTGGCACCTCAGCTGGTGTCGCACTCTCATCAGAGCGCTGGGACTCAGACTGCCCAGCACCACTACGCGTCACCTATAGGTGGACATGACACACATTAGCGAACGTATGCAAGCAAAACAACACAAAAAGGAACGCGCAGATTCCTCAAACAAGATTTTGTACATTCCTTAGTGGACATTCCAGAGTTCATTAGCATTACAGCAGGGCGCACAAACACGCGCTCGCCACCCCACAAAAGAATTCGACCACGAATTCGAAAGAGGAAGACCGAACGAAGCTGATACCAAAATGTAACGACCCCATCCGTTACATGACGTATAGTAGAAGGTCCGGCCGGGGCCCCACACTATATGCCACAAACAGACGGTGAGGTCACAGGATAATACCAAACCATACACGCATCCTAACTCAGAGCATGCTAGCGGAAAATTTAAGTTGTAATTTGAACTCTAACCAGGAATGTCCAATATATAAACCACTTTTATATATATAGCCACGGAATGTACAACACAAACATAGAGTTTGGCCTTAAGGCCTTACAGTTTCTCTTTCCACACTATATGGTTTACAAACCTCGGCGCGCAGGCCGGCCATACATGAGTAAAAGAAAACAAGCAAAAACATTCGCTTAGCCTTCAAGGGCCAGCCGCAGCAGCAACAGCAGCAAGGGCTTCAGCCCTTCATTTACCACTTTGCTCTCCAGCACCTGCACAGGGACAAACCACCCAAACGGTGGCAAACAAGGCAACGGTCAGCATTCAGCTGACCCAATTATAACAATCCTACCCCTTTCTCGGGGCATTAGCATTCTTTCCCTGCATAGCATGGCATCATCATATAGCAACTATGTGCGTGCAGGCACATTCAAGCCATCACAACTATCGGCCTCACGACCCGACAGCCCGTGCACTCAGGGCACATTCTTGGTGTACCGGAATACCAGGGTCAACACCACCGTCTACACGGTATTTGAGCATTCTAGTCTTTTCGGCGAGCGGGCCTAAGACTCTCATTAGGCGCTCCAACAAAACCTATAACCAGGCTTCCAAGTCGGACGGACCTAACGCAGGTACGGATCAGCCACCCCCCATTGCTCAAGTCGCCGTGCCACCTCGAATACGGAAGTATCCATGGCAATTTATAGGCGCGGGTCGGTTTCACCTTTCCTGTTCGGCAATCTGCCTTTCATCGAGTTGTAGCCCAACGGCTCAACCGCACACAAAGTGGCAACGCACGGCCACAAGAGTTACATCCAACCCTCTTCATTTCCTGGACTTCATCCAGTACTTCCTGCTGCACCAAGCCAACAGGTAGGCACAAGGCAAACAAGCCATAATCACGGAGCCTTCTCCGATATGCAAACAAGCATCACCAATCCAGACCATGTCTAGATGGGCTTCACACAGCATGCCTAGATCCGTACTCCAATTCCGGACTCTAACAAGGGGGACTTCACATATCTATCCCAAGGGACACCACAACCCACCGCACACTCGCGGGGAAGGGTTTTCCCTATGCAATGCAGAAAATAAGGACTTCACATGTCCAAGAAGGGAGATCGTTACCCTTGACGATCTCATGGGAGCCATCGAAATCTAGCCGGTGAGAAAGAACCGCATCAACTTTGCCTCCACAACGCTGGTCTCGGATCACGAATCGGACCACGGGAGCTCCACCGGTGGCTTGATCTCCTCCTCCTTCTTCTTCTCCTCTCTCTTTCTCTCTTCCTTAACCAAATGAAGAATGATGTCTTCATCAGCCTCTGCTGATTTAATCCAGCCAGGAATCACCTGAGCCCTTGGATCCAAAGAGAGAAAAATAAACGGCCACGATTTTCCCAAAATCACATTTTTTTTGCCTGACACGGCCTGTGACACGCCCGTATCACAGGCCGTGTACCCTTAAGCGGCACACACGGTATTCAAACCGACTGAACTATACCAGAACACGGGCATCGACACGCCCGTGTCGAACCTGACACGCCCGTGTCAGTCATGAGACACGCCCGTGTCATCCTTGCCTCATCGAGCTCCAAACTCAACCAGCAGTACACGGGTAGGCACACGGCATCGGACACTCCCGTGTCCAATTTGACACGGCCGTGTTCAAGGCTTGGTTCCAGGCCATGTAATCTTCTGACTCAATCCGCCTATTATTTGAGTGACATGCCCTGGGACACGGCCGTGTCCCAGGCCGTGTACCCCCGACACGCCCTGGGACACGCCCGTGTCCCAGGCCGTGTAAACCAACCTGCACCTCAAATCCATTTTTTGAGATTTTTGGGGTGTTACAACCACTATCCCTCTGCTCCTTTCTAATAGTGTGTTAGACTAGGCTCTTCCCCCAAAACTCAGCTCCTTAAGAGCTTACCGCACAGATCCCGCAGGACCTCACAGGTCACAAAGACCTGACACTTAGGAACTAAGCCAAACTACAGATCACCAAGACCTTAGCCTTTATAATAAAAGCTTACAACTGTAGACTCACAAAGAATATATACAAAAGAAATAAAAGGTGATTTGATTAGACACCAGAGAAAGAACTTTGTGTCTACTTCTTCCTGGACTGAGCAGATATCAGCACAAGCTTTTGTTGTTGAATACAATGAAGTCGGCAGTTTGATCTTTATTCAAACAACTATCATTTCTTTGCAGAGCTTATTGATCTTCTTCTTCAGAATTGCTTCTGAAACTACTGTTGTAGATGGAGATTGCTTCAACTATCTCTTTCCTCAGCTAATTTTTCTGTGTAGAACAACTTCTTCATTCTCAATAAGAAAGGCGGGGAAGGAGATTGAAGTTTGGCCGCACTTTCATTTTTAGAAAACCTAGACAAGAATTCGATCATTTGCTCTGTCCGAATTTTTTCTTTTTATTCTCTAATGGCCAATCGAGCAGAGGGCACACCAGACGGATTGATGGCTGAGATTTAGCCATTCAGCACATGCTTTCCATTTACGCTTGATTCAACGGCTCTTTGTTGCGTGTGGGCCCCAACACTTAAAGATGAAAATATTTCTTTGCAAGTGCCAAGGATGATGACAGCTGGCCGCTAACGCCTCTGGCAGCATTCCCACAACATTTGAATTTTGGATGACTTTTTTACTTTGCTGACGACAGCATGACTCAGCATCTCTGGACTTAGACAAAATTTAAGCATTAGAAGAAAATGTGTTGAATCAGTAAGCATCACTCAACGCCACAATACTTAAAACAAAATTATAAATATCTAGGCATTGAGAGAGATTAGCTCGATGAATACTGAGCTATGTTCGACGAAAGCGAACCTCAGTTCAACGAATGCCAAGCTTAGTTCGATGAAAGAATAAATTCAGTTCGACGAAATCCAGACTCATTTCGACAAAAGCTAAGCTAAGTTCGACGAACGAGTAAATTAAGTTCAACGAACTCAAGACTCAGTTCGACGAAAGAGTAAATTCAGTTCGATGAACTCCAGACTCAGTTCGACGAAAGCTAAGTTAAGTTCGACGAAGGAGTAAATTCAGATCAACGAACTAGTTCGAAGAAAGAGTAAATTTAGTTTGACGAACTACAGCCTCAGTTTGACGAAAGCCAAGCTATTCACATATTTGGACTTAGCCAAAATTTCTGTGTCAAGGCGTTGAGAGCATTGAGTGAGCTCGCCTCACTCAACGCTATTTGCCGAACTTTTCTGTGGAGTTGACAGGCACAACATCACTCAACTCTAAAAGCAGTATGGCGTTGAGTGAGTAAACTACACTCAACGTCTATTGACTTAGCCACATTTTCAGCCTATTTCTCTAGGCTTTGACTGACTTAGCCTAACTCATAGCTTTTTGATCTATGGCGTTGAGTGAGTAGACTACACTCAACGCATGTGTACTTAGCCATATTTTTGGCTATCTATCAGTTCGACTAAGATAGACTCAACGCTATTTGTTATATATTGTTGAGTGAGCTGTCCTCACTCAACGCCTATGGACTTAGGCAAATTTCTAGCTAGATAATATTGAATCCTTACCTCTGGCGTTGAGTGAGCTTGCTCCAGTCAATGCCTATAGACTTAGTACATTTTTCTATGTCCAGCAACCAATTATTGTGTCCACTTGTCCAATCAATGTGATAAGGAATAACCTGCACTCAATACCTCAAATACACATCAAATACAGTTGATGTGTGTGACATTAACCTATTTGACTTCTCACAAATCAGGGACTTTGGGAACAATGGACCCAACAATCTCCCCCTATTTTAACAAGTCAAAACCCTTATCCAAATTATTTTCTTTTTATGGTAAATGACACACACAACCTATAAATCAAAATAAATATTGAATTCCGAAATTCAATAAGGAAGTGTACCTCATTTCCCTCCTGTATGGTGAGCATCACCTACTCCCCCTTTTTTGCTGTAAGGTGTTTGTTCTTACTTGAGTGCCTTGATCACTTTCTCCACTTTATGGGAACAACTCTTTCTCCCCTTAGGTTTGCTGCATGATAGTGATAATCTACTGGATATGTCCTTCTCTCCCCCTTTCCATCTTTCCCTCTTGCTATCTCTCCCCCTTGCTAGGACCTTCTCTCTTCTGACCCCCTTTTTGACTTATGCAGAATAGGCTGAGTTTGACGGGCTGGACCTTCCAAAGTAACTTATTTTCCCTCAATAGAAGCATCAGTGAACTGATACGACTGGGGATTATTTATCTCCCGCAAGAGGAAAAATACCAGCACCACACAAAAAAATGTAAAAGGGAGTGCCTGAAGCTTGGCCAAGTTAAACATACCCAACTCAAATTTGAGGGTGTTGAACTTTGCTTCATCTAATGGCTTTGTGAAGAAATCATCCACTTGCTTGTCTGTGGGGACAAACTAAAGACTGATGTCTTCATTTTCCACATGCTCCCTAATAAAATGATATCTATTTTTTATGTGCTTAGTCCTGCTATGTGAGACAGGATTCCTAGCAATATAAATATCACTTGTAGAATCACAGTACAGAGGAGTTCTACTTACCTGAAGGTTATAATCCTAGAGCTGATGTTGGATCCACAACAGCTGAGCACAGCAGATGCCTGCGGATATGTATTCTTACTAAATAGTGGATATAACCACACTAGTTTACTTCTTGCTCCACCAAGATACTAGCCTTCTTCCTAAGAACTGACAGATTCCAGAAGTGCTTTTTCTTTCTTCTTTGCAGCCTGCAAAATCTGCATCTGAAAATCCTTTTAGATCGAAATCCCTATTTTTAGGGTACCATAGGCCATTATATGGTGTGCCCTTAAGATACGTCAAGATTCTCTTTATGGTAGAGTAATTCGATTCTTTAGGGCAGGCCTAATACCTAACATAGACACATGTAGCATACATGATGTCAGGCCTACTAGTAATCAGGTATAGAAGGGAGCCAATTATCCCTCTATACAAAGATACATCAACAGGTTTCCTTGCCTCATCTTTGCCTATAGGCATACTTGACCCCATGGGAGGTCTCATGGTGGAGGCATCCTCCATACCATATTTTTTGTTTAGCTCTCTAGTAAGCTTGGACTGAGATATGGATAAGCCATCATAAGTCTGTCTTATTTGGAGTCCCAAGAAGAACTTGAGCTCACCCATACTGCTCATTTCAAACTTCCCTTGCATAAGTTTAGCAATCTTCCTACAAAGGTTGTCATTCGTAGATCCAAAGATAATGTCATCGACATATATCTAGACTAGGATAAACATGCCCTTTGATTCCCTTAGGAATAGGGTCTTGTCTATCTTCCCCATTGAGAATTTGTTCTCAATGAGAAAGCTGGACAAGGTTTCATACCAAGCCCTAGGGCTTGCTTTAGCCCATATAGAGCTTCCTTAAGCTTATATACAAAATTTAGAGAGTTAGGATCTATAAAACCTAGTGGTTGATCTACATATACTTCCTCTTTTAGTTCCCCATTCAGTAATGCTAACTTAAAATCCATCTGGTAGACTCTGAATCCCTAATAGACAGCAAATTCAAGGAATATCCTTATTGCTTCCAATCTGGCAACTAGGGAAAACATCGGGTCAAAGTCTTTGCCTTCTTCTTGCCTGTAGCCTTTAGCCACTAATTTAGCCTTATTCTTAACAGTAATGCCATCTTGATACAACTTGTTCCTTTAGATCCACTTTGTCCCTATGACATTTTGTCCTTGTGATCTGGGAACCAACTTCCAAACCTTACATCTCTTAAAATGGTCCAGTTCTTCTTGCATTGCTCTAATCCAGAACTGGTCCTTGATTGCTTCTTCAAACTTCTTGGGCTCTTCTTGAGATAGAAAGCTTAATTAAAGAGCTGTATTCATGCTCCTGCTTCTGATCTGGACTTCATGATTTGCATTACCAATGATTTAGTGTGCTGGATGGTCCCTAAGATGGCTGGTAGCTGGAGGCAATCTAACTACATCTTGCTAATCGTTAGGGTTTTCAGCTAGCTGGTCTTCAATTTCTTCAGGAATGTCTTTCCTTTCTCTTGGAATGGAAAAACCAACATCATTATCTTGGACTGTATGGGTAGCTTCCTTGATGGTCAGTTTGTCCATTATCTTCTCCGTTCCTGCAATACTATAAGAAGAGGAGCTAGGTATCTCACACTTAACCATGTTGGATTCATCAAAAGGAACATGCATTGACTCTTCTACAACTTGGCTATTTAAATTGTAGATTCTATATGCCTTACTAGTAGTGTTGTACCTAACAAAGATCCCTTCATGCGACTTGGCCGCAAACATAGTTAAAAGGAATTTTCCATTATTGAGCATATATAACTAATAACCAAAGATCCGGAAATAGCTCAGGTTTGGTTTTCTACCCTTCAAGATCTCATAGGGAGTCTTCTTGTGGCTCTAGGTTATCGAAGCCCTATTAAGGTCATAGCATGTAGTGTTAACTGCCTCAACCTAATAGTATTCTGGGAGGGATTAGTCACTTAACAAGGTTCTACTAGCCTCTTTGAGAGTCTTATTTTTCCTCTCAGTAATTCGATTTTTCTGGGGTGTTCTGGGAGAGGAGAATTCTTGATGAATCCCTTTCTTTTCACAAAACCTTGTCATGCACTCAGACTGAAACTCAATCCTATGGTCACTTCTAATTTTCACCACAGTGATGTTGAATTCATTCTTAATTTGCTTGACAAATGTTTGAAAAACATCAGGGGTTTCAGATTTCTTCTTTAGAAAGAACACCCAGGCAAATCTGGAAAAGCCATCAACAACCACAAGGGTGTAGACTTTCCTACCAAGACTTTTAATTGGCATAAGACCAAACAAATCAATATGCATGAGGTATAAGCACCTCACTGAGTCTTTGGTGCCAATGCTCTTGAAGGATGTCTTAGTATGTTTTCCCTTTTAGCATGCAGAGCAGATACCCTCCTTAGTGTATATAGGCTTAGGGCCGTTCCTAACAATCTCATTGCTAAATAGCTTGCCTATGGTCCTATAATTTAGATGGGCAACCCTCTTATGCCACTTGACACAGGAAGAGGATTTCTCAGTTGCAACCAGAAATACAGGTGAGTCTTCTTTTAAGCATAGTAAATCTAAACAGTAAACATTTCCACTCCTAGTGCCTATTAAAATCACCTCTTGGTAACTAAATATAAGACCCTTTTTTTTATTTTAAAATCCCGGGGTCTTATGCCCAGTATCGCCGTTTTGCGGTGGCACCGACAATCGAGAAGGCTGCCACTACAAAACGCCGATTCTGCCATCCTTTTCGATCATCAAAGAGTAAGTAGTAATCATAAACTGAAATATAATTGAGTCCACACAAATCATATAAAGATGAGAAATAACAATAAGTCAATAAATATAGAAAAGATAGAGTACTGTAATAGAATAGTACAAATAAAATATAAATGGGCTTAAGCCCGGTACATCAGATCCTCGCTACAATCTCTCGCGGAAGCTATAAGAAAGACTAATCACTCACGGAGTTGGTCACCAGTGCTCTGGTACTAGACTGGCCCACCTCCATGCGCACCATACTCTGCTGGTGTTGGTCCCTGTGCTGCTGGTCCCTGTCTCCCATCTGGAGCCCCTGTAATGTTATGGTCCGAAAACCATTAGTCATAAAGACTAAGCCCTATCATCCCCTACCCCTCCCCCATAGCTCCTAGGCACCGGGCGAGGAGAAGGAAAGGGAAGCTATGAAAGTGGAGAGTACAAAATGGCAGGTGATGGTGGAGCTAATCTAGCAGTTCAATATATCAGGTAGAATAAAAAGTAAGTGATTCAACATATCAAAAATGAAATATGGAACCTTAACTTATATGATCGCCGAAACGAACACATAAGCCAAGGGATTTTCTACAAGGCTCCCATCGCATAGATAGTCCCATTCCTATCTATACACTAGGGTGTTGATTGTAAGTAGTTTAAAAGATATTATAAAGTATAACCTTAACTTATAGTCTTGCCCACACAAGTCTATATGTTTAGGGGTCGTTTTGCAAGGCCAAATGTATAAACCGTCCCATACCGATTTATACTTTAGGGGTAGGGGTTGAATGATGATGCCATTATGTGCAATGCTATGTTATGTGGGTTAATGTTTATGTCCATGCAGTGCAATTCACACACAAGACTCTATGCACACAGACCTTTAGTTCCCCCTATTTGGGCAGCAAGCTTCACTCCCAGGAACCTCTGTAGTGGCAAACGGAGACAGTGGGTCGGGCCCCCCACTCCTAGGCGGGTATCCACACTACCAGGCCTAGCCCTTATGTACGCCTCTAGAAGGAAACAACCTAGAGTCTCCACGTACTATGCTGGCCATATCCTCCAGACTTTCCCTGGCCAAGTGTCCCACACTGCCGAGTCAATGTATCGACGTCGGTGTGAACGGCCGTCCAATACCGAAGACCGACCCCCTTATTTTTTTGTGAACATGCAACCTTGAAGTATCAACCACCGAGCCTACCGACCGGATATCCTAGTTAAACTAACTTCCCTAGACACCGGGGTGTGAGAAGTGAAACCCTAGTTATACTAGTTGCTCTTGAAGTTTATTACCCCTAAAGTTTAGGTTAGCCCAGGACTGCCCCCAGCATACCCCGTGAATGGCTCTCAAAGGGCACAAGGAACTACGATGGCCTGAAGCCCAAAGCTCCCTTTTGCAAGGCACTTATTATTATTGGTTGTTACCCAACTCCAAATCCCTTTAATGTTGTACTGGATCTAACACTATAGTATTTTGACTCTTTCTCTCTCGCAACGGGGAAGACGATGTTTTGTCGACCTCGAGCACCTCCTAATACTAGTCATACCTACCACTCCTCACACAACTCCCGATGATGAACTCCTTTCACTTACCAGATCAATACACTAACATCCCAACTCTCAGGGTTCATTTTGCACTATATCATGATTTCTGCAATTTTACTAAATGCAGACCATCCTAAGATATATGAAGTATACAATGGGAGGTACTCAAAATTATCATCCAATATCCCTATAATTATTATTGGGAGTCTATCATGAAATGATTAGCTTAAATCCAGAAGTCTATAATTTTCCTAATTTTCTTGATAATTTATTTAATTTCCTAAGAGATCAAAATGCCTTCGTTTGAACATGAAGTACTATTTTCAGCCTTGCAAAATGTTCAACAAAATTTTGATAATTACAAGACAACTACTTATTAGTAAATTCAAGGTCTCCAAATTTTTCAGTAAGACTTAAACCTCTAAACATAATATTTGAACTGAACATAAAGACATATAAATACTCCAGATCTAGTTTCATAATTTATCAGTGAATAATGAACTCTAAACTTGATTTTCTCATAATAATCCAAGTTAATAGGTTAATGAACTAAGTACAGCAATTATTCCTCTAAAAATTGTTTTTAAATTCCCATATAAGCATATTGACCTAGGATCACTACTGATAAAGTTTCATAATTTTTCAAGAAGAAATGAGCTCTGTATGATTATTTAACAAGTTCCCAAATTTATGAGCTTGTTAAGTAGGTACTGTAATTATGTATTTAAAAATTCTAGTAAAATTCAAACACGAGCATAATGGTCTAAAGCTCCCTCTGCCCAAATTTCATGACTTCCCAATGGACAGTGAGTTCACAATACCCAAATAATTATGTAGGGCTAACTCATGCATTACAAAGGAAGTACTAAGATTAATGTTTCAAAATTCCCAATTAAATTTCCAGAGGTTCATACTAACCCTATGACTATACTACCCAAGTTTCATCACTATTAAATGAGTTTTAATAACCTATTCTAACACTGCAAGGGTTGTGCCCTAAACTAGGGTTAGGGTTTGAGGGTTGTAACAACTTCTAAATCCAATAAGATTTATACCAGAGGACTCTAACTACCCTAGAGTCCTCTCCACCAAATTTCCAATCATTTCAAGGTCATTTGACCACATGCCCTTCACAAGACACCAAAGACCATCCTTAGGTTTTGAGTTTGGATCCTAGGGAAAATCTACCCCAATCCACCCCATCTCCCAATGGAGGGTGTCTAAGGTCATAATAAACCAGTGGCCAAAGTATCCGCCTCTGTTGAGGTGATTTGACCACTTAAACCCACAAAATGTACTATGACCTATTTACACCTTATTGAGCAAACTTCGGGTTTACTTTTTACCATCCTAAACTATCGCCAAAAGTGATGAAAATAAATATGGAGCTTTATACTATCCCCCAAGATCACTCACCAAAATTTTTGAGGTTTTTAATGAGTTTAAGGCACCTAATTAAATTCCATATGATTTATTAAATTATTCACAAAACTATAAAAAACTATTGTCCAAAAATTTTGATTTTTAGACAGTATGAGGGGAATGTTATAAAAGGCCTATGCCATAAATTTCAAGGTATTTGGGTGAGTGGTTTGGTGTGTGCAATAATTCTTATGATAGGTCACACCTAGGTATAGGTTGCACCATTTTTAGTGCTGTGGTCTAACATCCGAAATGGTTGAAATCAATTTTCAATTAAAGTTAACCCTAGGGATATGAGTTACATGTTGCTCATTTCCTCATATAGAGCCTCTAGGTATTTTTAAATTAATTTGCAACTGACTGTAAAACATAAGGCAGAAAAACAATATTTAACAAATATAACAATTGATCTTTGCACAGATCTTGAAGCAAATCGAGCGTCCGCTGGTCATCTCCCTCCTCCAGCCGACGGCCCCGATCCTCTAGTCCTGGAGCATATTCCAGCCGCTATAGCCAGCCATCCAGCCACCTCCCCGGCCAGCTACCGCCTCCACCACCTCGTTGAGGTGGTGACTATCGCAAGCCGGCGGCACCACAGCCAGAGGAGTGTATTCCGACGAACCCGAGAGGTGGATTTTCACGGAAAATTCATGGAATTGTTAAATCCGATCGGGCTCAATTGAGCCCGAACCTTGTCCCTAATGAATCCCTAGATCTACCCATAGAAGAAGTGGAAGTGGAGGACCTTGCTTGCAGCTTGGACACGCGTCGATCGCCGGGAAGCCATTGGTGGTGGTGGCGGCAATCGGTTTCTGCAAAAACACAGTGAGCTTGGTCAGCTCCTTCAGGTAAGGGTTATAACCGGCTCCTATGATTCCATTGAGTTTTTTAAAATAGTGAAAAGGGGGAGGGGTGAGGCCAAGCAACAATTGCCATTAATGGCCATTGAAAGCTTATTTCGGCCATGACAATACTCCTCCCCTAGCCACTGTCATTGCTGGGATAATGCTGGAATCTCCTTCTCTCCCCTAGGGAAACTGAATCCAACCCTTAATGGGGGAAGGAGTGAGGCCTTCCTTCATAGCACAATTAATGGCCATGAATTGTGTTTTACGGCCATTGTGCTTTCCCCCTAGCCTTGAACCGCAACCAAAATGGCCCCCTGGTCTTCCTGGATTGAATGGGGAGTTGGATCAGCCAATGAAGAATAGCCCATGGCCTCCTTGGCCATGAATGACATCTACTCCTCACTCTCTCTCCTCCATTAAAAGGAATTTGGAGTTTTCTCTCTCATAGTCATCAATGTTTATCCTGCTGACCACTCTAGCCTATTGGGAGCCCACTAACCCATGTTTTTCATAGAAATAAGGCTATCCCAAATGGAAAGAGGGCTTGATCTTGGGTTAGCCCTTTTTTAGCTAAGTTTGACTTAACCTAGACCAGGGTTTACCTTGGTCAAATTTACCTTTTGTGTCACCATCAATGGGTTCTTGGTGACCTAATTGCCTCCCCTATTGTCTAGGTAGGGATGGTTTGGGTTGACTTGGCACCTTGGAGGTCACTTGACCCTTAGTAAGGGCACTTTGACAAATTTGGGGCTAGAGTTGACTTAGGTCAACTTAGCCACTAGGGTTGACCCCAATGAGTCCTTGGTGACTCATTGACCTCACTTTAGGGTTTGGAGGGCATGGGTGGTGTCCACTTGGCTAAGGGAAGGTCAATTGACCCTAAGTTGGCTAGTTTGACCCATTTAGGGTTAGGGTTGACTTAGGTCAACTTAACCACTTTGGCTGCCAACAGTGGGTCCTTAGTGACCCTATGGACTACCCAAGGTCTTAGGGGTGTTGTGGTAGGGTCATGGGACCAAGTTATAGCCCTAAAGTCAAACCTTATGTCTAAATGTTGAGGATGAGCTATAGGCAAACAAAGGTGATTTTTCACCTTAGGCATTGCCCACTTCGTTAAGGGCTTCTGATGGTTTTGTCAAGACAAAACAAAATCCTAGAGGTCTAGGTATTTGAGGGATGTTACAAATCCCAATATATAAAAAAAAAAAATTCATCCCCGAAATTTAGGTTAAGCCAACGGGGGGGTTTCTACTGAAATAAAAGAAACTTGTAACATCCCTAAGGTTTAAGGTATACCTAACTCAAAGAGTTCCGAGTACTTTTGCTGCATCAAGTACCGTGGCTCCCATGTATGCTCCTCCTGCCCATGGTTTTTCCACAGAGAGTTGACTAGCGGAACCTTCTTGCGTCGCAAGACCCGTACTATGGTGTCATGGATCCTGATTAGCTCCAAGCTGACTGATCGATCTGAGGCCACCGGACCGTCGACTGTGGAAATCAACTACTCTGGGCGTATTAGAGCCCTCTGTAGTGAGGAGACATGGAAAATGTTTAGCAATCCCGCTAACTACGACAGTATCTCTATTCTATAAGAAAAGGGGCCGATCCTTTCCAAGATCCTGTAAGGCCCCATATATCTCAGTCTGAGCTTCTTTCACCCGCGAACCCGCGAGACTCCATACATCGACGATATCTTCAAGAAAACATGGTCTCCCACCTAGAACTCCACTTGACGATGCCTCGCATTGTAATATTTGTCCTGCCAGCTTTGGGATTCCAACATCCTCTCCCGGATCAATCTAACCTGAGCATCAGTATCCTCCACAAACTCTGAGCCGAGTGCCTGCGGATCCTCATCCTGAATCCATGATAGTGGGGTCTTGCACCTCCGTCCATATAATGCCTCGTGTGGGTCCATGCCTATGCTAGACTGATGGCTGTGGTACGAAAACTCAATCAGTGGCAGCAATCTCTCCCAATGCTCGCCGCATTCCAAAATACATAGGCACAGAAGATCTTCCAATGTACGGATGGTACACTTCGTCTGTCCATCAGTCTGAGGGTGAAAAGCCGTGTTGAATGTAAACCGAGAACCCAGATAGGCCTTAACTGACCTCAACTCCTTGGACGTGAACCGCCCATCCCGATCTGAAACGATAGTCCAGGGTACTCCATTATAGCGCACAAACTGCTCGATGAATCTCCGTACTAATACATGATGACAGCTAAGCTTCGAAGAAAATAAAAGCAACCGAACTAGCAATCTAATGAGGCAAGTATACCTATCGAGATATAGCTAGGGTACACAAGTGTCGTATTGAAATCTGGGAACTATCGAGTAAACTTACTCACACGAAGACTATTATTTTATCGACAAAAAAGGCTAGGGTTTAGAGAAACTAATTGCAATAAAGGAAATAAAGCTATGCTAGAAAGAGAACTACTACAGCTAATTAAAGAGCATAAAATAAGCGATTACAACGAAGGCCTGAAACTATGAAATGGAAATGCACTCGATCAAGAATCTCCTCGGCTAAAGACGACTAAGAAAATGCAATAAGAAAAACGTAAACTTAATAGGGTAAAGGTACTTCACTGTGGAGGTTACTAAAGCTTAAACACGCTTCTCCCAAAGTCGTGCCCAAATGAGTTTACGAAGGTCCGACCGACTCTCGTCTAAATCGGAGGCCTAAAGCTTGCTTAACGCGGTGAACCCCACTATTAGATTTTACTCCAATCCGGGAGATTTGGATGTCTGCCTCTCTCGAGGGGTGCATACAGCTCCCTTTACACTTGAATGCTCACTTCATTCTATCGGCCTCTTGGCTAGCCCAGAATGAAAGCAAAGGTGGAGAGTATATATCGATAATATACCTCCAGTCCATGAAAAATCAAGAGTAATTCAAGGCCTAAAACCAAAAAAAGAAAAGGTAAATTAAAACATCATAACTTAATCGCTCGAACCTCAGATCATCATGATCGAGTACAAGGAGGATTAGTAAATCATAATGGAGCGGAGGAGGGAGGATTAGTAGTAAAGCATAGTAAGAACACAAGTAATAAAGGAGAGAAAAGAACACTTTTATATTTATGAAAAAGGAGAGAAACAACTTAGGAAAGGAAATTACAAGTGCATGAAATTAAAATCCTATTCTAGCCCAACAATTAGCTACTGAAATAAGAGCAAGGATTACAATAAAAGATTAAACAAAAGCTAAACAAAAAAAGAGTTAAGAAAATTACAAAATGAGAAAGAGAGAGAGAAAAAAACATGAAAAAGACCAAGAAACAAATGGGCAACACCTCCCCCTCTCAAGTGAAGTTTGCTGAAATTGAAGGGGGGGGTCTGAATTTATAGGAATAGTTCACGGGTTGGTCACGCCCTTCGACACGCCCGGGGAGGGTGAGTCAGGGGGCGTGACAGGTACGGGGTTGACCTCGGGCTCTGGATTCTGGCAGGAAGGATGATTGCTTCTGTACGTCGGTGGACACACCCTAGGTCACGCCCGTGTAGGTGGCGTGACACGCACGTCGCGTCGAAATCATTGGTCGGAAATCTTTCAGTCATCGGAAAAGGTGGGGTCACGCCCTGTGTCACGAGGGCGTGACAGTACTGTTGGCATGCTGAGGCAAAATTTCATTTAATGCGGCGGCAGGATTTGGGCTGAGGGTGACACGCCCCGTATCACGCCATAGGACATGCCCGGGGAGGGCGTGTTAGGGGGCGTGACATCCGTTTTTCCTATTACTTCTCTCTGGCTTGTAGAAACCTCTAGAGAAGGTGACACGCCCTAGGTCACGCCCGGGGAGGGTGTGACATAAGAGAGGAAAAAGTTAGTGGCAAAAAAATTAACATAAGAAAGAAAAAAATAAAGCTTAAAATTCAAGATTTGTACATTATAAATTAGAAAAATACGATTATAGTTAAGACTACAAAATGTATTATAAAATTCCCCCAAGCTTAAGCTTTGCTTGTCCCCAAGCAAAAATAGAAAAATTAGATAATCGTAAAAAGGACTAATCAAAATATTCTAATTATGCCCACACAAGTACTACACGAAATTCTAAGTAGGGAAAAGGTGAAACTTAAATCTAAAACAATTATTTAGGTATGGTATAACTTTTATAAACTTTACTTAACGAAAATAAATCATCCAAAATTTTGACGAAATTTTTTAAATAAATTTAAGCAAAGCAACGGAAATGAAAAAACGCATTGAGTTGTTAATAGATCCAAGCAACACATTATAATTATATCAATTCAATTAACAAAAATCTAAGTTTAAATCCAAAACTAAAACTGATTTACTTTTCTTCTTTTTTTGTTATTAAATAAAATTCAAAAGGCGTGAATGAAAAGGAGTTAAATAGGACAGAAACGTTTGGTTTAGAAATATGATTAGGAGTGGAATTCAAAGATCAATGTAAAGGCTTAAAATCACACTAAACCCAAACGAAGAGTTTCAAAAAAATTACATTTAAAATAAAAATGTTTTTTTTTCTTTTTCTTATTTTCCCCATTTTTTATTTTTTCAAAACAAAGGCCATAAATATTTTTATTTTCATTTTGAATTGGCCAAATAAAAACAAACATATCTTTTGAGCATACTTATTTCAAAAACCTCTCTCCCAAGAATATCAAAAAATAACCTATCAAAATCATGAAAATATTTTATGAAACTCAAAAAGGCTAGTGTGATTAGATAGGTTGGAAATTTTGGCTTTGGTGAAAATGAAATGAAAAGAAGAGCTATCAAATGAAATCAGAAAAAAGGCTCAAAAGCCGCTAACTAATGGTAAAAGATTTTAGATTGGCAGGAAAGTTCAAATGAAAACAAAAACGGCCTAAATCATATTCACGCTTTTAAATTTATTAAAAATATAGATTTAAAAAAATCAAAAAGCGAGTCCTAGATAATAAAAGAAGATTGATGAAATTGTCTTGAAAATAGAAATAATAGGTGACTTGGATCGTTCACATCTACTACGCTATTCAAAGGTTGAACTTACAAAAATTATCCAAAAATGAAAAGGAAAATAGTGGATGATGAATTTTTGAGAAAGTAAAGGAAATAAATAACAAAAAACCATAATAGAAATGGGAGTTTTAGAAAAATATTTCACCTTAACATGCTATCGTGAATTTGAAACACAGCATGACAAACATTTGACTTGTGAAACATAATTAAAAAGGACGATTAGAAATATTATAATTAACTAAGTTGTTTATAGGAAATTTTGAGTAAAACAAAAACATAAATTAGGGGTACTATTGAAATACCAAAATGTCTAAACTATTAAAGCAAAAACAAAAAGCATATATTTTTTTTAATTTGTGAAATATTCTCTCTTTTTTGGATTTTGGAATTATTTACTTTTTTTGGAATTTTAAGATAATCATTTTTTGGGGGTTTTTTGAAAAAAAATATACACAAAAAGAAAAAAAATATCTACACTAAGCAAAAAAAAGGAAGAAGTCCTCCCCCAAGCTTAAAATGGACATTGTCCTCAATGGCAAAAGAAGGGGATTGGAGAAGGAGAGAAAATTAAAGTGCAGAATTGAAAGATAGAATTGAAAAATAGGTACTTCCCCGGATTTATTCGCTGCGAAAGATGAGTGATGTCACTCCCCCAATTGTCTTTTTTTGAATTCGTGATGGATTCAGCAACATTGGACCAGGCGATCGCAGAAGCTTCAGCTTGTCGGAGCCGTCTTGGGCAAAAATTGTAAAATAAACAAAACATGAAAAAGATAACTTGGGTTGCCTCCCAAGAGCGCCGTTTGTTTAAAGCATTGTTGAGCTCGACGCATCAAAAATAATATTGTCAAAAAATATTGTTGACCAGAAATAAAATAGTTTTTAACAAAAAATAAAAGTTCAAAGTTACAGTTCATGCAGCAGATACTTAACAATGTTTGGACTGACATCATCATCACCAGAGAAATAAAGTTTAAGACACTGACCATTCACTTTGAAATTACCCTTATCAAGGTGAAAAATTTAAATAGTTCCATACGAGAAAACTTCTAAACAGAAAAGGGCCCAGACCAACACGATTTTAATTTTCCTAGAAATAAACATAATCGATAATTATAATAAAGAACCTGGTCTCCCGGCTTAAAGGTTTTACGATGCCTTAAGTGCTTATCGTGTAAACGCTTCATTCGCTCTTTATAACGTTTGTTATTTTCATAAGCGTAAGAGCGCCACTCGTCGAGTTCATTAAGTTGAAATTTTCTAAGGTCACCGACAGAATTGGGATCGAAGTTTAAAAATCTTAAGGCCCAAAAAGCGCAGTGTTCGAGTTCTACAGGTAAATGGCACGATTTTCCATAGACCAACCGATACGGCTTATATTCGAGGGCGTTTTTGTACGTTGTTCGGTAGGCCCATAAAGAATCGTCTAATTTGGCTGACCAGTCTTTCCTATAAGTTGAAACTGTCTTTTCTAATATTCTTTTTATTTCTCTATTCACTACTTCGACTTGTCTGTTAGTTTGGGGGTAGTAGGCAGTTGAAAGCTTATGTGTAACGCCGTATTTTGTAAGGATTTTTGGAAATTGCGCGTTACAGAAATGGGAACCCCTATCGCTAACGATGGCGTGCGGTGTACTGAATCTAGAAAATAATTTTTTAAAAATATGACTACAACTCGGGAGTCATTCGTAGTAAGAGCTTTGGCCTCTGCCCATCGTGAAACATAATCAACGAAAACTAAAATAAACTTATTTCCGAAGCTAGAAGGAAGGGGGCCAGCAAAATCGATTCCCTAGAGGTCGAAAATTTCGCACTCAAGGAAATAATTTTGCGGCATTTCATTTTTATTTGAAATGTTGCCCGACCATTGGCAATTATCACACCTACTCACAAAGGATTGCGCGTCTTTAAACAGGCTAGGCCAGTAAAAACCCGCACAAAGCACCTTGTGAGCGGTGCGAGCAGCTTGATAGTGCCCGCCTGTCGGACCTTCATGTAAATGTTTTAAAATATCAATTCATTCTTCATAAGAAACACATCTTCTTATCACTTGATCCGCACAGACTTTGAAAAGATGCGGGTCTTCCCAAAAATAGTTCTTCAGCTCAGAAAAGAATTTCTTCTTTTGCTGAGAGGAGAACTCTTTTGGGAGCACCCAGGCCACTAAATAGTTGGCAATGTGTGTGAACCAAGGAGAAGTAGATGTGATAATATAAAGCAGCTTCTCATCTGGAAAATAATCATTAAAAGATTTCTCATTTAATTTTTCTATAAAGGGATTGTCTAATCTAGAGAGATGGTCGGCGGCCAAGTTCTCGGCTCCTCGCTTATCACGGATCTCTAAGTCAAACTCATGGAGGAGTAAGACCCAGCGAATCAAGCGCGGCTTGGCATCCGTTTTGGCAAGAAGATATTTGAGGGCCGAGTGGTGCGTAAAAACAATAATTTTCGAAAGTGTAATATAAGGACGGAATTTATCAAATACGAATACTACAATGAGGTGCTCCTTCTCGGTCTTGGTGTAATTTTTTTGTGCAAATGTGAGCGTTTTACTAGCGTAATAGATAGGGTGGATGTTTTTAGATATGCTTTGACCTAATAAGGCTCCCACCGCGAATCTACTCGCATCGCACATTATCTTAAATGGAAGGTCCCACACCGGAGCTATCATAATCAGTGCGTTAATTAACTTTTCTTTAATCAATTCGAAGGCAAAAAGACCAGAGTCATCAAAAATGGATGGGGCATCTTTTTCTAGAAGTTGCGTAAGGGGCTTGGTGATCTTGGAAAAGTCCTTTATGAAGCGGCAGTAGAAACTAGCGTGACCTAAGAAACTTCTTATAGCTTTTATATTCGTAGGCGGCATCAACTTCTCCATAACTTCTTTCTTTGCAATATCTACCGCAATACCCCTCGCAGAAATTTTATGAACCAAAACTAACCCTTCCCTCACCATAAAATGGCATTTTTCCCAATTTAGGGCAAGGTTAGTCTCTTCGCAACATTCTAAGACTTTCTCGAGGTTTTCTAAACATCTTTCAAAGGAATCGCCGAACACGGAGAAATCGTCCATAAATACCTCCATAATGCTTTCTACGTACTTATCAAAGATAGCGAGCATACATCACTGGAATGTAGCTGGCGCATTACACAATCCAAATGGCATTCTTTGGTAGGCGAAGGTGCAGAAGGGACACGTAAACGTAGTTTTCTCCTTGTCCTCGGGAGAGATGGGGTTGTGAAAATACCCCGAGAGGCCTTCAAGAAAACAATAAAAGCAATGGCCGGATAATCATTCTAAAATCTGGTCGATAAACGGCAAAGGAAAGTGTTCCTTGCGGGTGGTGTCATTCAGCTTCCTATAATCTATACACATACTCCAACCCGTTACTGTCTGTGTTGGGATTAATTCGTCATTTTTAATACTAACTACCGTTATCACTCCCTTCTTTGGTACTACCTGAACAGGGCTAACCCACTTACTATCTGATATAGGGTAGATAATTCCTACGTCTAATAATTTCATAACCTCGCCCTTAACTACTTCTTTCATGTTCGGGTTTATACGGCGCTGAGGTTGAATGGAGTTACGCGAATTATCTTCCATTAAAATTTTATAAGTACAGAAAGATGGGCTTATGCCTTTGATATCAGATATCTACAAAGCAATAGCTTGGCGATGTTTACGTAAAACTAAAAGGAGTTTTTCATTTTGGAAAGACATGAGGTAGGCTGAAACTATAACTGGCAGCTTGGAGTTCTTTTCTAAGAAGGCATACTTGAGATGTTCAGGAAGTTCTTTAAGTTCTAGGGTAGGGGGTTCTTCATAAGAGGTTTGAGAAATTCTTTATTTTTCAAATACTATATCTTCGTAGAATTTTTTATATGGAAAATTAAAAGGGGTGGAGCTTGTGGCCAAGGCGGCTTCTTGCAGTGATTCAGTTGGAAAAGTAGAAGAGGAACAAAAATCAGAAAATTCTTTTTCAAAATCAGATAGAAGATAAGAGGATTCTACACTTTCCTGCCGTGATTCAACTTGAAGAGAAGAGGATGAACAAAAAGCAGAAAATTCCTTTTCTAATTTGGAGAAGCAATAGGAGGATTCAACACTTAAGGCATCTATGAAAAAGCAGGAGTCATCATTTGCTAATGTGTTCTTCATCGAAGGGGTGATACAGAAAGTGACTTCGTCATCACCTACTCGAAGGAAGAACTTACCATTGCTTACATCAATGATGGCTCGAGAGGTGGCAAGGAAGGGTCAGCTAAGGATCAGGGGAACCTCGATATCTTCTTCGATGTCCAAAATGACAAAGTCCACTGGGAAGATGAACTTGTCGAATTTTACTAGAATATCCTTCACTATTCCTAACGGGTACTTAACGAATCTGTCGGCGAGCTGGATACTCATGCATATGGGGTTTAGGCTACCAATTCCAAACTTTTTAAACAACGAGAGGGGCATTAGGCTAATACTCGCACCTAAGTCGGCTAATACGTGCTTGACAAAAAGATCACCGAAGACATACGGAATAGAAAAACTACCCGGGTCACTGATGTTCTTCGGCAAACCGTTTGTCAAAACAGCAGAGTACTCGGCGTTTAACGTGACATGCGAAAGGTTCTATAACTTTTTCTTGTTGGTCAGGAGGTCCTTAAGATACTTGGCGTACTTTGGCATCTATGAAATCGCTTCATGGAAAGGCAGATTTATGTGGATTTGCTTGAACATTTCTAAGAAACGAGAGTACTGATCGTCCTGACGTTGTTTATTAAGTTCGAAAGGATAAGGTGTGGTCGGATTATTTATAAAGATGGGTGGTGGAGTGAGATCCTTTTCTAATTTGAAGAGAGGGGTGATAACTTCTTAAGTAGAGGGTGGAATTTTTAAAATGGGGACGGAGCTTTGATTTTTTAAAGCGGGGGAGGAGCTTGTAACATCCCATTTCCGTCTAGACTCCTACGAGTCGGTCTGTCGTGACAGAACCCTAGGAAAGCCAAAAATTGAAGTCCACCGACCAAGACTTCGAGTCACAGGTTGGTAACGCCCGTGACCGACCCATCACGCCTGTGACCAAGGGCGTGACCCCTTCGACGATCGTCAAGCACAAAATTTGCAACCCGGGCCTATCATGCCCGTGACCTACGTGTCACACCCGTGACCAAAAGCGTGACCTCCTTCGTCGATCGTCGATCTCAGTGAGACGATCGTCGAGCGCAGAATTTGCATCATGGCCCTGTCACGGGCCAGACCTACGTTTCACGCCCATGACCTAGGGCATGACCCCTTCGATGATTGTCGATCTTAGCGAGATAATCGTCAAGCATAGAATTTGCATCATGGCCCTGTCACGCCCGTAACCCACGTGTCACGCCCTTGACCTAGGGCGTGACCCCCCCTTCAACGATCGTTAAAGTCAGTAAGACGATCGTCGAACTCAGAATTTTCCACAAGGACCTGTCACGCCCGTGACCTACGTGTCATGCCCGTGACAAAGGCCGAAACGTCAGCCAGGCTGGAAATTTCTGTAACCCAAGTCATAATCAATTCTGATTATGGGAATTTACAGCAGGAGTATTTATGGGCCGTTTCTTTCCCTAATTACTTAGTAAAATGAGGAAGTGTTCACCCAATAGGCAATCGCCACCTGGATCAGCCATTTCATCTTCCACCTTTTCATCTCCCTCCACCGTAACCGAAATATTATTAAGAGAGAGAGAGCATTCATGGCCATGAATGCTTCATACTTTCCCCTCCCCATTTGGAGATCTATAAAGGCCCCCTTAGAGCAAGATGAGAAGGTTACACTCTTGACCAAATGGATTTAGATTTTGTTCTTGCTGTAGGAGAAGTTCGGAAACGCCACCACCACGCCATGACAATCTGACATTCATCTCGTCTCCAAACCGCGAACAAGGTCCTCCTCTACTTCTTCTCTTATGGGTAGATCTTAGGATCTTAGAAATGAAGTTCGTGCTCAAAGGAGCCGGACCTACTTTGCGTTTTCATGGAAAACCATGAAAAATATATTCTCGGGTATGCCGGAAACTGCCACCTCCGGCGGCCAAACCACCGCCGACCGATAGCCACGCCTCGACGGAGGTGGTGGTGGTGGCTGGCTGGCCAGGGAAGTGACCAGACGGTCGGCAATGGATCGCGGATGAGCTACAGGAAATATATGTTATCTGGGTTCAGTTCACTGGTTTTTAGGAAGATGAACAGTAAAGATATTTTTATAATATAAAATTAAGTATATAATATATAAGGTAAATATACATTAAATGGGTCATTTTGATATTGCTACACGAGTCACTTAGATGCCAATTTAGGAAAAATTTCCAGTCACGAAAGTTGTAGCCCTTCAAGTCTTAATTAATTTAAAATTGGTTTCAACTTGTTTGGGTAAGTGGTTTGACCGCAGCACCCGTTTTAGTGGGGGCTGTACCTAGAGTTTTACAGGAACTAAAATGAATGCCCACGCTTTGTCCCTTGTCCAAATGACCTGAAATTTGGGCAGGGGGTTACCCTTAGCTGTATCTAGAGGCTGTCTAAAAATGGGAATTTTTGAAGATACTTTGCCTAAAGTTTTTGTTTTAATTTAATAAAGTTAGAGTAATTTAGTTAAATGGTCAAATGACATCCAAACCCTCCCAAATTTTGGTGAGAGGTCCCTGGCTGTAAAATCTAGTTTTTTACAAATTTTCAACTCATTTGGATGAGTTTTGGATAGGGAGTCACCTATTCTTAACTTGGCAATAGTGAGATATTTTTGAGTAAAAAGTGCACTAGAGGTTGGAATGGTCAAATCACCTCAACAGAGGTTTATATTTCGACCACTGACTTGGAAGGGTTATTATAACCAATTTGGAGAAAATGGTGTGGTTTAGGGTTGGTTTACCCTAGGATCCAAACTCAAACCCTAAATGGAGGGTTTTGAAGGTTGTGAAGGACATGGGGGCAATTGCTATCGTATTGCCTTGAAACTCTGTAGAGTTAGCATTAGCATGATAGGAATCATCTTGATGGAATCTTGGAGGATTTCGAGACAACTAGATACCTCAAAACCCTAATCTTAGCTTTAGGGTAAAATACTAATTAAGCACAATCCGTCACTAAACATTATCTAAAGGCTGTGAAACTCGGTTAGAGTAAGTTTTAGGACGGGTAGAACCTACAACAATTTTATTGGAATTTTATGATGTCTATTTCCAGCACTTCATTTGTAACATTTGTTATATACCTAATTGATGTTTTAATTATTTGGATCTTTCTGTTCATTGAAACCGCATGCAATCTTGGAAGTAAATGTTTTAGGTCAGAATGATTGCTCATGAATTTTTGTATAATTTTTAGTTGAGTAAATCTTGTACTTCCTCCATAATGTTAAAAAGGGCTTTTATGGTTTAAAAATTAATTATGGATGATATTTCTGTTGAAAAATTATTAGGCTTAGGGTTTGAGACTTTCAGGCCATTATATGCTTGTAGACATTTATTCATGATTTTTAGAATTGTTATTACGGCACTTCCTTAACAAGTCTACCTTAAGGAGATATTTGATAAATAATTTATTCAGAGATTAATACTTGCTGAAAAATTATGAAACTGGGCCAATGCTATTTGTAAGGTTGTATCTGCATAGTATAATTTATTTATAATTTTTGTATGGATATTCTCTGTACTTTATTCACAAATAATGAAATATAGAAGATATTGCTAAAATTGTTTTAGTGCCCTTTTGATGGTAGAAAAATTGTGACACTTTGGATTTACTATATTGAGATTACATAATATTTAGTATAATTTTGTTGGACATCTTGCATGAGAACTTAGGGTAGTTCATGTTCAAACCGGTAGCCCTTGGAATTTTTTAGGGAATTAATTAAATGCCACATAAATTAGGAAAATTACCATTTTCTTGATCTAGTCTAATTATATCATGATAAGTCTCCAGTAAATAATTTAGGGCATTTGGATGAGTATTGGATCATTGTCTAACCGGTTCGACATATAGTCTAGGTTGGTTTGCATATAGCAAATTGTTAAATTGCAATAGGACGTGATCTGGGATAGTTGTTGGAGTTAGTCATTTTGTTTGGGTGGACAGTTGTGGATGATATCGCAATAGAATGATATGAACAGTAGTAAGAAGTGGTGTTAGCTAGTGTTAAGAGGTGCTCGGGTTCGACGAAAGATCGTCTCTCCCGAAGAGAGGAAGGTTAAAAATCACCCTAGGTTAGTCTATCGTAATATGAGAAGGGAATGGGTATAGGGAATCAACCAATAACAATAAGTGCCTTGCGAAAGGGAACGATGGGTTTTAGCAACCATCATAGTTCCTAGTGCCCTTTGAGTGCCCTTCACGGGGAATACCGGGGGCAGTCCTGGGTTAACGTAAACTGTATTAACAAACTGACAAGAGTAACTTAGTAATTAGGGCTGCACTTTTCAAAAACACCATTAGCACAGGAAGATGGTTGGGAGCTTTGGCTCGATTGGTTAAGAGATAGACAGAATGGTCCAGGGAGCTTCGGCTAAGTTGGTTAAGAGACGGACGGAATGGTCCAGGGAGCTTTGGCTCGAATTGTTTGATACGTTAAACTTGCATGTGCATAAAAGGAAATAAAATCAAGGTGGTGGGTCTTCAGTATTGGAGGGTCGATGCACCGACGCCAATACGCTGACTCGGCAAGTGTGGTTAGCACTTCGCCAACAGAAGTCCGGTGCGCCAGCCGGCAAGAGTACGCAGGAGTCCTCTTAGTGCACCAAGCATTGAGGCGTACGATAGGTCTGACCGGTAGTGCTTTACTGGTTTAGAGGTGGGCGAGGCCCAACCCACCATTTCCGTCTGCCACTACGGAGGTATCATGGGAGGTAACGGCTCCGAAAGGAGGAACTAAAGGTCTGTGTGCACAGAGTCGGGTGTTTGTATTGCACTTGCATGTTCCATCATACCCACTTGCATGTCATAGCATAATCGATTCATTTAACCCCTGATACTTAATGTATAAGTGGAATGGGACGCTTATACATTAGGTCTTGCAAAATGACCCCTTGGTCTATAAGCTTGTGTGGGAAAGTTTATAAATTAAGGATAAATTCAATATATATATATGCTGTTGTTTGATAACCGACACCCCAACATATAAGTGGTATGGGACACTTTATACGATGGGAGCCTTGCAGAAGATCCCTTGGCTTATGCGCTTCTGCACATAAGTTAACATTACTTTTCCTACTTTCTGTTTCTGTCATATTTACTATAGAATTGCTAGCTTAGTTCCGCTGCCACCTGTGCCTTTGATTTAATCTCCACCTTCATGTCCTTCCCTTTCTTCTTCTCCGCTCGGTACCTAGGAGCCACGGGGGAAGGGCTAGGGGATGATAGGGCTTAGTCTTTATGACTAACAGTTTTCAAACCACATCATTTTAGGGGATCGTGGAGCCCAGCATGGAGGAGCAGCCCAAGAGACCTGGTGCACTTGGAGATGGGGCAGTCTAGCTTTGGAGTTCATACAGCCGAGACCGTGAGTCCTGACCTTGAGTAGATGTTCTGTTTTGCTTCCGCATGAGAGATTTGTAGTGAGGACATGATGTACCAGGCATAAGCCCGTATTTTTAGTACTCTGATATTTTATTTTGTGGACACTCCCTTCGTGGAGATTTTATTTCTATATATGTGATCATCTTGTGGACTTGCTTTTACTTTACTTAATTGTACTACCTTTTTTTAATCGAATTGGTCGGCAGAATCGGCGCTTTGTGGTAATGACCATTCAGGGCGTGAAGGTGTCACCGCAAAGTGGCGGTTCTGGGCCTAAGACCCCGGTGTTTTAAAAGGAAAAAAAGGGGGTCTTACAGAGCTTGCCTCGGGCTCTTCACTTACCATACCGGGAACTTGCTTCCCACTCCGAAGAGTTATAGCTTTCGCTTGCTCCCTCGGGTTGGGATCGGTATTGGAAGGAAGAGACCCTGCGTGTCGCTTAGAAATAATTTTAGCGAGCTGTCCTACTTGATTTTCAAGACTCTTAACGCTTCCAGTTAAGGTTCTTATCGTAGCGTCATTTGTGGCGATATATTTAGAAAGTGACTCCTCCAAGATTGGAGGTTTTGGATAATTTTGAAGAGGTGGTGGTGGTGGTGCAGAAAAATCATTTTGTGGTGGTGGGTACATAGCATTCGATGGATTACTCCATGAAAAATTCGAATGATTTCTTAAGGAAGGATTATAACTATTCGGAAAATTAAAACCAGTGGGATGAAAATTTGCATCAGAAAAATTATTAAAAGCATTTCTAGGCATGTTGTTAACAAAATCTAATTGTTCTGGGGGCAGGAGTTGCAGATTCCTATACCTGAGGGGCGGAGGCAGCAGTCATCTCTGTTATCTTTTTGCTTAATATTTCAACTTGTAGAGCGAGCTGGGAGACGTTGTCCACTTCAAAGATACCTGCAGGCTTGTTCGGGCGGGACCAAGGCACATTCCACTAATAAGTGTTCATGGCCATGTCCTCAAAAAGCTCAAGAGCTGCTTCCGGGGTCTTATGATTTAAAGTACCGCTAGAAGCTGTGTCTATCATTTGCTTTGTGCTTTGATTTAGCCCGTTATAGAACGTCTACACTTGTAACACTTCAGGCAGTGCGTGATGTGGGCATCATCTTAATAATTCTTTAAATCTTTCCCAAGTTTCATATAAGGTTTTGGAGTCTATTTTCCCAAAGTCAGAGATGTCGTTCCTAAGTTTTGTAATTTTATCTGGCGAAAAATACTTCGCCAAAAATTTTTCAGTTAATTCATTCCAGGTGGTTATGTTATTCTTAGATAGAGTGTTCAGCCACTGCTTAGCTTTAGTTCTTAAAGTGAAGGGAAAGAGTCTTAGCCTGATTGCATCATTTGTGACATAATTTATCTTAAAGGTGTCACAAATTTAAAGAAATCTTGTTATATGTGCGTTCGGATCTTCATCTTGAAGTCCGTCAAATTGCACATACTACTGCACCATTTGAATTATGCTAGGCTTTAATTCAAAGTTATTATTTGCTATTTTAGGGCGAACTATACTTGATTCTGTTCCCTCTAGATTTGGTCGTGCATAATAAGACATAGGTCTTTGCACGACTTCCTCCACTAGGGGTTCTGCCATTCTTAAAGTAGAAGATGACTCGGAATCGTAAACCGGTATTTGGGAAGTATGGCCTTGAAATCACGATCTTCTCCGAAGATTACGCTCAATTTCGTGGTCCAAGTCCAAAATAGCCGAAGGATTCCCTCGGGTCATGCACTAAAAGAAGGGAAGATAAAAATTAAATTAATAAATAAACTAGAAAAAAGAAGATTAGAGATTTTATTTTATTTTTTTTGAAATAGATTTTTTTTTTAATAATTTAACTCCCGAACTTCCCAAGGGCTACCCGGTGAAGGTTCGCAAGGTACTAGACAAGATAGTGGCGCTTAAAGCCCTTTGCCCTTTTCGAGAGAATTAGGTGGAGTAGAAAAATTGTGAAGTTGGTAACTATTTAGAGCGGTAATAATTTTTTTTATATAATTTTTTTAGGAGGGTGAGAAAGAGAAATGATAAAATTAATAGATTCGTGTTTTCGATTTATCAACAGAAGTTTCTCCCCGACAACGGAGCCAAAAACATGGTGATAGCTAAGCTTCGAAGAAAAAAAAGCAACCGAACTAGAAATCCAATGAGGCAAGTATACCTATCAAACTGTAGCTAGGGGACATACGTGTCGTATTGAAATCCGGGAACTGTCGAGCAAACTTACTCACACGAAGACTATTATTTTATCGACGGAAAAGGCTAGGGTTTAGAGAAACTAATTACAATAAACGAAATAAATCTATGCTAGAAAGAGAACTACTGCAGTTAATTAAAGAGCATAAAATTAGCGATTACAACGAAGGGCTGAAACTATAAAATGGAAATGAACTTGATCAAGAATCACCTCAGCTAAAGACGTCTAAGAAAATGCGATAAGAAAAACCTAAACTTAATAGGGTAAAGGTCCTTGACTGTGGAGGATCCTAAAGTTTAAACACGATTCTCTCGAAGTCGTGCCCAACTGAGTTTAGGAAGGTCCGACTGACTCTCGTCTAAATCGGAGGCCTAAAGCTCGCTTTACGCGGTGAACCCCACTATTGGATTTTTTCTCCAATCCGGGAGATTTGGACGTCTGCCTCTCTCGAGGGGTGCGTACAACTCCTTTTACTCTTGAATGCTCACATCATTATATCGGCCTCTCGGTTAGCCCAGAATGAAAGCAAAGGTGGAGAGTATATATCGATAATATACCTGCAGCCCATGAAAAATAAAGAGTAATTCAAGGCCTAAAACCTAAAAAGAAAAGGTTAACTAAAACATCATAACTTAATCGCTTGAACCTCGAATCATCATGATCGAGTATAAGGAGGATTAGTTAATCATAATGGAGCGGAGGGGGGGGGATGATTAGTAAAGCATAGTAAGAACACAAGTAATAAAGGAGAGAAAAGAACACTTTTATATTAATGAAAAAGGAGAGCTAAAAGTTAGGAAAGGAAATTACAAGTGCATGAAATTTATATCCTATTCTAGCCCTACAATTAGCAACTAAAATAAGAGCAAGGATTACAATAAAAGCTTAAACAAAAGCTATACAAAACTAGGGTTAAAAAAATTACAAAAAGAGAGAGTGAGAGAGAGAAAAACATTAAAAAGACCAAGAAATAAAAGGGCAGCACCTCCCCCTCTCATGAAAAGCTTGCTGAAATGGAAGGAGGGGGTCTGAATTTATAGGAAAAGTTCACGGGTTGGTCACTCTCTTCGATACGCCCGTGGAGGGCGTGTTAGGGGGCGTGATAGGTACGGGGTTGACCTCGGGCTCTGGATTCTGGCGGAAAGGATGATTTATTCTTTACGTCGGTGGACACGCCTGTGTCACGCCTATGTAGGGGGTGTGGCAAGCACGTCGCATCGAAATCATTGGTTGAAAATCCATCAGTCATCGGAAAAGGTGGGGTCACGCCCTGTGTCACGCCCGTGACATGGGGCGTGATAGTACTGTTGGTGTGCTGAGGCGAAATGGCATTTAATAGGGCGGCAGGCTTCGGGAAGAGGGTAACACGCCCCGTGTCACGCCCTGGGACACGCCCGGGGAGGACGTGTAAGGGGGGGCGCGTGACAGCCATTTTTCCTATTATTTCCCTCTGGCTTCTGGAAACCTCTGGAGAAGGGGACACACCCTAGGTCACGCCCGAGGAGGGTGTGATAGGGCCGTCAGGTCAATTTTGACCAATTTTCAGAAAATCTGCAAAAAGAGAGGAAAACGTTAGTGGTAATAAAATTAACATAAGAAAGATAAAAATAAACCTTAAAATACAATATTTGTACATTATAAATTAGAAAAATACGATAATAGTTAAGACAACAAAACATATTATCAATACACTGGCCGGAGCATCCTTCTCCACTGGAATGAATCTGGCCACCTTCATTAGTCTGACCACCATCACCCAGATCGAGTCATTCCCGCATGAGACCGGGGTAGCCCATGTATGAAATCCATGGATATATCCTCAAACATCCACACCAGCACCTGAAGTGGCTGTAGTAATCCGGCCGGATTCATGCACTCTTCCTTTATGAGTTGGCAAGCCTAGCAATGCGTCACAAAATACGTAATGTACTTCTTCATGCTCGGCCAGTACATTGTCCTCTACAAATCTGATGCCATTTTGGTGATCCTTCGGTGCACCGAGTATCTGCTGTAGTGAGCTTCCGTCATGATGTCCTCCTGAATCCGGCCTCCTGCCGGCATATAAACCTTGCCTCTGAAACATAGGAGCCCATCCCTCAAGGAGTAATCCCCTATCGTGACTTCCTCCAAGACCCTAAATATTGGCTCCGCTCTCGCATCCAGCCTCTGCCCATCTCTAATGTGATCTCCTATGCCATCGCTGGTAATCATCAATCTGAGGTACTCCATGTATAACTCCGGATCATCCTCGGACACTAGTGATATTTGAATCTCCTTAAACGACTTAACCAACTCCAAGGCCATCAGCTGCGGGCGTACTCTTGACGTAATTGCTCTCCGGCTTAGAGCGTCTGCCACTACGTTTGCTTTCCCGGGATGGTAGTGCATGGTGTACTGGTAGTCTGATAGAAACTCCACCCAGCATCGCTGCCTGATGTTTAGCTCCTTCTATGTGTCTACATACTTCAAGTTCTTGTGGTCTGAGAAAATATCGCAGTGAATCCCGTAGAGGTAGTGTCGCCAGATATTTAGAGCAAATATAACTGCCCCCATCTCCAAGTCATGCACCGGGTAGTTCTGATCATGTTTCTTCAGTTGATGGGAGGCGTAGGCTATCACGTACCCGTTCTGCATCAGAATGGTACCCATCCCTAATAGGAAGCATCCGTGTATACCTGGAATCCTTCCTTCCCTGATGGAAGAGAAGGGATGGGGGCTGAGGTAAGCCAACCCTTCAGCTCCAGAAAGGCAGACTCGTATCGTGGTGTCCTAATAAAAGGAGAATTCTTCTTCGTTAGGGACGTAAGAGGGAGGGAAATCTGAGAGAACCCCTCTACGAACTTCCAGTAATAATCGGCAAGTCCTAAGGAACTCCGAACATCCTTGGTCATCTTCAGCGGTGGCCAATCTCGTACTACTTGAACCATTGCTAGATCTACTGCCAATCCTCCTCCACTGATGACATAGCCCAAAAAGACCACCTCTTTTAGCCAGAATTTGCACTTGCTGAACATAACATACATCTTATGTTCTCAGAGCTTCTCCAAAGTCAAAACCAGATGCCTCGTGCGCTCCTCTTCATTCCTCGAATAAATAAGGATGTCGTCGATGAATACGATGAAGAAGACATCCAGATATTCTTCAAAAACCCGGTCCATCAAGGTCATGAATGCGTAGGGTGTATTCGTGAGCCTGAAGGGCATCATGGTAAACTCGTACAGTCCATATCTACTACTGAAGGTCGTCTTCGGGATGTCCTCCTCCCGAATGCGTAGCTGATAGTACCCCGATCTTAGGTCAAGCTTTGAGAACCAATGAGCTCCCTCCAGCTGGTCAAATATCTCATCTATCCTCGGCAAGGGATACGTATTCCGGACCATCATCCTGTTCAGGGCCGGGTAATCAATACACTTCCGAAGCGTACCGTCCTTCTTTTTGACCAATAGCACCGGAGCTCCCCATGGTGAAGAGTTAGGCTGGACAAACCCGACTTCCACTGACTCTTGAAGCAGTCTTTGAAACTCCACCAACTCCTTCGGGGTTATTCGATAAGGAGCTCTAGATGCCAGCTTAGCCCTCGGCGTGAGCAAAATATTTAAATCCTTCTCCCGATGTGGGGGTTGCCCTGTTAGCTTCTCCGAAAATACATCGGCAAAGTCCCGCACCACAAGAATATCTTAAATAGAATCCTTGGCCAAGGACATCTTGAAAAGAACCTGATAAACTTCGTCTCCCTGCTGGTGGGCCTTGACGGCCTACACAGACGATAATAATATATGGGGGGCTGGTATAATACCTTAGATAACAATAAAGGAGTCCACACTCCTCACGGTGATCCTCTTCTCCAAGCAGTCAATCTGGTCATGGTTCCAGTGCAACCATGTCATGCTAAGGATCAGATCATAGTCTGGCATCTTCAGGATCGTCACTAGTGCCTCAAATGCCTTCCCTCCGATCTCCGCCTCCATATTTCAATGAGAAGAGGTCATTAGCTCTGATCCATCGGCTAGACGCACCCTCATCATCTTTCCAGTGAATCGCTCTACTCCTGCCAGTTCTTTCACGAAATCTTCTGACAGAAATGAGTGTAAAGCACCAGTGTCGAAGAGCATATGAGCGGGCTTGCTGCTGATGAAAACTATACCTGAGGTAATTAAATGTCTTAGTGTTCTAGTTATAGTTTTTCTTTTCTTAATTTCTAACTAGTCTATTCCTATGAAAACTAGTTCTTAGGAAGGAAAAAATTTAAATATACTGGCATACCTGCTATAACCTGCTCCGTGTTCCGGGGTTGTGCCAGATCTAGAGCATATACCTGCTCCCTATCTGGCATGTGGTCTCTTCCCTAATATCCCCATCCTCGGTCGTGTCTTCGTCCACCAAACTGTCGAGGAGGTGGGGCACCCTGAGTTCTAATGGGGTTTCTCGCCTCATGGGACAATTCCTCTTGAAATGTCCCAGCTGATTGCACTTGAAGCATACCGATGCCTGCTCTGCTGTCCTTGGTATCTGCAGCATCTTTAAGGGCTGAGGAGCCAATACCCCCTAGTTCCTCTGCTCCTGTCCAATCTCCTGATGGAGTTGATCCCCTTCCTTCTTTCCCCAATGAGCTGGCCTCGAGGACACTCTCTACGACCTCCAATCACTACATCATCAGCCCGTCTCTTCCGGCTCTTGACTCTAAGTTGATCTGCTTCCCTTTTCTTGTCCATTTACAGAATCGTGGCTAAGCTTCCGTCGAAGACAAATAGGAGGGCCTCGCTCATGTTGTCATGCAGCCCCTTGCTGAACCTTCTAGTATAGCCAGCATCATCCAACTAATAGAGTTCGCATAGTGGGCAGGTGAGTAAACTCCTGGTAATACTTCAGCACTATCCTATTGCCCTGCCTCAACCGCAGGAACCTATCCTCTAACTCATCTCTTACCGACTGAGGTACGAAATGTCCCAGGAGTGCTACTCTGAACTCTCACCAAGTGATATCTGGGCAATCCATATCCGAAAAAGTGGTCTCCAGCTATGACTTCCACCACCTCTTTCCATGTGACTCCAGGAAGGATACTGCCAAAGCAACTGCCTCCTCATTGGGGCATCGAATCCCCGCAAACATCTCATAGATGATATCAAACCATTCCTCCGTGCGAACTGCCGACTCCGTCACCAGGTAGGATGGAGGGGAATGTCCCCGGAAGACACTCATCCAGTTATCCTCGGGATTTGGCTGTGGAGCCGGGGCATGCTGAGCTCTGAAGACCTCCAGAATGGCCGTCAGAGTTTGCGCCATCTCCGTCTATTGAAACAGAGCTGGGGATGACGGAGGTGGAACAATATTTGAAGCCTTAGGTGTCCCCTGCTGTGGATTAGGGTTTGTCGTAGGCTACAAGGAAAATTCTAATTGTTAGGTAGCGTACGAATGGGATAAAAGAAAGAGATAAAATGGACTTCTACATATGATTTTCCTTATGGGTACACCACTGCATCCTCTGCTAGTTTGTCTGCAAACTAAGCTCGTGTAGGGGTGGCATAAGGTTTTTGTGGACTACTTCTCTTTCGATCGAGGTTTTCTTGTGATACCATTTGTAAGACCCCATTTTTTTTCTTTTCAAATTTCGGGGTCTTATGCCCAGTATCGCCGTTTTACGGTGGCACCGACACTCGTGAAGAATGCCACTACAAAACGTCGATTCTGCCGGCCTTTTCGATCATCAAAGTGTAAGTAGTAATCATAAACTAAAATATAATTGAGTCAACACACATCATTTAAAGATGAGAAATCACAACCAATCCATAAATATAGAAAAGAGAGAGTACTGTAATAGAACAGTACAAATGAAATATAAATGGGCTTAAGCCCGGTACATCAGATCCTCATTACAATCTCTCGCAGAAGCTAGACTAGCCCACCTCCATGCACATTGTACTCTGCTTGTGCTGGTCACTGTCTCCCATCCGGAGCACCTGTAATGTTGTGTTCTGAAAACCATTTGTCATAAAGACTAAGCCCTATCATCCCCTACCCTTCCCCCCATGGCTCCTAGGAACCAAGCGGGGAGAAGGAAAGGGAAGCAATGAAAGTGGAGAGTATAAAATGGCAGGTAATGGTGGAGATAATCTAGCAATTCTACATATCAGGTAGAATAAATAGTAAGTGATTCAACATATCAAAAATGAAATATGGAACCTTATCTTATATGATTGCTGAAACGAACACATAAGCAAAGTGATCTTTTACAAGGCTCCCATCGCATAGATAGTTCCATTCCTATCTATATGTTAGGGTGTCGGTTGTAAGCAGTTTAAAAGATATTATAAAGCATAACCTTAACTTATAGTCTTGCCACACAAGTCTATATGCTAAGGGGTCATTTTGCAAGGACTAATGTATAAGCTGTCCCTTACCGATTTATACTTTATGGGTAGGGGTTGAATGATGATGTCATGGTGTGTAATGCTATGTTATGTTGGTTAATGTTTATGTCCATGCAGTGCATCTCACACACACGAATCTATGCGCACAGACCTTTAGTTTCCCCAATTTGGACAGCTAGCTTCACTCCCAGGAAACTTCGTAGTGGCAAACAGAGACAGTTGGTCGGCCCCCCCCACTCTTAGGCAGGTATCCACACCACCAGGCTTAGCCCTTACGTATGCCTCTAGAAGGACACAACCTAGAGTCTCCACATACTATGTTGGCCATATCCACAAGACTTTCCCTATCCAAGTGTCCCACACTGCCGAGTCAACGTATCGACGTCGGTGTGAATGGTCGTCAGATACCGAAGCCCCACCACCTTATTTTTTGGTGCACATGCAACCTTGATGTATCAACCACCGATCCTACTGCCTGGACATCCAAGTCAAACTAACTTCCTGAAACACTGGGGTGTGAGAAGTGAAACCCTAATTATACTAGTTGCTCTTGAAGTTTAGTATTCCTACTATTTAGGTTAGCCCAGGACTGCCCCGGGCATACCCCGTGAAGGGCTCTCAAAGGGCACTAGGAACTACAATGGGCTGAAGCCCAAAGCTCCCTTTCGCAGGGCACTTATTATTATTGGTTGTTACCCAACTCCGAATCCCTTTAATGTTGTACTAGATCTAACCCTATAGTATTTTGACTCTTTCTCTCTCGCCACAGGGAAGACGATGTTTTGTCGACCTCGAGCACCTCCTAACACTAGTCAAACATCCTACTCCTCATCAAAACTCCCGATGATGAACTCCTTTCACTTACTAGATCAATATACTAACATCCCAACTTTCTGGGTTCATTTTGCACCATTTCATGATTTCTGCTGTTTTACTAAATGCAGACCATCCTAAGTTATATGATTTATACAATGAGAGGTACTCAAAATTATCATCCAATATTCCTATAATAATTATTAGGGGTCTATCTTGACATGTTTATCCTAAATCCAAAAGTCTATAATTTTCCTAATTTACTGGATAATTTATTTAATTTCTTAAGAGATCCAAATGCCTTAGTTTGAACATGAAGCACTATTTTCAGCCATGCAAAATGTTCCACGAAATTATGATAATTACAAGATGACTATTTATCAATAAATTCAAGGTCTCCAAATTTTTCAGTAAGACTTAAACCTCTAAACATAATTTTTGAACATAACCTCCTCTAACCAAATTTAAGAGACAAGTACTGCCAATATACTTTCAAAAATTCTGAGAAAATTCAAGGATGAACATAAAGACATATAAAACACCAGATCTAGTTTCATAATTTATCAGTGAATAATGAACTCTAAACTTGATTTTCTCATAATAATCCAAGTTAATATGTTAATGAACAAAGTACAGTAATTATTCCTCTAAAAATTGTAATAATATTCCCAAATGAGCATATTGACCTAGGATCACTATTGATCAAGTTTCATAATTTTTAACCAAGAAATGAGCTCTAAATGAATTATTTAACAAGTTCCTAAATTTATGAGCTTGTGAAGTAGGTACTGTAATTATGTATTTAAAAATTCTAGTAAAATTCATACATGAGCATAATAGTCTAAAACTCCCTCTGCCAAATTTTCATGACTTTCCAATGGACAGTGAGTTCACAATACCCAAATAATTAAGTAAGGCTAACTCATGCATTACAAAGGAAGTACTAATATTTTTGTTCCAAAAACCCCCCAATTAAATTTCCAGAGGTTTATACTTACCCTATGACTATACTACCCTAGTTTCATCACTGTTCAATGATTTTTAATAACCTATTCTACCACTATAAGGTTTGTGCCCTAAACTAGGGTTAGTGTTTGAGGTGTTTAACAACTTCTAAATCAAATAAGATTTCTACCAGAGGACTCTAACTAACCTAGAGTCCTCTCCACCAAATTTCAAATTATTTCAAGGTCATTTGACCACATGCCCTTCACAAGACACCAAAGACCATCCTTAGAGTTTGATTTTGGATCTTAGGGAAAATCTATCCTAATCCACCCCATTTCCCATGGGAGGGTGTCCAAGGTCATGACAAACAAGTGGGAAAAGTCTCAGCGTCTGTTGACGTGATTTGATTACTTAAACCCACCAAAGGTACTATGACCTATTTACCCCTTATTAAGCCAACTTAGGGTTTGCTTGTTTCCATCCTAAACCATCACCAAAAGTGATGAAAATAAATATGGAGCCTTGTACTAACCCCAAGATCACTAAACAAAATTTATAGGTTTTTGAGGAGTTTAAGGCACCTAATAAAATTCCATACGATTTATTAAATTATTCACAAAACTGTAGAAAAATATTGTCAAAAAATTCTGATTTTTGGATAGTATGAGGGGAGGTTATGAAAGGCCTATGCCATAAATTTCAAGGTAATCTGGTGAGTGGTTTTGTGTGGATAATAATTTTTGTGAAAGGTCACACCTAGGTATAGGTTGCACCATTTTTTGTGCTGTTGTCTCACCCCTTATCCAAAATGGTTGAAATCAATTTTAAATTAAAGCTAACTTCTCGGGCTACAAGTTATATGTTGATCATTTCCTCATATAGAGCTTCTAGGAAATTTTAAATTAATTTGCAAGTGACTGTAAAACATAAGGAAGAAAAACAATACTTAACAAATATAACATTTGATATTTGCACAGATCTTGAAGCAATCAGGCGGTCGCTATTCATCTCACTCCTCCAGCCGACGGCCCCAATCCTGAAGTCCTTGAGCATATTCCAGCCACCACAGCAGGCCATCCGGCCACCTCCCCGACCGACCACCGCCTCAATCACCTCCGTCGAGGTGGTGGCTATTGTAACGCCCCCGATTTTTCTGCGATTATTTTAATCCTCGTTTGGCGTTTCGTCGACGCATTTTCTTGGCTTGTGCCATCTGTGGAGTGTGGTCTTAACTCCTTAGAACTGGGAGCCCTATTTTGTAGCCTGTTGGCAAGATCTCCCTAGCAAGCCGAGTCATTTTGGGTGACCCGGTGTGGCCTCTCGGGGGATGCTTGTGTTTTGGCTTCGGGAGGGTATAACTCAAGTTCTGTTCGTCGAAAGTTAATTTCAACTTCGCCGTTGTGTTTGTAGCATGGATATTTAGCTACGGTGCGAATATCGTCGAATTCCGAGGTAGTTCAGTTTTCGTGTCGTTTTGGGTGTGCTATTAGTAAAATCTAATTAGAAACCCTTTTTAATTAAGTGAACCGGTGGCTTGGGAGGCAGTTAGGCTGAACCGTCATGGATAGCTTATTTAAAAGCCTTAATTAGAATCAGCAGCCCATTATTCTTCTTCCCGAAACCGTTGTTCCTGTTCGCGGAAAAGAGAGGAGAACCGCCAGACCTGCTTCTCCTTCGGACGGCGATTCCGGGAGTGTTCGTGGACGGATTTTGATTCCGAAAGCGGTGTTGTCTTACTCTCGCTCAGATCTTCATTTCGACGGTAAGATATTTGAATTTCTTGGAATTTTAGGAGACTTGGATTTCCGGTTCTTGTGCTTTTCCGCCATTAAAGTGCGGGTTTGCTTGTTAGGTGCTGCTCCTTCTAGTGCAGAACAAAGAGGAGGGAAAGCCGACCAAGCTTCGCCGGAAATCGAGGCAAGTGGTATTCTTGCCCTTGTCATTGTTGTTCTTTTGATATTCTAGAATGTTTCTCGGTTAGCCCTAGGGTAGAAACCAAGCTTATTCTCTTTTATCTTGCTAAATTTAGGGCTTAGATTCGCCTATGAGCCCCCTCCTTGTGCTATTTTGCTCAACCCGATGGTTGTTATAACCATTTAGACTCCAGATTTGTAATTCTAGTTGGGTGCTTTTGCAAGTGGAGCCGAGAGAGAGAGTGAGGGAGGTTATTGTGGTAGGGCTCTGGTTAGAACCAGTCTTGGTAGACTCTCGGGTTTTGGTGTCGAGTGTGGTGCACACACTCAAAGCCAAAAGCCGCCCAGACTTGGCGTTGACTGTGGTGTACACACTCAAAGCCATAGTTCGGTTTATTCCTTACGGCTGAGTGGTGGGGTGATTGAGTGAGGATTTTCGCCTAAGTCAAAATCGACGGGAATCACCAAGTGATTCCCGCCGATTTCGACGTGATTCCCACCGATCGCGAGAATCATCCTTGATTCCTGCAGATTCGGCGAGAATCATCCTTGATTCCCACCGATTCGGCGAGAATCATCCTTGATTCCCGCCGATTCGGCGAGAATCATCCTTGATTCCCGCCGATCGTCGAGAATCATCCTTGATTCCCGCCGATCGTCGAGAATCATCCTTGATTCTCGCCGATTCGGCGAGAATCATCCTGCATTCCCGCCGATTCGGCGAGAATCAGTCGGCATTCCCGCCGACCTCCTCTTGTTGGCGTTGGCTTTGGGTTTTCCTGCGGAAATGAACTTTGGCGTAGGATGAGTTGACCTCACTCAACGCCAAAGCTGTTAAGGCGTTGAGGGAGGTAGACTCACTCAATGCCACTGTTGGGATTTGCGGTTTTGGCTGAAGGCATTGAGGGAGTGGACCTCACTCAATGTCATGGCTGTTTTGGCATTGAGTGAGGTTAGCTCACTCAACGCCGCTGCCTCTTTTGCTGAAGGCGTTGAGGGAGTGGACCTCACTCAATGCCATGGATGTTTTGGCATTGAGTGAGGATAGCCCACTCAACGACAGAGCTGTTCTTGCGGAGGGCGTTGAGTGAGTGACTCTCACTCAATGCCATGGATGTTCTGGCATTGAGTGAGGCTAACTCACTCAACGCCAAGGTCTGGTTAGGCGCTGAGTGGGTTCCACTCAACGCCGAGGAGTGTTGAGTAACTTCAACACTATTTCTCTTTCCTCGATTTACGTTCCCGAGTGAATTCCTTGATTATATTTGTTGTTTCCTTGTCGGCCATGTTTTTCTTTCCTAATGGCCGAATCGTGGGTCGTGGTTAGTAGTGGTGGTTTGAAGCTCTTCATGGGGGAGGTGTTGTGTAATTTAGCCAAGGCCACCCTTATTCTTCTATCTTGCTCCAGGTACGGGCTGGGCAAGGGGGTGGAAGGTCCCTTGTGCTTTCACATGTAGACCCTTGAGCTTGTTGGCTTGGAAATAGTGGTTGGGGGGACTGTGTTTGCCTCCAACCCGGATCCATGCTGTTTGTTTTTGCTACTACCATCTCGCACAGCTTAGGGTGTTAAAAGTTTCTTCCTTGGTAGATTGTAGCACTTTGGGCTCTTGGTAGCCTAGTAGACCCTGTAGGATGTAGTTTCTGGGTAGGGTTAGTGCTGTTTCCTCGAACGTAAAGCATTCCTTATTGTCTTGCCTTGGGCAGTTATGACTTTTACTACTGTGTGTTTTCCTCTTTTATTTATTCTCTGGTTGGCTCTAAGATGCAGTTTTTCCTTGTTTTGCTTGCTGAGGTATTCTTTCTTCTTTTGAATGCCTCAGCTTTTGAGCAATAGCCAGTTTGGTGGCTAGGTTGCGGTGGTGTTGCTGGTGGTCTCTTAGACTTTGGAGATCCTATTGCTTTGTTAGTGAGGTAATTTTTCAGTACTTTTCTTACAGACAAACATATTTGCCCGTGGGTTCGTGTCAAGTTTTGGCACCCACTGGTAGTTTTTACCTTTGTACTAGATATATTACTTTTGCTTCTACCATTTTCTGGAGATAGTCTACTTGCTCTGGGGAGGATTTATGCTAGGTTGCTAGTTATTTTAAAACTACAACTATTATTATTATAAGTACATCGCATGATCAGCAAGTTTTATAAAAGTAAATCACTATTTTCCAAACAACGTATAAAGATCGTTTTCTTATATATAATATAAATTAAATGTAGAGTCTTGCATGGCATAAGTGGTCCTCTTAGGGCTCTTATGCACTCCCTAGGAAGTCAAACCTGAATAAAGTATTTTTCCGCAGCGCATAAGTATAGTTTTTTAACTGTGGACTAGGTGATCCACCGAGCCGAGGGATACGGCCTCTAAAGTATAACTGATTTTCTAATCGTTAAACTTATAAATTTCTTTCATAAAGTGTAGTAGTTGGTTTTGCCTGAGCGTTAGCAGTTATCCCGTGCTTGACGTGGCATCATGACGCACGTTTTCTCATACTCTGATAATTCTTTAATTCGGAGAAAATGCGGGTTGTGACAGTTGGTATCAGAGGGAGGTTGCCTGACGGGTTAGTCGGGCAACCTTCCCTTTTGATTGCATTAGTAGTTCAGCATCATGTCATTCACACACCGATATATCATCAGCACGTCTTGGCAGAAGCACGAACACTACACTCATAGCATAACATGAAGTATACGGGGCATATTATGTAGTATGGGATGCATAATATGTGTTCGTATATGGATCCACCATAGGGGAAACTTGTGAGGGTTATGTACTATGGGATGCATAACCGCACCACATGGCTGCGACTAGCACGTTTTCTTTTTAGTTGCATGCGAATGTTATGTAGTATGGGATGCATAACATTTTTCATGTGTACGCAGCTAATAACATGCATTAGGGACTTTTTAGAATGCATAACACAAACATGCATAGCATAACATTGCATAAGCACAACGTGCCAAGCTAAAGACTGGCAGGATGACATATGTACACACATAAGTTTTCGAGTCAAAAATAATATAAAATCATGCATTCCCGATCTAAGCACAAGAATTAGAATGGTGGTGGTTAACCATCCTAGGTTAGGGCATAACATCAATTTTTGTAAAAAGATAAATTCCCAGAGTAAGTTTAGCAGCTTTAAGTTCATATCTATATATGTATTGTCTATACTAGTAGTTGGGTCTAGTCGATGTACTAGGATCTAACTAGTGTTGCAATGACTTTAGGATGGCGAGACGTCCTTCGACTAGATCCACTCCTCTGTCTGAGGGTGAGTCATCTGGAGCTCAGAATGATGCGATGATTGAAAGCTTGCGGCAGAGTAGCGATTCCTTGAGTAGGCAGTTGGTGGAGGTGCGAGCCCAGATCCAGTCTTTGGTTGCAGTTGTGGCAGGTCAGACTCAGGGAGTGCAAGGCCCTGTAGGGGGGATTGTTGTTCCTCCCCCTCCTGCACCCTTAAGAACTCTAGTGGTGGTGCCAACGGAGATGACCTTCATCTCGTAGTTTCAGAGGCTAAGCCCTCCCACTTATGACGGGAAGTCAGATTTCATGGTGATAGACGATTGGCTGATCTCCATGGAGGAGATGTTCTCGTACTCAGGGATTGCAGACGATCAAAGGGTGATGATAGCCGCCTATCAGCTTAAAGGTTTGGCTAAGAGTTGGTGGCTGAGAGAGAAGGAGAGCTTGGTATCTGGATGCTCTTGGGAAGTGTTCAAGGAGATGCTGTTGAGGAAGTTCTTACCCTCGGTCGAGCATGACCGCCTCATAAACAACTTCCTCCATCTGAAGCAAAGGCAAATCACGGTGGGTGAGTATGAGATAGAGTTCAGCAAGCTGAGCAATTTTGCCCCATGATTGGTCAGCATTGAGGCTGATCGAGTTAAGCGATTTCTCGGTGGTTTGAGGAGTGAGGTGCAGCAGTTGAGTAGTGCTTATGGGTCAGAGACTTATGTAGGATTAGTGGAGGCTGCTCTGAAGGTGGAGGCTATTGAGACCGCGAAGAGCAGAGGACAGCAATGTAGGAAGGATAAGAGGAAGTCTGTGGAGGAAAAGAAACCCCAGGTACCCTGTACGGTTCCTGGAAAGAAGAGCAAAGTGGTGTGCAGTTTCTGTGGCCGGTCAGGCCACCCTGTCGAGAGATGTTTCAAGAGAGCAGCAGCTCAGAGAAAGGAGCAGGTTCATGCGATTCAGGGTGCTCTGAGGAGAGATGTCTCTTGTTCTATTTTCAAGTGACCCGGGCATGATGCTGCCCAGTGCTGGTCCAAGGATAAGGTCTATTTTCAGTGTGGGCTGAAGAGACACATCAAGTCTAGGTGTCCTCAGATTCAGCCTGCCCTTCATGCAGTGCCTCTTCAGGCATTACCTCCACCTCAGCGTGTGGACAAAGGAAAGGGAAAGCTGAACGTGATCTCTTCCAAGGAGGCTCAAGCTTCGACTCAGGTCATCTCAGGTTAGTTGTCTTTCCAACCTGAATGTTTTGTTCTTGTCTTACTAGAATGCGTGTAGTATTGTTGTGGTAGTTCCTTAGTTTTATATGTTCCTATAGGGAAGTTTAAAGTAAAGAACCGCTGGGAGCATGTTCTGTTTGACTCCGGCGCTACCCACTCATTCGTGGCTAGAGCCTTTGTAGAGTGACATCGGTTGAATTTCGATCGAGTTCGGGATACCTTTCGTGTCAAGTTCCCCTCTGGTGAATCTGTGTTGTCAGATTTGGGCGTGTTAGATTGCCCTGTTTTGGTGGGGGACTTCCTTCCGAAGGAAGACCTGAAGATGATTGATCTGGAGGACTTCGATGTTATTTTGGGCATGGACGGGCTGTCTAGGTATGATGCAGCCATTCAGTGCAAAGGGAAGCGCTTGGACTTCATAAGGGATGACGGTCAGCCCAGAAGCGTGTATGCAGATCTGAGCCAGGATTCTCCTGTCATCTCTGCAATATGTGCTCAGAAGCTTTTTCTTTTGGACTGTTTTGCTTATTTGGTCTCGGTGGTTAGGACCGCTGTTAGGGTACCGCGATTAGAGGAGATTCCAGTTGTTCATGATTTCGTCGATGTTTTTCCTGATGATCTTCCTGGTCTTCCTCCCGAGCGGGATGTTGAGTTTGTGATCGATTTGGAGCCGGGTACGCGTCCTATTGCTAAGGCGCCATACTGGATGGCTCCTCGAGAGCTAGAGGAGTTGCGAGTTCAGTTAGATTAGTTGTTGGCGAAAGGGTTTATCAGGCAGAGTTCATCGCCTTGGGGTGCTCCTGTTCTATTTGTGAAGAAGAAAGATGTGTTAATGCGGCTTTACATCGACTATAGGGATCTGAACAAAGTCGCAATTAAGAACAGGTACCCTCTGCAGAGGACGATGACTTATTTGACCAGTTGCGTGGTAGCACGGTCTTCTCCAAGATTGACCTTCGTTCAGGCTATCATTAGTTTAGGATCCGTGAGGCAGATATTCTACGGACTGCGTTTAAATCGAGGCATGGACATTTTGAGTTCTTAGTGATGTCGTTTGGATTGACCAACGCTCTATCAGCGTTCATGGATATGATGAACCGGGTGTTCAAGGATTTCCTAGATAAGTTCGTGGTGGTCTTTATCGATGATGTGCTGGTTTACTCTCGCAGCTCTGGGGAGCATGAGCAGCATCTGCGCTTGGTTCTATCGGAGTTGAGGAACCATAAGTTATTCGCCAAGTTGAGCAAGTGCGAATTTTGGTTGCCTCAGGTCTCGTTTCTGGGCCACGTGGTGAATGAGGATGGGATCTCGGTTGACCCAAAAAAAATCGCAGCAGTGATGGGTTGGAGTAGGTCGGGCATGCCCAAAGATATCAGGAGCTTCCTAGGGTTGGCCGGCTACTACAGGAGGTTTGTGGAGGGTTTCTCTACCCTAGCTGCACCTTTGACTAAGCTTACTCAGAAGAATGTGGCTTTTGTTTGGAGCGAGAAGTACGAAGAAGCCTTCCTGGAGTTAAAGAGGAGATTGTGCACTGCTCCCATTCTAACCTTGCCTACTGAGGGTATGGATTATGATGTATACATAGATGCTTCGTATGTAGGTCTGGGATGCGTATTAATGCAGGTTGGTAAGGTGATTGCCTATGGGTCAAGGCAACTAAAGACTCATGAGAAGAATTATCCTACGCATGACCTCGAGTTCGCAGCGGTTATTTATGCATTGAAGCTGTGGAGACACCTACTTTATGGGGCTCAGTGCAAGATCTTCACCGACCATAAGAGCCTGAAGTACGTGTTCACGCAGAAGGAGTTAAATCTGCGCCAGTGTCGGTGGCTAGAGTATGTCGCCGATTATGATGTAGAGATCCAGTATAATCCAGGCAAGTCCAATGTGGTGGCCGACGCCCTGAGTCGGAACACCGGGAAAATCTTTAATCTCTCCGCCGACCGTTTAGTGGAAGAGTTTCTCCTTATGGATATATCAGTGGGATTCTGTGGCCTGCAGAGTAGTTTGTCAGTGGCAGAGCCGTCTTGGATTTCTTTGACCAGACTTCACCAGAAGGACGACCCGGATCTTCTACACTTATTCTCCAGGACTGAGAGAGGAGAGTTGCCGGTTTATTCCATCGATGATGCGGGAACTTTGAAGTACCGCGATAGATTTTGCATCCCCGCGGTTGGGGACATTAGGGGTATGGTTTGCAGAGAAGCTCATGGATCCAGCGTTGCCTACCATCCAGGATCTACAAAGATGTATCGGGACTTAAAGAAAATTGCCTGGTGGTATGGCATGAAAGGAGATATAGCCCGATTTGTTGCGGAGTGCCACACTTGCAAGCGGGTGAAGGCCGATCATGGAAGTCCTGGTGGCAAGTTGACTTCGTTAGAGATCCCGACTTGTAAGTGAGAAAATATATCAATGGATTTCATCACGGGTTTACCGCGATCCCCGAGGGGATTTGATTCCGTTTGGGTCATAGTGGATAGACTTGACGAAGTGTGCTCACTTCATGCCATATAAGATAGATTACCCTATGAAGAAGATAGCAGAGTTGTACTTGAATGAAGTCATCCGACTGCACAGTGTGCCGGTTAGCATCATTTCTGATCGAGACTCTCGGTTTACTTCTCATTTTTGGCAGAGTCTGCAGGAGGGTTTGGGTACGGATCTGAGGTATTCTACTGCGTACCACCCATAGACTAATGGGCAGACGGAGCGGGTGAATCAGATAGTTGAGGATATGATCTGATGCTACATTTAAGACCACGGTGGAGCGTGGGATGAGCGGCTGCGACTTATGTAATTTGCATACAACAATAGTTATCAGGAGAGCTTGCAGATGCCTCCGTTCGAAGCCTTGTATGGGAGGCGTTGCAGAACTCCGTTGTTTTAGGCAGAGGCTAGTGAGAGGCCATTATTGGGTACTGATGCGCTCGAGGAAATGGAAGTCGCAGTGAAGCTTGTTCGAGAGAAGCTTTGTATAGCTCAAGAGATGTACGAGAAGAACGCCAATCGGCGTAGGTATGCCTTGGAGTTTTTTGTGGGGGACCTTGTATTTCTTAAGGTTTCCCCGATGGTGGGTGTAAACAGGTTTGGTAAGAATCGAAAATTGGACCCGAGGTATGTGAGCCCGTTTATGGTTTTGGAGCGGATTGGCGTGTCAACTTACAGGTTGGATTTGCAAGCAAACTTCCCAGGTTTTCATAATGTTTTCCATATTAGCCAATTGCGGAAGTGTGTGCGCAGCAGTGGGCAAGTCTTGGATATTGTGCCCCTGTTGGAGCCCAACCTCTCTTTTGTTGAAGTGTCAGTCCGTATTTTGGATACTCAGGAGCGGGTGCTGCGAAATAATTCTATTCTGATGGTGAAAGTTCTTTGGAGGAATTAGGATTTGGAGAGCGCGACTTGGGAGTTAGAGTCGGCTATGAGGGAGGCTTACCCTCAGCTGTTTCCCTGATTAGTTTGGTTTTTTCTTCTTCTTGTAATGTTTGGATTATTACTTTCCTTCTATATTAGAAGTGTTGTTCGTAAAGTTTCGGGACGAAACTTTCTTTTAGGGGGAGTGACTGTAACGCCCCCGATTTTTCTGCGATTATTTTAATCCTCATTTGGCATTTCATCGACGCATTTTCTTGGCTTATGCCATCTGTGGAGTGTTGTCTTAACTCCTTAGAACTGGGTACCCTATTTTGTAGCCTGTTGGCAAGATCTCCCTAGCAAGCTGAGTCGTTTTGGGTGACCCGGTGTAGCCTCTCGGGGGATGCTTGTGTTTTGGCTTCGGGAGGGTATAACTCGAGTTCTGTTCGTCGAAAGTTAATTTCGACTTCGCCGTTGTGTTCGTAGCATGAATATATATCTACGGTGCGAATTTCGTCGAATTCCGAGGTAGTTTAGTTTTCGTGTCGTTTTGGGTGTGCCATTAGTAAAATCTAATTAGAAACCCTTTTAATTAAGTGAACCGGTTGCTTGGGAGGCAGTTAGGCTGAACCGTCATGGCTAGCTTATTTAAAATCCTTAATTAGAATCAGCAGCCCATTCTTCTTCTTCCCGAAACCGCTGTTCCTATTCGCTGAAAACAGAGGAGAACCGCCGGACCTGCTTCATCTTCGGACGACGATTCCCGGAGTGTTCGTGGATGGATTTCGATTCCGAAAGCGGTGTTGTCTTGCTCTCGCTCAGATCTTCATTTCAACGGTAAGATTTTTGATTTTCGTGGAGTTTTAGGAGACTTGGATTTCTGGTTCTTGTGCTTTTCCGCCATTAAAGTGCGGGTTTTCTTGTTAGGTGTTGCTCCTTCTAGTGCAGAACGAAGAGGAGGGAAAGCCGACCAAGCTTCGCCGGAAATCAAGCTTATTCTCTTTTATCTTGCTGAATTTAGGGCTTAGATTTGCCAATGAGCCCCCTCCTTGTGCTATTTTGCTCAACCCGATGGTTGTTATAACCATTTAGACTCCAGATTTGTAATTCTAGTTGGGTGCTTTTGCGGGTGGAGCCGAGAGAGAGAGTGAGGGAGGTTGTTGTGGTAGGGCTCTGGTTAGAACCAGTCTTGGTAGACTCTCGGGTTTTGGTGTTGAGTGTGGTGCACACACTCAAAGCCAAAAGCCGCCCGGACTTGGCATTGAGTGTGGTGGACACACTCAAAGCCATAGTTCGGTTTGTTCCTTGCGGCTGAGTGGTGGGGTGATTGAGTGAGGATTTTCATCTAAGTCAAAATCGACGGGAATCACCAAGTGATTCCTGCCGATTTCGACGTGATTCCCACCGATCGGCGAGAATCATCCTTGATTCCCGCCGATTCGGCGAGAATCATCCTTGATTCCCGTCGATCGTCGAGAATCATTCTGGATTCTCGCCGATTCGGCGAGAATCATCCTGTATTCCCGCCGATTCGGCGAGAATCAGTCGGCATTCCCGCCGACCTCCTCTTGTTGGCGTTGGCTTAGGGTTTTCCTACGGAAATGAACTTTGGCATAGGGTGAGTTGACCACACTCAACGCCAAAGCTGTTAAGGCGTTGAGGGAGGTAGAATCACTCAACGCCACTGTTGGGATTTGTGGTTTTGGCTGAAGGCGTTGAGGTAGTGGACCTTACTCAACTCCATAGCTATTTTGGCATTGAGTGCGGTTAGCTCACTCAACGCCGCTGCCTCTATTGCTGAAGGCGTTGAGGGAGTGGACCTCACTCAACGCCATGGCTATTTTGGCGTTGAGTGAGGATAGCCCACTCAACACCAGAGCTGTTCTTGTGGAGGGCGTTGAGTGAGTGACTCTACCTCAATGCCATGGCTGTTCTGGCGCTGAGTGAGGCTAACTCATTCAACGCCAAGGTCTGGTTAGGCGCTGAGTGGGTTCCACTCAACGCCGAGCCGTGTTGAGTAACTTCAACACTATTTCTCTTTCCTCGATTTATGTTCCCGAGTGAATTCCTTGATTATATTTGTAGTTTCCTTATCGACCATGTTTTTCTTTCGTAATGGCCGAATCGTGGGTCGTGGTTAGTAGTGGTGGTTTGAAGCTCTTCATGGGGGAGGTGTTGTGTAATTTAGCCAAGGCCACCCTTATTCTTCTATCTTGCTCCAAGTACGGGCTGGGCAAGGGGGTGGAATGTCCCTTGTGCTTTCACATGTAGACCCTTGAGCTTGTTGGCTTAGAAATGGTGGTTGGGGGACTGAGTTTGCCTCCAACCCGGATCCATGCTGTTTGTTTTTGCTACTACCATCTCCCACAGCTTAGGGTGTTAGAAGTTTCTTCCTTGGTAGATTGCAGCACTTTGGGCTCTTGGTAGCCTAGTAGACCCTGCAGGATGTAGTTTCTTGGTAGGGCTTGTGTTGTTTCCACGCACGTAGTGCATTCCTTATTATCTTGCCTTGGGCAGTTGTGACTTTTACTGCTGTGTGTTTTTCTCTTTTATTTATTCCCTGGTTGGCTCTTCCATGGAGTTTTTCCTTGTTTTGCTTGCTGAGGTATTCTTTCTTCTTTTGAATGCCTCAGGTTCTGAGCAGTAGCCAGTTTGGTGGCAAGGTTGCGGTGGTGTTGCTGGTGGTCTCTTAGACTTTGGAGATCCGGTTGCTTTGTTAGTGAGGTAGTTCTTCAGTACTTTTCTTACAGACAAACATATTTGCCCGTGGGTTCGTGTCAGGTTGTTGGCATCCACTGGTAGTTTTTACCATTGTACTAGATATATTACTTTTACTGCTACCATTTTTTGGAGATAGTCTACTTGCTCTGGGGAGGATTTATGCAAGGTTGCTAGTTACTTTAAAACTACAACTATTATTATTATAAGTACATCGCATGATCAGCATGTTTTATAAAACTAAATCACTATTTTCCAAACAACGTATAAAGATCGTTTTCTTATATATAATGTAAATTAAATGTAAAGTCTTGCATGGCATAAGTGGTCCTCTTAGGGCTCTTATGCACTCCCTAGGAAGTCAAACCTGAATAAAGTATTTTTCCGCAACGCATAAGTATAGTTTTTTAACTGTGGACTAGGTGATCCACCGAGCCGAGGGATACGGCCTCTAAAGTATAACTGATTTTCTAATCATTAAACTTATAAATTTCTTTCATAAAGTGTAGTAGTTGGTTTTGCCTGAGCGCCAGCAGTTATCCCCTGCTTGACGTGGCATCATGACGCGCGTTTTCTCATACTCTGATAATTCTTTAATTCGGAGAAAATGCGGGTTGTGACAACTATCGCCAGCCAGCGGCATGGAAACCGGAGGAGCCTATTCCGATGAACCCGAGAGGTGGACTTTCACGAAAAATTCATGGACTTGTTCAACCTGATCGGGCTCAATTGAGCCCGAACCTTATCCCTAATGAATCCCTAGATCTACCTATAGAAGAAGAGGAAGGGGAGGACCTTGCTTTCGTCTTGGAGATGCATCGATCACCGGGAAGACATTGGTGGTGGTGGAGGCGCTGAGTTTCTACAACAACACAGTGAAATTGGTCGGCTCCTTCAGGTAAGGGTTGTAACCGGCTCCTATGAGTCCAGTGAGTCTTTTAAAACAGTGAAAAGAGGAGGGGAGAGGCCAAGAATCAATGGACATTAATGGCCATTGAAAGCTTATTTCGGCCATAGAGATACTCCTCCCCTATCCACTATTGTGGCCGGGATAATGCTGGAATCTCCTCCTCTCCCCTAGGGAAACTGAATCCATCCCTTAATGGGGGAGGGGGTGAGGCCTTTCTTCAAGGCACTATTAATGGGCATGAATTGTGTTTCTCAGCCATGGTGGTTTTACCACCACCCTCCAACCTTGAACAGCCACAAAAAGGCCCCTAGTCTTCCTAGTTTGAATAGGGAGTTGGATCAGCCAATGAAGAATGGCCCTTAGCCTCCTTGGCCATGAATGACATCTACACCTCACTTTCTCTCTCCTCCACTAAAAGGAATTTGGAGTTTTATCTCTCCTAGTCATCAAGGTTGACCTTGCTGATAACTCCAAACTATTGGAAGCCACCTAACCCATATTTTTCATGGAAATATGGTTAGCCCAAATGGAAAGAGGGCTTGAGCTTGGGTTAGCCCTTTTTGAGCTAAGTTTGACTTAACCTAGACTAAGGTTGACCTTGGTCAAATTGACCTTTTGTGTCATCATCAATGGATTCTTGGTGACCTAATGGCCTCCCCTATGGTTTAGGTAGGGATGTGTAGGGTTGACTTGGCACCTTGGAGGTCACTTGGCTCTTAGTAAGGGCACTTTGACCAATTTGGGGCTAGAGTTGACTTGGGTCAACTTAGTCACTAGGGTTGACCCCAATGGGTCCTTGGTGACTCGTTGAACTCACTTTTAGGTTTGGAGGGCATGGGCGGGGTCCACTTGGCTAAGGGAAGGTCAATTGACCCTAAGTATTCATTTGACCCATTTAGGGTTAGGGTTGACTTAGGTCAACTTAACCATTTTGACTGCCCACAGTGGGTCCTTTGTGACCCTATGGACTACCCAAGGTGTTAGGGGTGTTGTGGTAGGGTCATGGGACCAAGTTCTAGCCCTAAAGTTAAACCTTAGGTCTAAATGTTGAGGATGAGCTATAGGCAAACCAAGGTGATTTTTCACCTTGGGCATTGCCCACTTGGTTAAGAGCTTCTGATGGTTTTGTCATGACCTAGTCATTACAAAAAAAAATCCTAAGGGTCTTGTTGTTTGAGGGATGTTACACTTTACCTCCTCATTTGGTACTCATCCTTGTGGAATACTATGTCATAGCCAAGATCACTGAGTTGGCTAATGCTTATCAGGTTGTGTTGCAACCCTTCCATATATGCTAATCTAATGATATTGAGTATGCCATTAGAGATCTTATAATAACCTCTAGTCACCCCTTTATTTGACCCACCAAAGATAACCTTTGGTTCATTCCTTACTGGAACATAATCCTTCAACATGCTCTTTGTTCCAGTCATGTGCCTGGAAAATCCACTGTCCAAGTACCATATAAGGGTATGGGCACTTAGACTAACCTGCAAGACACAAATTAGTTAACCTTAGGACCCCAATTTTTATTGATTCCTTAGTGCAGGTTAGACTAAAAAATGACTATGCATGCCTGAAGCTTTTCTGACAAGCAAGCTAACATTGGCTCCCTCCACACTATGATTGTGCCAGCAATCAACAGCAAAGTGGCCTACCTTGCAACAACACAAACATTCATGGATGTTATACCTTCTTTTTATAGCAGGTTTAGTGGCTTTGTTAACAACTCTCTTGGTCTAAAAGGAGTTGTCGCAGTCCTATTCTTTAGTTTCCCAGTCCCAATCTGATAAGTGGTGGGTCTGGAAGTAGAAGTGTGTGGGATATCTTGTGCCATTCTAGCAACTGCTTCCTTTTTAGAAAGCATAATCTTGATGGCCTCAGAGATTCCTAGGTCTGGTCTACTGACAGCGTTGCTCTTTGTCTTAGAGTTGGCTAGGTGATCTGGAGAACAGTCAGCTACTTAACCCTTGACTAATGGGGTAAATACACTCATGGTCATGCCTGTTAGAAGGTATTTGCACTTTATTAAATTTAATAGGAGGCTTAGAGGCTAGTGTCAGCATTTGAGCTTTGCCCTTTCCCTTGGGATTAGTAGGTCTTGTCCTTCCCTTGAAACCCAACCCTTTCTTTCCCTTTTGGTAGGAGGAGTCTATCAAGGGCATCACTGTTCTAGGCTTGGAATAACTAGCCACTAGTTCCCTTTCTTTTTGGAGCTTTCCTTCAAGATTCATGATATGGTTATTCTTGAAGGTTATGGTGCATATCTGAATGATTGTTACATTCTTCAGTTTGCTAACTTCTTGCAATCTCAGATCTAGCAGTTTTGTGGATTCTGAAATACCAAGTTATAGAGAAGCAATTTCCTGATCCTTCTATTTGGCAAGGAGCTTGCTTATCTTTAGAGCCCGCAGATATGCACCATAGTTTTCAATAAATTGATTGATGTCTTCATCAAATTCTGAGCCATCATCATCATTTGATGCAGAGGCACAAAAATCATGAAATAATTCATAATCTGATTTAGAAAAGCTAGTAACAGAGATTACCTTGCTTGGACCAGGCTGATCCTTGCTGATTTCTTAATTAGACCTTCCATCAGCCCAAGACAACAACTGTCTTCTTCATAATCCACCTATGAATCACCATCAGACTATTATAGTGGGGCCATGTCTTAAATAGTGACAGCAGGAAGAACCTCCCCAGCTTCTTCTTCTATGGAAGCCAGCCTTTTAATGCAGTTTGCTTCTACAGCTCCATCTTTAGTAGAGTACAACCCTATATAGGATTCTTCTTCTTCTTCTGACTCTGATGAGGAGGTGTCAGTCCAGCTTCTTTACTCTTTAGTAATGAGGGATTTCTCCTTCTTTCCTTTTTGATGGCGGTCCTTTTTCTCAACATGTTCCCTTCTTTTGACTGGGCAGTCAGCTATTACATGCCCAAGCTTTCTACAATGATAACAAGTCATGTTAAATGAAACCTATTTATTAGTTTTTGAACTATACCTGTCCTCCTTGCAGGATTTCCTCCTGCCCTTGTAGTAGTCATCCTTGGGATGAGAGGAGGAGGAATGTCGGCCACTCCAGTGCTTCCTATTCATGAACTTCTGGAATTGCCTAGAGAAGGCAACAAAATCTTCATCAGACCATTGGCAGTCTGATGTGCTTTTCTATGATCTTCCAGAATCAGATTCAGCATCTCTTCTTGGTGGAGAGGGAGACTTTCTTCTGCTTTGTTTGGAGCCTTTAGCTTTGAACAATACACCCTTGTCTCTTGCCTAAGACTTGTTGTGGTTCTCGTCTTCTTTCCTAGCAGCCTGCTGCATCTCATATGACAGCAGCTTCCCAAAGAGGGTGTGAGGAGCAGTGTCACCCAGCCTTGACACATTTTTGATGGCACAGATCTTTGTGTCCCACTCTCTAGTTAGAGATCTAAAGAACTTGTCATTCAGTTCATAGTGACTGAATACCCTTCCATAAGTCTTAAGTTTATTATTAATCTTAAAGAACTTTTCATAATTGGTGGTTATATTGTCCCCCTTGGATTACCTGAAAGCCTTATACTCTTGGTTGAGCATGGAATTCCTATCATCTCAAACTTCATTTGTCCCCTCCATGTAGATCACTAGTGTTTCCCACATTTCCTTTGTTGTTGTGCAATGGATGAGGTTCTGAAGTGTTAAGTTATCAACAACACACATAATTATATTCTTTGCCCTCTTGTCTATTGAGGGCAATACAAACTCACCCTTAGTCATATCATCATAAGTCTTTAGTGTCTGGACCTTTTCATCCAGTGTAGAGACCTTCATTGGGATTAATGGTCCCTCTTCGACATACATCCTAGGGTTAGCAGCTTCCATGAACTGCCTCAGCTTTGCTTTTTAGATGTCGAAGTCTTCCTACCTACAGATTGAAATCCTCATAGCACTCAGCTCCTTATTGCTCATTCATGAACCCATAGAGAAAGACTTCTAGCTAACCTTGGGGATCTACTTAGACTATTATGCCGTTAAAAAGCAACGTCCCTCTAATACCACATGAAAGTCTTGTTTTAAAGGCTAGCTAAACACTTAGAGGGGGGGGGTGTATAGGTTTTTGTCTCTATTTCAATTTTCTTACTTGTTAGCCGATTTCTATGCTTAGTGATTAGGTTAGTTTTAGCTATAAAAACAATCACAAACGACACATCAATTTTATAGTGGTTCCCCAATCTTGGGTGCATCCACTATCCCTCTGCGCCTTTCTAATAGTGTGTTAGACTAGGCTCTTCCCCCAAAACTCAACTCCTTAAGAGCTTACAACACACATCCCGCAGGACCTCACAAGTCACACAGACCTACCACTTAGGCACTAAGACAAACCACAGATCACACAAGACCTTTACCTTCATAACACAGGCTTACCACTTTAGACTCACAAAAAATCTACACAGAAGAAATAAAAGGTGATTTGATTAGACACTAGAGTAAGAACTCTGTGTCTACTTCTTCCTAGACTAAGCAGATATCAGCCCAAGCTTTTGCTGTTGATGATAATGAAGTAGGCAGTTGAATCTTTCTTCAAACAACTATCATTTCTTTACAGAGCTTATTGCTCTGCTTCCTCAAAATTTCTTCTGAACCTGCTATTACAAATGGTGATTGCTTCAGTTATCTCTTTTCTAAGCCAAGTTTTCTGTGCAGAACTGCTTCTTCAGGCTCGACAAGAAGAGCGAGGTAGAAGATTGATGTTCGGCTGCACTTTTGTTTTCAGAAAACATACACAAGGATTCAATCATTTACTTTGGCCAATTTGCTTCTTTTTATTCTCTGACGGCCAATGAGTAGTAGGACCACCACCGGGATTGATGGTTGAGATTTAGCCATTCAGCACATGCTTTCCATTTACTCTTATTCAACGGCTCTTTGCTGTGTGTGGGACCCATCACATAAAGATGAAAATATTTCATTCTAAGGGCTGAGGATGATGACAGCTGGCTATCAGCGCCTCTGGCAGTATTCCCACAACATTTGAATTTTGGTTGACTTTTTGACTTTGCTGATGTCAGCATGACTCAGCTTCTCTGTACTTAGACAAAATTTAAGCATTAAAAGCAAAGGCGTTCAGTGAGTAAGCATCACTCAACGCCACAACACTTAGAAAAAAATTCTATCTATCTAGGCGTTTAGAGCGATTAGCTCGACGAACGCTGAGGTCTGTTCGACGAACTCCAAGCTCAGTTCGACGAAGGAATAAATTCAGTTCGACAAACTCCAGACTAAGTTCGAGGAAAGCTAAGCTTAGTTCGACGAATGAGTAAATTTAGTTTGACGAACTCCAGACTCAGTTCGACGAAAGAGTAAATTTAGTTCGACAAACTCCAAACTCAGTTCAACGAAAGCTAAGTTCAGTTCGATGAAGGAGTAAATTCAGTTCATTGAACTCTAGATTCATTTCGACGAAAGAGTAAATTTTTTTCAGCGAAAGCCAAGCTATCCACGCATTTGGACATAGCCAAATTTTCTACGTCAAGGCATTGAGAGCATTGCGTAAGCTCACCTCACTCAATACTATTTGCCCAACTTTTCTCTTGAGTTGACATGCACAGCAACACATAATGTTAAAAGTTGTATGGCGTTGAGTGAGTAGACTACACTCAAAACTTGTGTACTAAGCCACATTTTAAGCCTATTTCCCTAGGCTTTTACTTACTTAGCCTGACTCATACCTTTTTGTTGTATGCCATTGAGTGAGTAGACTACACTCAATGCTTGTGGACTTAGCCACATTTTTTGCTATCTATTAGTTAGGCTGAGATAGACTCAACATTATTTGTTATATGGAATTGAGTGAGTTGCCCTCACTCAACGCCTATGGACTTAGGCATATTTCTAGCTATACAATATTGAATCCTTACCTCTGCCATTGAGTGAGCTTGCTCCACACAATTCCTGTGGAGTTAGTAGATTTTTGCTATGTCAAACATCTAATTTTTTGTCCACTTGTCTAATCAATGTGATATGTACTAACCTGCACTCAAGACCTCAAATACACATTAAATATAGTTGATGTGTGTGACATTGACCTGTTTGACTTCTCATAAATCAGGGACATTGGAAACAGTGCACCTAAAAGTGCTTCTCCTTTGAGGCTTTGAGTGCGGGTTATACTGTCAATGCTTTTTGGCCTTTGACGTTGAGTGATGTGTAGTCTCTCAATGATTTTGTTCATAGCCAATTTTCAATACCCTGCACATGTAAACTTATTTATATATCAAATACAGGTTTGTGTATATTATTGACTTGTGATCCTTCTTCAAATCTGGGAAATTGTGGTAAATGTACCCAACAATCTCCCCTTATTTGAAGAAGTCAGAAACACAGTCAATGATATACACCATTACAAAATAAATGACAAGAAATCACAATATTAAAACACAAACTTATGCATAATATATATGAGCATTCAACTAACATAACAAATAAATTTTTTAACAAGATCTACAATAAACAACTTCATTAAATAGACCTTAGGAACCAAAAAAAATAACAGTGTTAAGTATTAGTTTCCCTAATTACTATACCCCCCAGATTTCTTTCCCATCTTTTCCTCAACCTTTTTCTTCTTCTATCTTCATCTCCCAAATTAACTGCAAGTCTTTGGATAGTTTCTACAGGGCTCTAGGGCATCCATCTGTACAATTCCATCTCCCATATCTCTTCTGAATTTCCTTCTCAAGTCTTCATGCCTTTAAAGCTTAGCCCATTCTATAAAGCTGATCAGTTTGCCTCTATCTGTATTATTTTCGTTATTCTGATCCCAGGAAGACAATATGATTATTCTTAATTATGCACTCCTTTGCTCTAAGTCAGGTTTGGAATGCAACTCTTCTCTATGTCACTTTTTTTCTTAGCCTTACTGCATCTTCTTTATTTGCAATTACTTTTCCTTTGACCTTTAAGATCTAATGAGTGGTGGGGCTGAAGGCTAGAATATTACTAACAAATTCAGCCCCATCTGCATCTTTGAAAATTTTAGGCTCATCATATATGATAAGGTCAAGGCCCAATGCATCTCTGACTAAATTTGAAGACCATATTATATGTTCTACACTGGTCTTTATCATTGACCTCTTACCCTTTATTACTTCTTTAGAAAATTGTTTACTTAGGGAGGTGGTCTTGTTAGACAAATGATTTACTCATACAGTGACAAAATTCTTTACTTACAGCATGTGATTATCAACAAATTGAGTGTATGCATCCATTCTTCTTTGTAAGACAATATTATCTCCTTCCAGGATCGTCTTTGTAGCATCATGAACCATTTTCATGTTCTCAATGGCGATGCACTGATTCTCTATGATATCATTTTTCATTTTTAATATCTCATCAAGCTTGTTGGTTGTAAAATCAATAGCTGGAATAGCCGTTGTAAAGAATTTGATAGTGTTATCCCTCAATAATTTGACCTCAAACCTAGTGGAAGAAATTTTAGTGGTCAGGTCCTTTCTCAATTATTTGATTGAGTCATCCACAAACAACTCAATTTTCCTCCTCTACTCATCAAACAGTCCTCTGAGTTGAGTCAAAAAGGAGATGGGAATCTCCTTATTCAGTCGGGTAATCCTTAGGAAGTTGACTTCTACATCATTCTGCCTTATCTCTCCCCTCATTTAATAATAAACTATTTCATAGTTAGAAGAGTGGTCTATATGGTTATCAATATGGATGGACTCTTCTCTCTCATAATCCTTAGCATTTATCTTGTCATCAACCCCTTGGTTGTCTTGTATCAGAGATTTCAATGACAATTTCAACAACTTAATCAAGAAGCTCAAGGTGAGTCTCCCCTTTAACAGTATCATCAGTTACAAGAACTTGAAGTAGCTCATCTACTAGACTATTATCATCCTCGACCACATGCTCCCCCTTAAAAGGAGAACTGTTAGTTAGCACATAAGAGTTTGTTGGGATTTGATCCATCCTTCCTTGTAGATTCACTAGGAAGGTGTTAGTCTTGTCCCGCAGACACAAAACAGGTAAGCCATGCTCCCCCTCAACAGGAGCTTCTTCTCTTAGGGTCTCCCCCTGAACATCATCACATATTCTGTCTGCAACCTTTATTACAACATCTTTAGTTCTATCCATGGTTGTGTCCCCTTTAGCATCAGTAGGATTAACATAAATGGGAATAGCCTTAGCAATAAGCTCAGAAGAAATAGAGACTTGTGCACTCACATCCCTTCTTGCCTCTATTGTGGATTCTATCAGATTGGGATTATGAGGTTTAGTATTCTTTCTATCATAAGAGTTACTGCTGGAGCTTTCTTTAGAAACACTATCAACCCTTTTATTCTATGTCTGAGCACTCTATATAGGGGGATTGATCAGCACCCTGTCCCACCTGTCAAACATCTTAATGTCCATCCTCCTCATATGATGGATCTTAGCACCAATTTTTAGATTCAGTATTTCAGGTTTAGTGTTCAAAAAGATCATAGATAGGATGCTAAAAAGGTTTGGTTTGTTGGATCGTGAGGAGCCCTTAGAGGGGGGGGGGGTGAATATGGATTCTTTAAATTTTTCTCAATTCAGACAAATTTTTCATGATGAATAAAAATAATATAATTAAAGATGAAAATGTATACTAGCAAAGACAAACAATGATATATTTCAAATAGGAAAAATTTGAATACATGGTATTTCTATAGAGCTAGAGACAAAGGCTCATGAAATCAATAATTTACTTGTGTTTTCACTGGTCTTTCTACCCAGAACCGACAGGCTAATGCGTATCTCTCCCTAGATCTTGCTACTAGCCTCCCCTAGATCTATCCATGATATAGACGCTGCACACAAGGCAATGATTTCTCCCTAAGGCGCACAAGGACTCAGATGCCACTCATAAGGCAGCGATTTCCCTATGTCACACAAGGACTTAGATGCCACGGACAAGGAGGCAATTTCCCTTCTCGATTACAATAAGAAAATAATAGAAACAAGTACAAAACAAATTGAACACTTTAGGCTAGACACTCCATTCAAACAATGCGCTAAAGATGCCGACGAATCCTCGCTAGAGTTGCTTCGAGTGTTGCGAATGTGCCATCAATCTTTCATGCTTTAGACCTCTTGAGAGTATGGAGTAAATCTAAGATCTGGAACTCTCTAGATCGTCTAAACAGGAAGGTACACTCCAGGTCATAAAATTTATGTTCCCTACAAGAAATTTAATGGCTTCTATACTTTGGCGACGTGGCATCCATTACATCGCTATCTCCAGGTGGCGAAATCAAGTATCGCCACGCGATAGTGCACGTTCGACGATCGACTGATCTGCGTTAGAACCCAAATTGTTATTGGGTCCTAGGTTCAAGTTAGCTTGAAATCTGACAAGCTTACCTACAGCCTTTCTGACAGGTAAACTGGCTTTATTCTGAATTCTAGAATTGAACCAACAATCATTGGCAAAGTGGCCCACCTTGCCACAACACCAGCACTAAAATTTATTGTACTTTTTCTTAAGTTCAAGCTTCTCAACATTGTTGCTAGCATTCCTTTTATATATAGGTGCTGGAGTAGTATACCCCAAGGATTCCTTAAGAACATGATGTGTTTGCTTATAGGGTGCCCTATTAGTATGTGAACCCTTTCCACTGAGATCACCTTACTCACAGTGACCATGAGTGAGGTCATGATCATACCTATTAGTTAGTTGCATCACTTTTCTAAAATAAATAGGGGGTTTCATAGTTAATGGCTGAGCTGGGCCTTTGCCTTTTCCTTGAGAATTGGCTGCCCTTGTTCTTTCCTTGAAGCCTAGTCATGTCTTTCCTTTCTGAGATATGAAGTTATCTGGTAAAGGTAAGACAGACTTTGGCTTTTAAAATTTGGCCACTAGATCCCTTTCTTTCTGGAGTCTTGCTTCCAGATTTTTGATGTTATTTTCTTTAAAAGAGATTGTGCCCATCTGAATAAGAGTTATTTTTTTCAGTTTGGCAACCTCCTTCAATTTCAAATCTATTAGATTGGCTGAATCTTTTGCAGCGTGTTTGAGAGATTCAATTTCCTTGGCCTGCTTCTTGACAAGGAATTTGCTCCTCATAAGAGCTTGCAACAAACCACCATACTCATCAATTAATTGATGTACATCCCCCTCAGATTTAGAACCATCCACTTTTCTTGATGTTGATGCTACTGATTCTAATCCAGTAAAATAATCAGAAGCTATGGATGGACTGTATACCTTACTTGGACAAGGTTGATCAAGGCACTGATCTTCTTCTGAAAGAGACATCAGCCCTTTACAACAATAGTCTTCACCTCCATTTATTGAATCCAGCATTTGCAAGAATTCTGATTCCATAGAATCCTCTTCTGTAGTAAATAGCCCAATATAAGCTTCTCCATCATCCTCTTCTCCAGATTCTAAGGATGAAGAGTCAGTCCAACTCTTCTGCTTCTGGACAACCAAGGATTTCTCCTTCTTGCCCTTATTTGAGGCTTCTTCTTATCCTTAGTCTCCTTTCTCTTATCAGGACAGTCAGCTATGATATGTCCAGACCTGTTGCAGCAATAACAAATAATTTTAGAGGTAGTTTATTTACTAAGATTAGAGGCATAACTATCCTCCTTAGAAGTCTTCTTCTTCTTGTAATAATCATCCTCGAAGGAGGATGAAGATGGCTTGGTTCTCCATTTCTTCTTCTTCATGAACCTCTGAAACTGTCTTGTAAAGGTAGCAAAGTCTTCATCAGAATTGTGGCTGTCTGATGTACTGATGTCAGGATTTTCTACTTCAGCCTCAGCACTTCTTCTGGGTGGAGAAGGAGACTTTCTCCTACCCTTTCTTGTGGATTCAGCTTTGAAGGCTACTGACTTGTCTTTATACTCAGACCTACTGCTTTTGTCCTCCTCCTTTCTTGCAGTGAGCTGCATCTTATAAGATAGCGTTTTCCTAACAAGGTTGGTGGAGGTGTATCATCATGCCTGGCCACCTCTTTGATGACACATATTTTTGTATCCTAGTCCTTGGTCAGTAACCTGATAAACTTATCATTCAATTCATATGTGTTAAAGACTCTTCCATAGGTCATCAGCTCATTCACAATTCTAAAGAACTTCTTGTAACATTCTGCTATGCTGTCTAACTTAGCTTGTCTGAAGCTTTTATATTCTTGATTCAACATATATTTTCTATCCTCTCTAACTTCTTCAGTTCCCTCCATGTAGACAATAAAGGTGTCCCACATCTCCTTGGAGGTTTTGCAATGTACCAAATTCTGAAATGTAGCATCATCTATAGCACTCACAATTATGTTTTGTGCTCTATTGTCTAAAGTTGCTAGAATGATCTCATACTTAGTCATTTCAGAATAGCTCTTAGGGGTTTTGAGATTAGTATCAAGAGCTGATATATTCATTGGAATGAAAGGACCTTCTTGAACTGTGATGTAGATTCTAGGATTAGATGCTTCCATGAACAATCTGACCCTTTCTTTCCATATCCCAAAGGTTTTTTACCTGTAGATGGGAAGTTTCATGGATCCAAATTCCTTCTGATTCTCATTTGAACCCATTCTAGCTAATTGTTAATTACCTTAGAGATTTACTCAGACTGTTAGGTCTGTTTTTGAGAAACCTCCCTCTGATACCACTTGAAAGATTTGATTTCAAGAGCCTAGACACCTAGAGGGGGGATGAATAGTTTTTAATCTTTTTAACTATTTAGGTAATTAACAAGATCTAACACAGCATATAAAATCACAGTTCTCAGAAAAATAAAAACAGCACAGCAAAACAATATTTATAGTGGTTCCCCAATTTATGGGTACATACACTTTCCATCTTCGCCTATCCAGTAGTGAACTGGATTTAGCAAAACTTCCTTTCACTATCTCAGATCCACAGATCTTACAACTCAGAACCTGATAGGTTCCTATATCTCAGACTTCTTCAAGTCCTACCTCAGATTCTTCCCAAGAACCCTACCTCAGGCAACAACCCTACCTCAGCTTTATCTTCAGGCCTATAACTCAGACTTTAATAAGTCCTACACCTCAGGCACTCAGCCCTACCTCAGCCTTTATAAATACAGGCTAACAACTAAGAGTATATAAGATCTTACAAGAAAAACGTTTATTTAATGAAATAAAAATTTCACCCAGACTGAAACCTAAATGGGTGAGAGCTTCTTGATTAGTTCTTGAATGACTTAAAACTTCAGATTCAACCTGACTTAGCTTTTTTAAATCTTCTTGAATTTGAACAAAATAAGGTTGATCTTTACTTGGTGTTGAAGTTGATCTTTAATCAGCCTCCTTCTTAAATTTAGAATCAGATCTGAATCTTTCTTACTTACTTGTTCAGAATCTGCCTTCTTCTGGGTTAGCCTCTTACTCTCCCTTACTTGTTGTTAGTTCTATATATTTTGTTCTGGTTGATTCATTGTTGGTTGTTATGGATCATCCCTTTATATAGTGTTCATCCACGATTAACGGCTGATCTGGTTTATAACGGCCTTCTGACAGTGCTGACAGATGTGTCAGTCTTGTTACTTATGACAGATATCAAGTCTTCAGTCGTGACAACTGACCCTTCATAAAAGTTCTTTCTCAGCAGGACACTGTCAGCAAACTACTTCAAATATGTCGACACAAATAGACCAAGTGTCGACACAATTCTTCATGATGTCGACACAGCTTCCAATGTGTCGATAAAGTCATTCTTTATCTTCTCGACACAGCTTTTATTATATGTGTCGACACAAGTCCCGTGTGTCGACACAACTGCTCCTGGTCTCGACATAATTGATGTTGTTAGATGGCGTTGAGAGTATGTCTAGATGTTGTTGAGTGTGTGTCAATACAAGTCCTGTGTGTCACACAAGCCTTTTATAGTAAGTATAGCTGTTGTTGATAGATGGTGTTGAGTGTGTGTCGACACAAGTCTCATGTGTCGACACAGCTCCTTCTTCAGGTGTCGACACAATTCCTGGGTGTCGACATATGCCTTGCTTCTGGTGTCGACATAACTCCTGGTTGTCGACACAGCTCCTGCTTCATGTGTCGACACAATTCCTGGGTGTCGACCCAACTCTTGCTTCAGATGTCGACACAATTCCTGGGTGTCGACACAGCTCCTACTTCAGGTGTCGACACAATTCCTTACAAGTGTCGATACTTGTACTTAGAAATTTTCCTGCATTTCTTAAACCTACAAACTGAAACTTAACATCCCATCAAATACAAATTTATGTATATCATTGAGCACAAAGAGTCTTCTCCAAATCTGGTACACAATTTCCAGTGTACCCAACAGATAGAGTCGACCACAGGTGCCTTATAAAAGTTATGTATTTCTTGTTTATGATTTACTCATGTTTGTCATCTTATAGCCTTGTACATATGGTGTATTTATGATGTACATGACGATTCACGTAAGTGTTCTTTTCCAATTTCATGCTTTACTTTTGTACTTTACTCAATACTATTGGTCTTGGGTTAGTACCCCTTTTGACCTTTATTTTTTTGACATATCTTTCTGGCACTATTTATACCTTCCTGCTGAGGTGTTCTTATAACACCTCCACCTGTTAAATAACATATAATAGAAGGTCTGGTAAGGGCCCTACACAATATGCCACAAATAGATGGCGAGGACACAGGTTAATACCAAAATACTATCGCACCCTAACCTAGAGCATTCTAGCGGAAGCTTATTAATTGCAAGAACCCTACCAATGAATGTCCACAACTATATAAATAACACATTTATATGAAACACCAGGAATGTATACAAGCACACGCCGCTCATGGCCTTAAGGCTTTAAGAGTTTCTCTTTATAAAAGGTGGTTTAATACATCGGCATGCAGGCCGGCCACACCTGAAATCAAATTCTTCGCACGACCTTCGAGGCCCTACAAACAGCAACAACAATGAGGTCTTCAGCCCGCTCAATCCAATCAGCCCGCAACACCTGCATATGGGTGTCCACACCAAGGGTGATAAACAAAGCAACGGTATGCATTCAGCTGACCAATTATAACGACCCTACCCCGAACCTGGGGCAGTGTTTCCTTCCTTGAATGCAGTGCAATCTCAACACATACATATATATCACAACCACAACACAAACGTCGTCCTTCGTTCCAGACGCTCCGTGCACTTAGGGAACTCTTACGGTGTACTGAACTCCTCAAGGTCCCACCACCGATTTGAGGTTATTATCTTATTGTCCGGGCATAAGCATCCAAACTAACATTGGAGACCTCATGTACCCACCCGACTCAGAGGTATTCACCTCACGGCAACTGTGAGAACTATAGATCGACCTACGCACGTAGTGCAACACGCTGGGAAGGTCCGCAACCCCCCATTTGAAGTGCTACCAATCGACCACTCACCTGATCCTACAACTGAACTTGTTGGGTAGTTCATCTCGTCCATCCCACACAGAGGTTCTTAACTTGTTGGCCATGGGCATCAGCCTCCAAACACTTATTGAAGACCTCTCGCGCCAATCCACTTAAAGGTATCCGTAATCCATCTCATAACACAGGCACGTAGTGCCTCTTTCCAATCCATAATCCATCTCGTGCCGAGTATACAACCAAAGGACTTATGTAAAGCTTTCTTACCACGATTCACAAGCGTCCTCACACTCTTCGTAAGCTATTCGCTTTATACACGGAGTCTTCTCCAGTTCGCAACATCACCAATCTAGACTACCCGTCCTGATGGGCTTCACACAGCATGTCTACTCCGTACTACACATTTCTGGATCTAAAAGCAGACTCAACCGCTGGAATCGCTTATGCTTTCCACCTCTTAGTGGAGCATCCCATGCACATGCATAAAGTAGGACTTCACTTGTCCAAGAAGGATATCGTTACCCATGACGATCGCTTTGGAGCCATGGAAAACTGGCCGATTGGAAAGCACCGCAATGGCCTTGAATCCAAAACGCTGGACTCGGATCTCGAGTCAGACCGCTGTAGCTCCACTTGCGATCGGAAGACTTCTCCTTCTTCCTCCTACAAGCTCTACTCTCTCTCTTCTCTTTAGAATGAGAATGGCCAAAGATGAAATGAGAAAGGCTCTCATTCCTTTGTCTTATCCAAGCAGGAAGAAGCTTGGACCACAGGATCAAAATAGAAGGAATTGAACGACCAGGATCTGCCCTCAAATAACTATTTTTGGGCTGACACGACATGTGACACTCCCGTGTCACAGGCCGTGTACTGCAAGCGGTACACGAACTAACTAACCAAGACCAGAACACCGACTGAGACACGCCTGTATCAAGCCCCTGACATGCCCGTGTCAAGCCCCTGACACACTCGTGCCAGTAAGTATACGCCCGTGTTGAGGGGCATGTCCCTTACTCAATGCAGGATCAACTCTCCCGAGATGGAAACGGCTAAGGCACACGCCTGTGCTAAACACGCCCCTGTGACACGCCCGTGTCACAGGCCGTGTACAACAATCAACGCCACCCGGTTACCAACCCGAGCACGACACGCACTGTGACACGCCCGTGTCCCAGGCCGTGTTGCCTCTCAATGATCGTCGACTTCATTTTCGTCGAGCTCTCGCGACACACCTGAGTACCCAGAGACGGACACGCCATGGGACACGCCCGTGTCCCAGGCCGTGTCACCATGCCTGAACTCCAAATTGGAATTTGGGGTGTTACAACTCTCCCCTCCTTATAGAAATTTTGTCCCGAAATATAGCGTAACGTAGATATCAACACAACCACTCTGTTGCAATATAAACAAAAAGGATCCTAGTTTAGAGCTCAGAGGCCGCAACTTGTCTCTCCCCACGGTATCGCACTAACACAAGTGTTTTCACAAACACACATACATACAATATGTACATAGTACACCATAATAGTCATAAAGTGCACACTTCACTTTATTACGGCTCGTCCACGTCCTTCATAATCCGCTTTACAGACACGCTCTATCCACAATCGTTCTTTTCACCACGGCCATGTCAATCCACTCATAGCGGTGATATCAAGATAAGTTCATAGGACAATAAATATCTTAAACTACAACCAACAACTTCTTGATTCACGATCACAACATGTTTATACACGCAAAACAAAGATCGTACACATTATTAAAGATATGAACACATAATTACAGATAGTCTTGCCCATCTTGCTTCATGTCGTCTAAGGGCCACTTTTGCCATTTCGGGCTTTATGTCCTTCTCTGCCACACGAGTAGCAAATGGGTGGAGTTTTCCCTTGCAACTGCTCCAGTCTTAGCCTTCTTTTCCCTTGGCGTAGGACCATGATAACATTGATCGGCACGATGTCCTACCTTACCACAAAAAAAATAAATATGTGGACCACACCGTTTCTTTGTTCCCATTATTGTGGAAGTGGTTGGTTCCAACAGATGTAACTTCTTCTTCCACGTATGACCATAGGATTTTGACCCACTTGCAACAATTGGCACATCGACACCGTAACTCGCTCTGAACCTCTTTAAGTCCATTTCCAAAGACCGAGTTGCCATTACCAAGGTATAAAATCCAAGCAACTTTGGACCCCCCCAATACACGACGTAGTTCATCGCGCAGACCATCGTAAAATCTGTTGGTCTTCGTCTCCTCGATTTCAAACACAAACTCTACATGTTGTCTCAACTCAACAAATGCATGAATATACTCCTCAACCGAATATGGTCCTTAGGTAAGGCACATATTCAACGGCGGGATCGATGCTCCTTCCATTGCAACCTGCTCATGGTGGGCCTTAATTATCGCATAAACCACCTCCACGATCAACCGGATCGTCTCGACCGAAGGAGGAGGTGTGGGCACCATAGCTGGTGCCGCAATCTCATCTGAACGCTGGGGCTCAGACTGTCAAGCTCCACTCCTTGTTACCTATATGTGAACAAGACATCAATAACCTCCAATCCAAAACGGCAAACATGCCAAATACACACTCTCACATTCCTAGTGGACATTCTTGAGTTCAATTATGTTAAAACGGTTCATACGTACACGTGCTCGCCACCTGACAAAAGAATTCGACCGCGAATTCGAAAGCGGAAGACCGAAAAAAGATGATACCAAAATGTAACGCCTCTACCCATTAAATAATATATAATAGAAGGTCTGGTCCGGGCCCCACACTATATTCCGCAAACAGACAGTGAGGTCACAGGTTAATACCAAAATACTAACGCACCCTAACCCAGAGCATTCTAGCGGAAGCTTATTAACTACAAGAACCCAACCAATGAATGTCCACTACTATATAAATAACACATATATATAAAACACCAGGAATGTATACAAGCACACACCGCTCACGGCCTTAAGGCCTTATAAGTTTCTCTTTACATAAGGTGGTTTCATACATCGGCACGCAGGCCGGCCACACCTAAAATCCAATTCTTCGCACGGCCTTCGAGGGCCTACAAACAGCAGTAACAACGAGGTCTTCAGCTTGCTTGAAAGTGAGGGGATAAGTTGTAAACTACTCTAGAGGGGGGGTGAATAGAGTATTCAAATTTTATGAACAACTAGTCAGCTCCCTTCGAGTTTATTTGCGGAATAAATAATCTGATACTTGAACCCTAAGAGCCTAACACAGTGACGTGCACAAGTGAGAGTGTTAACTGAAATTTCAGTTTAACTCTAAACCTATCACAGCAACTAGCAATCCTAGGTAGTTCTATCACAGCCACAGCATAAACAATTAAACAAAAACAGCCAGAGAGACACAGGATATATAGTGGTTCCCTCTTAATAGGTACTCCACTCTTCTACCACCCTGGTAGGAATCCACTACAGGTTTTTGCTAAGGTGCCCTGCCACCAATGATCTGATTCAGGTAGATCAAACAGACCCTTTGAGCTTTTGATAAGGATGCTCAACCACAGGTTGTTGATAAGGTGCCCTGTCACCAATGTTCACTTTTGAAGAGGTGTGAAAACTCTTTTACAAAGGGGTTAAGAGGGTTAGATTGTCTTCTCTGTTGTTAATACAGATTAGAGAAGACTTGTGGATTCTCTAAAGAATCAAAGTCTCCCCCTGGCTCAGTGGAAGTCCAGGGAAAGCCTTTGCTTCAGGATGAAGGAGTTTCAGATATACTGAAACTAAATCCTCAGAGATCTGTAGACTGATTTTTATCAGGTCTTCAGATTCTGGAGCACGTGAAGCAGATCTGGAGCTCTTTCTGAAGTCTTGAAAGCTCTAAGCAAATGCTCAGGAGACTTGTGAATGAAAGAAATTTCTTTGGACTTTTGCTTCAGGAAAGCTTTTCTTCTTCGTTTTGTGAGATGGTGAAGAGTTGCTCTAGAGATGCTTGAGAGAAAGCAGCACTTGGAAGAAAAGTCTCTCTGTATCTGTAACGTCTCATTTTTCTGAGAAAAAATCTCTCTTAAATATGTCTTCTCATTTATCTTTTGGAACGGCTCTATTGATTTGAATTCTCGAGCCCTGCAACAGATTATCTCAAAATAGAATATAGCAATAGGAATAGAATGACCTATTAGCTTACTGTCAGTCCCAATAAGGAAATAAATGAATAGGAAAATATCTCAGCATAAAGACTTATCATTCTTGGAAATAGCATACACCGCCAACGGCTAGAATACAGCCTGGCAATATATTTTGTATAATAAGACAAAAATGCTTTATCAAAATACGAAATCCCGTAATTTATGCTTAATATATTTGGTAAGTAATTCATTTGAATTTAAGCCATAAATTAGCAAAAACATTCTTCAGAAAATCTTTCTAACCACACGCTAAAACACTTGGAAATAAACCAAGGAATAAAATGAGTGCAAATGAAAAAGGCAGACAGAAATCGTCGACCAGGAGTTCGATGATCGTCGACCAAGCTAACAGATCGTCGACAGAAAGCAGAAATCTGTCGACACAGAAATCGTCGACCAGACATCGTCGACCAGCTCAAGATATCGTCGACGACTAAGGCAAAAGATCTGTCGAGACAGAAATCGTGAAGCAAAAATACGATCGTGGAACTGCTAATGGCAGATCGTCGACAAACCTTCAGAGCATAATAAACTTGCTCTGAGATCGTCGACCATCGGTCGACGATAATTGTCTTGACTTCAACGATTCAATAGCCCTGCTATCGTCGACCAATGAACGACGATCGCGAGGCCTCGTTCGACGATGGTCGAACAGAAAAAGCCTTAACCAAAAAACAATATCTAGAACATCTAGCCTAAGCTCTAGGTCAGTTATAAACTGTCCTAGGGAAACTGAACAAGGCCTAATCATGATCATATATAGTTATATGGATCAAGAGGGGCCGGAAAGGGATTACATAAGCCAAATCACATCTAGGGTACCAACAATCTCCCCCTATTTGGGTTATGTTATCCAATCCGATCTAAAACTAAAGCACACACTATCAAAAGCAGAAATTAACCAAACATTTAAGTCACAGGCAATCCACAAAAAAACATAAAAGCATAAATCAGCAGAACTGTAAAGTATCAAGCAGATTTATCAGAGGTTTTGGCATCAGATGAGTTCTTAGGGATTACAGCTGGTTTGAAAATAATTTCTCTGTTTGGATTTGCTGCTTGTCTTTTGGATAGCATTAGATCGTGTTCACCAATAATTTTCTTTTCAGCATAGCTTGGCAAAACTGCAGCAGGGTGCAACCTCATGTATTCTTCAGTATTGAAAATTTCAGAGTTTACTTGAATTTTGCTGAGTTCCTTTTCTCTGAATTCAGACATAGTTGTATATGCTGTAGGGTCTAGTCCGTGAGCTTTGGCTCTCTCCATCATGCTTAGAGCAATAGATTCCTTAAATCTTGCCATAGAGGCAATTCTTTCAGTTTTAGTCATGTCTGATGGAGAGGGTGGTCTGTTAGTATCAGTTTGGGCTGCAATCTCCATGTTCCTTTGAAGAGCTGTGGCTAATTTGCTTGAGTCAAGAGGAATCTGTGCAGCCTTCTTAGGATCAGTTTCAGCATATAGAGATCTGGGAGGTGCAAGTTCAATGAACTTCTTGTGGGATTTCTCTGAATAGACCACTCTTTTTTCTTTCATTTCCTTTATTTGTTCCATGGGAACATTTTCATTTCTTTTTCTTCCTTGTCCTGATACATCTTGGCCTCCCTGGCTTTGGTTACTCCTTCTCTGATAAGACTTGAAGGTGTTGGAACTTGCTGATTTTGCAGATGGAGCAGAAGAGAGACTTCCAGAGGCTCCAGCACCAGGAGGTGGAGGAGGACCTCTGGGGGGGAATTTTTGAATAGGAGTGTCATATCTTTTTGATCTCTTCTTCTCTCTTGTCTGATTCTTTGAGAGCCTCATCCAGGGTCGAAATTCTTTGCTCTTGGGATCAATTCCCTTCAGAATGAAATAGGGAACATCCTTGTCTGGATTGGCAGTAGGAGGAGCAGATGCTTTCCTTTTCTTGGATACAGCCTTTTTCTTTTTCTGGGAGCTATCAGAATCCTCAGAGTCATCATCATCAGAGGAGGGAGATGAGGTTCTGCCAGCATAATCATCAAAGTCTAGGTTTGAGATATCCTTGGCAGTTATAGCATGTTCAGCCTTTTGCTTCTCTCTATCTTCTCTTTCTCTTGCTTCCTCAATGGCATCTTGCTCAAGGAGGGCATCCAGATCAACATTTGGAGTGCTCTTCCAGAGTTCTGATTTAGGATACAAGTCAGGAACTATCCTGGGGACCAGTTCTGCAGTAGAAGGAATGGATAGAGGATAGGTAAGGATAGGAGGAGAAAAGATGACAATATCTACAGGGGCAGATGCTTTTTCTAGAGAGATGGCTAGGGAATCCAGATGATAATTAGCCAACCCTTCAATGTACTCAGAGGCAATATTCTCAGCCACAAAGGCTATAAATTGTTCTAGGTTTAGAGTACCTGAGCTTGATTCCTTTTCAGTCATCTTGGAGGCTTTTTCTGGTAAATCTAGCACAGCCTCAGCTTCTTCAGCAGCAGCAGCAGCAGTGTTGATTGTGCCTGCATATAAAGAAGGATAGGTTAACAACCAAGTGGGAATAAAATATTCCCCCCAAGGTGAACAGCAACAGGTAATTGATAGAGTTACCTGAAGATCTACACAGGATACCACTTTGCATCTAGGAAGGAGGTTATAATTCCTTCTAGATGTTTAGCGACATCAGGGATAGACACCTCTGCAAGGCACACGAGGAGTGCTATACAGGAAAAGAAGAGAGAGTCCTTGATCAAGGGGTCATCAAGGTACTCAGGTCTATAAGAGACCATTTTCTCTTGAAAAGAAGGAACAAGAGGAGTAGATGTGAGTGAGGACTCACAGTCTAGGTTAAGATAGGATTCCAAATCTTCAATGGAATTTGCAGCATCATCTTGCAATACTGATGCAGGATCATCAGCAGCTGAGATGGGATAGGAAGGAATAAGAAATTAACTCCAAGTTGGAGTGAATTAATTAAAAACTTAAATAAAACTATACCATCTGGTTGAGCAGTAGCATTCTCAAGTTGTTGAACCACTACTTCTGAGTCAGTAGTGTTTATTGAAACTTTTTCACATAAGTCCATGAGGACTTCCTCATTATTTTTCTCTGGGAGATCTTCATCAGAGGCTAGATTCACTAGGGAGTGAATGTCTTTGTTAGATAAAGATATCAATTTAAAATCCTGATTATAACCTTTAGAGGAAGTGTTTTTACCTTCTGATTGCTCTAGATCTTTCATTAGAAACTCTTTCTCTGGAAACTCTTGATGTTCTTCTACAATTGCTGTAAGGGGAAGAGAAGAGTTGTCCTGAAGGGCCAAGGCATCACCTGAGACCACTTCAACAGACATCTCCCCCTGCATGACTTCAGTGGGGACTGGAGTCATGCATCTTACTGAAGAGGGCTCAGCAGAGGGTGGAAATGATTTGATGGCTTCAGTAAGGGCTTTGATGGATGCAATGAGAGGGGCATTGGCAGCCTCAATCATTTTTTGTATGGATGGAGTGATGAGCTCTATAATTTGTGCAAGCAATTCAGGAGTTATCTGAAATGCTGAGGATGTAGAGGTGGATGGAATAGAAGCAGTATGATCTGCCACATGATCAAATGAATCATGTGGAGATGGGTGAACATCAGCATGAGTGTGGGATTCATGTTGAGATAAGTGTGTGAGGATGGTAGCAGTGACCATGTCAATACTGGCTGCGGCTGCCAGATGTTGTGGTATGGGTGACTGGGGTGGAGATGCATGTAAGATGGAAGATGCATGTTGTGGTGGCACTGCAGATTGTGTGGAGGGTAATGCAGGAGATGAAGATGCAGGGGTAAAGAGAGAGGATGAAGGGATTGCTGAGCCTTCCCCAGCAAGTTGGAGAGTGGCTAAATCAGCCCTTGTGTCTGATGGAGGGTTAGGATCAACCCTGGCTGACTTCTTGATAACTCTCTGAGATTTCTTGAACAGAGAGGGGTCCAACCTCTTGCTGGCGTTGACTGCGGAGGGTGCAGAAACAAGCAGCAGGGGTGCTTTCACATATAGAAACACACCCAACACCCTGGCAAGGTTTACTTCTTTCTGATTGTTCTTTCTCCTTATTAGCTCAAACAGAACTTTTCCCCAGGCAATCTGCGTCTTATTCACCAACACTGACATTAAGGCAAATTGTTGCCTGTTGATGTTGTTGTGAGCAGAGTGCTTTCCCAAAACGACCTTGCCTACCAGGTCTGCCAGAAACTTGTACTCTAGAGACAGGTTTATTTTCAGCAGCTTAGCTGGAATACCCTCAGCATGGCCCATCACGGTTAGCATGCGGCCATATTCCTCTGAATTTTGCTCATAGTCCTCAGTACCGGTTGGTAGACCAAACAACTCAGTCAGAACTTCAGGAGTCAGGATGACCTCCTCTCCATTTATCTTTCCAGTCATCGCTTCGTCGCTGGAGGACGAGGTATATACCCATTCTCGAATCTCTGGTATATGAATCTTTGGTGAGAATGACATAAATTTCTTTAGCCCTTGATCTTCACACAGCTGCAGAATGTCTTGGATGGGTTGATCACATCGGCTGAAAGAATCGAAGTCGACACAGAAGCCAGTGTCGAACTTCATTCCGAAGAGAACTGCAGAAGGAATCGCCATTAGATTGAAGAGAGAATGACGAATCGAGATGCAAGGCAGGGGAGAAGAGAATCGCGCGGGATTAGAGTTCGAGAGCGAATTCTAAGCCAGAAGATGGAATATGAAAAGATGGAGCGGAAGGACGACGATCTCCAGACCTAAATCGACTATCAGATATAAATCTGCGATCGTCGATCCGGAATAAAATCGGTCGTCGAACAATGACCGACGATAGTCAATATTTGACTAATCGATAAACAGTGACCTACTACAAGCAATCACCACGATCGTCGATCAATATATGTTGGTCGACGATTCTCTACACAGCACAAAAAATCTGTCGTCGACCACTGGTCGACGATAGATACCTAAGGAGAGATCGTTGACCAGTTGATCGACGATTTCTGCCTTACTACCGAACGAGCTGTCGTCGACCGTTGGTCGACAATAGTTCTGACCTGGTCGAAGATCGTCGAGCAGTCGTTCGACGATTTTAGACAGAAAACAAAACTAACCAAATTTTCACTACTCTGAACCATTAATCATACCAAGCTGGTTCAGGAAGAACAAATGCCTTTGTTCATCAAGGGGCTTAGTGAAAATATCTCCTCTCTGCAGGTCTGTGGATATAAATTCCATTGCTATCTTGTTCTTTTCCACATTATCTCTCAGAAAATGATGTCTAATCTCAATGTGCTTGGTCCTGGAATGGTGCACAGGATTTTGAGCAATTGATATTGCACTGGTACTGTCACACAGAATTTTTGTTTTTGAGTGTGTGTACCCATAATCCACTAGCTGATTTTGAATCCACAGGATCTGTGAACAACAACTAGCCGCTGCTATATACTCAGCCTCAGCAGTTGAAGTAGACACAGATGCCTGTTTCTTACAAAACCAAGAGATAAGTCTCTCTCCCAGGAACTGACAGGTCCCTAAGGTGCTTTTCCTGTCAACTCTACAACCAGCATAATCAGCATCTGAATATCCAATTAATTCAAATCCTGACTCAGCTGGGTACCACAGTCCTAAGTTAGGGCATCCCTTAAGGTATCTCAAAATCCTCTTGAGAAGAGTTAAGTGAGATTCCTTTGGGTTGACCTGAAACCTAGCACATAGGCATGTAGCAAACATTATGTCAGGCCTACTTGCAGTCAAGTACAGCAGGGAACCAACAATGGCTCTATAGTTCTTTTGATCAACAGACTTGCCATTGACATCAGAATCAATAACTGCATTTGAGGCCATAGGTGTGCTCATTGATGAGGCATCAGACATTCCAAATCTTTTAACCAGCTCTCTGGCATATTTTGATTGAGAAATGAAGATACCATCATCACACTGTTTCACTTGGAGACCAAGGAAATAGGATAACTCACCCATGCTGCTCATCTCAAACTTGGAGTGCATTAGTTCAGAGAACCTCTTGCACAGTTTGGGATAAGTAGAGCCAAATATAATGTCATCTACATAGATTTGAACTAACAGTTGTGAGTCCTTATGATGTCTAATAAATAGGGTTCTATCTACTACACCTCTCACAAACTTGTGTTCTAGAAGGAAATTTGCTAAGGTCTCATACCAAGCTCTAGGAGCTTGCTTAAGTCCATATAGAGCCTTTTGGAGTTTGAACACATGAGTGGGTAAGGTTGATGAAACAAACCCTGGTGGTTGTTCAACAAACACTTCTTCCTTTAAATCTCCATTGAGGAAGGCACTCTTCACATCCATTTGGAAGACCTTAAATTTCTTATAGGCAGCATAGACTAGGAAAATCCTAATGGCTTCTAGTCTAGCTACAGGGGCAATGGTCTGATCATAATCTATGCCTTCCTCCTATCTATAGCCTTGAGCTACTAGCCTAGCCTTATTCCTAACTACTATGCCTTGGGCATCAAGCTTGTTTCTAAACACCCACTTGGTGCCTATGATCAGTTGGCCTCTTGGTCTTGGAACCAAAGTCCAAACTCTACATCTTTCAAACTGGTTAAGTTCCTCTTGCATGGCTATAATCCAGTGTGGATCAAGCTCAGCATCTTTAATGGTTAGGGGCTCAACCTGAGAAAGGAAACAAGCAAACATCACATCTTTGTTGAGTTGATGTCTTGTCTGGACTCCTACTGAAATGTCTCCAATTACTTGAGATACGGGGTGATCTCTAAGTGTGACAAGATTAGTAGGTTCAACAATGATCTGATCTTCAACATTTTCAGGATTTAATTCCTCATGTGGAATTTGATCAACTGTTGGAGCAGGTGCTTTAACTTCAAGAAGTTCTACATCAGATTCAGAATCTGAAGAAGCAACCTGAGGAGTTTGTAGGGGATGATTCTCCTGTGTGAGTCTCAAACCTTCCAAATCCTTACTTACTCCTAGGACTTGCACTGTACTATTAGAGGAAGAGTCCTTCTCCTTATAATACATGACTGTCTCATCAAAAGAGACATGTGCAGACTCTTCTATCTTAAGAGAGGATTTATTGAGGACCCTATAGGCTTTGCTTACTTGAGAGTATCCCAGAAAGACTCCCATTGAAGCTTTTGCCTCAAATTTTCTAAGGTATTCTTTGTTATTATTATGAACAAAAGCAACACAGCCAAATACTCTAAAATAGTCTATTTTAGGTTTCACTTGCTTAAGTAACTCATAGGGAGTCTTACCCTTAAGTTTATGTATCAGACTTCTGTTCAATACATAATTAGCTGTGCTAACTGCTTCAGCCCAAAAGGACAGAGGCATGTTAGCATCTGCCAACAATGTACTTGCAGCTTCAATTAGGGTTCTATTTTTCCTTTCAACTACCCCATTTTGTTGAGGAGTTCTAGGAGCAGAGAAGCTATGTTTGATACCTTCCTTCTCACAGAATTCTTGCATAAGAAGAGACTCAAACTCAGTACCATGATCACTTCTGATCAAGGCAATCTGAGTAGAGTACTCACTCTGTATACACTTTAGAAAATCTGTAAGAACCTTGAAGTTATCAGCCTTAGTTCTCAAGAAGAATACCCAAGTGAACCTAGAGAAGTCATCTACAATTACTAGAGTGTAAGACTTTCCTCCAAGACTCTGTACAGCAATAGGACCAAATAGATCCAAATGTAGCAAGTACAGAATCCTGGGAGAATCACTTTTATTAACTGATTTAAAGCTATTTCTTGTTTGCTTACCTAATTGACAAGCTTTGCAAAGGCCTTCCTTCTTGTAGGGGCAAGAAGGTAAGCCTCTTACAAGGTTGTATTTAGCCAGCCTAGAAATGTTTTTCAAATTTACATGACTAAGTCTCTTATGCCAAAGGGTATTATTACTGGTTACTTCATTAAATAAGCATAATTCAGATTTGGATGAGTTAAAATCTACAACATAAACATTACCAATTCTAATACCTACTAACACAACAGTATTATTTAAAGCAATATTACAAGCAGTGTCAGTAAACCATACCTTGTACCCAGCATCACACATTTGGCTTACAGAGATTAGGTTGTGCTTTAGTCCTGAGACATAAGCAACCTTCTTGAATGTTACAGCTCCTATGGTGAAGCTGCCATACCCTTCAGTCTGTCCACAGCTGGAATCCCCAAATACAACTTTTGGTCCCAGCTTGGCTTTGAACCCTGACAGATTCTTCTTCTTTCCTGTCATATGCTTTGAGCATCCACTATCCAGATACCATTTGTCATGTATGACTGGATAGGTCTTCACCTGCAGAAAGAACAGTTATACATTGTGGACCCAGGTTACCTTGGGTCCAGTATTCTTCACAAAAGAAAAACTAGATATAAAAGATCTTGCAGGCTTAGATTTATATCCTAAAGGGTGTGATCTCCTAGGTGGGATAATCCATTCAGTTAAAGGATTAAACGACCTAGGGTAGTGATTGGGATTTGCAATTCTGGAAGTTTGAAATTTATTTTCCAGCTTAAGTCCAGATCGTCGATCCACGGTCGAAGATCGCAATTCATATCATCGATCATTTATAGTAGTGCTTTGTTCTGGATTCCACGATCGTCGATCACTGGTCGACGACTCAAGATGAGATCGTCGATCTCCTGCACCGAAGATATCATACTTGGTGAAGGTGTTCAGCGATCGTCGAAGGACGTTCGACGATTGGTTTGACGATCGTCGACCAATGTTCGACGATTTTTGTAAAGCTAGAAATTTTTTTTTCCTGTTCTCTTTCTTAATCTTATTCTGAATTTTCTTACATTTTTCAATTTCCTCAGTATTCTTTATTCCTGATTCAGAAATAAATTTAACTGGAGTGCTAAATCTCTCCTTTGTGAGGAGGATGGGTTCACTAGATGTAGCACCTAAGCCTAGTTTATCATTACCAACCCTAGTGTTTGCTATACTAGTTATTTCAGATAATTTAAGGCTTCTGCCATTTAATTGTTCTTCTAATCTCTTAGATTTAGCTAGTTCTAATTTTAGGAATGTTACTTCTTCTTTTGAGCTTTCTAATTCCTTTTCTAATCTAATTATTTCAGTACTTTCCATGTCTAGTTCCATTATCTTTAATCTAAGCGACTTAATTTCTTTTTCAGACAGTAGTAAATCTAAACATAGAGTTTTAAATTTTAATTTGAACTCAGGAGATGAGAAATCAAATGAGTCGATTACCCGGTCTTCCATAGAGGAATCTTCTTCATTGTCTCCTTCTTCTTCAGAATTCTCTGCAGTTGACAGAGAGCTGCAGGCATCAATAGCCATGAGGCAGACCTCTTTGGCCTTCTTCTCTTCTTCTTCTTCTGAATCACTGGAGCTAGAGGAGCAGGTATCCTCTTCTGTTTCACTCCAGGTAGCAGCCACAAATCCCTTGTCCTTCTTCTTGTATTTATGTGAGGAGGACTTGGAGTGGTGCTTCCTGTACTCTTTCTCATGTTTCTTCTCCTTGTGTTTCTTCTCTGGACAATCTGGAGCAATGTGTCCAGGCTTGCTGCAAACATAACAGATGATTTCTTTAGATGGAGTTTTGTCATACCTTGGTTTGTCCTCATACTTGGAGAACTTCTTTCTGAGGTCTCTTCTTCCCATGTTGAAGAACCTCTTGGCAATGAGTGCCAGTAACTCCTCATTTGATTGACTTCCTTCAGAAGTCTCAGCAGCCTTAAGAGCTAGAGAGTGCTCTTTCTTTGTAGGTGTAGGAGTTTTTACTTTAGTAGCAGCAGCTCTGCTCTTTAAAGTTTGCTCATATGACTTGAGCTTTCCCAACAGAGCTTCTGTGGAAAGTTCCACAGTGTTTCTTCCATCCTTGATGGGCCATATCCTTGAGTCCCAAGAGATGGGAAGGCACATCAGGATCTTGTCATTGACTTCCGACAAAGTTATCTCCTTGTCCAAAGACCTCAGTTCACTTACTATTGAACTGAGTCTTGTGTACATTGTGTCAATGTCTTCAGCATCATCCTTCTTGAAATTTTCATACTGAGAAGTGAGGTTGGATCTCCTATCCTTCCTCTCATCAGCTGAGCCAGCAACTATGTGGTTGAGGGAATCCCACATAGCTTTGGCTGAGGTACATTCAGCAAGCTTCTAGAATATTTCATCAGATATCGTCTGAGCTAGGATGTTCATTGCTTTTGCATCAGCTGCTTTTGCCTTCTTGTAAGTTTCATTGTAGTCAGGTGGTGGCACAGCACTGAGATCAGCAGAAGTGGAAGCAGCAGCAGGCCTAGCAGGTGGTCCTGTCAAAATAGAAGAAAAGATATCTTCATCAATAGAATTCATGTATAGTCTTATCCTGGCCTTCCATATGCCAAACTTGGACAAGTTGCATACAGGAGGTCTGGTGCTTGAATAATCCTTAGACTGGGCCATGTGTGAAAGTGTTTGTGACTGGTATCAGGAAACAACTTATCACTGGATCTTTTAACTCAGGTGTTAGCCTGTATAAACAGCTAACCTCCCTCTGATACCAATTGAAAGTGAGGGGATAAGTTGTAAACTACTCTAGAGGGGGGGGGGGGGTGAATAGAGTATTCAAATTTTATGAACAACTAGTCAGCTCCCTTCGAGTTTATTTGCGGAATAAATAATCTGATACTTGAACCCTAAGAGCCTAACACAGTGACGTGCACAAGTGAGAGTGTTAACTGAAATTTCAGTTTAACTCTAAACCTATCACAGCAACTAGCAATCCTAGGTAGTTCTATCACAGCCACAGCATAAACAATTAAACAAAAACAGCCAGAGAGACACAGGATATATAGTGGTTCCCTCTTAATAGGTACTCCACTCTTCTACCACCCTGGTAGGAATCCACTACAGGTTTTTGCTAAGGTGCCCTGCCACCAATGATCTGATTCAGGTAGATCAAACAGACCCTTTGAGCTTTTGATAAGGATGCTCAACCACAGGTTGTTGATAAGGTGCCCTGTCACCAATGTTCACTTTTGAAGAGGTGTGAAAACTCTTTTACAAAGGGGTTGAGAGGGTTAGATTGTCTTCTCTGTTGTTAATACAGATTAGAGAAGACTTGTGGATTCTCTAAAGAATCAAAGTCTCCCCCTGGCTCAGTGGAAGTCCAGGGAAAGCCTTTGCTTCAGGATGAAGGAGTTTCAGATATACTGAAACTAAATCCTCAGAGATCTGTAGACTGATTTTTATCAGGTCTTCAGATTCTGGAGCACGTGAAGCAGATCTGGAGCTCTTTCTGAAGTCTTGAAAGCTCTAAGCAAATGCTCAGGAGACTTGTGAATGAAAGAAATTTCTTTGGACTTTTGCTTCAAGAAAGCTTTTCTTCTTCGTTTTGTGAGATGGTGAAGAGTTGCTCTAGAGATGCTTGAGAGAAAGCAGCACTTGGAAGAAAAGTCTCTCTGTATCTGTAACGTCTCATTTTTCTGAGAAAAAATCTCTCTTAAATATGTCTTCTCATTTATCTTTTGGAACGTCTCTATTGATTTGAATTCTCGAGCCCTGCAACAGATTATCTCAAAATAGAATATAGCAATAGGAATAGAATGACCTATTAGCTTACTGTCAGTCCCAATAAGGAAATAAATGAATAGGAAAATATCTCAGCATAAAGACTTATCATTCTTGGAAATAGCATACACCGCCAACGGCTAGAATACAGCCTGGCAATATATTTTGTATAATAAGACAAAAATGTTTTATCAAAATACGAAATCCCGTAATTTATGCTTAATATATTTGGTAAGTAATTCTTTTGAATTTAAGCCATAAATTAGCAAAAACATTCTTCAGAAAATCTTTCTAACCACACCCTAAAACACTTGGAAATAAACCAAGGAATAAAATGAGTGCAAATGAAAAAGGCAGACAGAAATCGTCGACCAGGAGTTCGATGATCGTCGACCAAGCTAACAGATCGTCGACAGAAAGCAGAAATCTGTCGACACAAAAATCGTCGACCAGACATCGTCGACCAGCTCAAGATATCGTCGACGACTAAGGCAAAAGATCTGTCGAGACAGAAATCGTGAAGCAAAAATACGATCGTGGAACTGCTAATGGCAGATCGTCGACCAACCTTCAGAGCATAATAAACTTGCTCTGAGATCGTCGACCATCGGTCGACGATAATTGTCTTGACTTCAACGATTCAATAGCCCTGCTATCGTCGACCAATGATCAACGATCGCGAGGCCTCGTTCGACGATGGTCGAACGGAAAAAGCCTTAACCAAAAAACAATATCTAGAACATCTAGCCTAAGCTCTAGGTCAGTTATAAACTGTCCTAGGGAAACTGAACAAGGCCTAATCATGATCATATATAGTTATATGGATCAAGAGGGGCCGGAAAGGGATTACATAAGCCAAATCACATCCAGGGTACCAACATTGCTCAATCCAATCAGCCCGCAACACCAGCATATGGACGTCCACCCCAAGGGTGATAAACAAAGCCACGGTCAGCATTCAGCTGACCAATTATAACGACCCTACCCCTTACCTAGGGCAGTGGTTCCTTCCCTTCATGTAGTGCAATCTTGGTGGTCGCTAAGCTTTGAAGAAAATAAAAGCTACCGAACTAGCAATCCAATGAGGCAAGTATACCTATCAAACTGTAGCTAGGGGACACAAGTGTCGTATTGAAATCCGGGAACTGTTGAGTAAACTTACTCACACGAAGGCTATTATTTTATCGACAAAAAAACTAGGGTTTGAGAAACTAATTGCAATTTAGGAAATAAAACTATGCTAGAATGAGAACTACTGCAATTAAATAAAGGGCTATTAGAAGCGATTACAACGATGGGCTGAAAATATGAAAAGGAAATGCACTCGATCAAGAATCACCTCGGCTAAAGTCGACTAAGAAATGCGATAAAAACCTAAACTTAATAGGGTAAAGGTCCTTGACTGTGGAGGTTCCTAAAGCTTAAACACGCTTCTCTCGAAGCTGTGCCCAACTGAGTTTAGGAAGGTCCGACCGACTCTCGTCTAAATTTGAGGCCTAAAGCTCGCTTCATGTGGTGAACCCCACTATTGGATTTTACTCCAATCCGGTAGATTTGGACGTATGCCTCTCTCGAGGGGTGCGTACAACTCCCTTAACTCTTGAGCTCTCACTTAAAACTTTCGGCCTCTCAGCTAGCCAAGAATGAAAGCAAAGGTGGAGAATATATATTGATGATATATCTCCAACCCAAAATAATTCAAGAGTAATTCAGGGTCTAAAACCCTAAAAAGAAAAGGTAGAATTAAAGCATCATAACTTAATCACTCGAACCTCGGATCATCAAGATCGATTATAAGGAGGATTAGTTAATCATAACGGAGTGGAGGAGGAGGGGTGAGTAGTAAAGCATGATAACACAAAGTATAAGAAAAGAGCACTTTTATTAATACTAGAAGAGAGCTACACTTGCATGAAAATGAAAGAGCTATACTTGCATGGAAATGAAAACTAGGCTAGCATAACATTAAGCTAAAAGCAATTACAAGAGATATTACAAAAGCTAAAAAAAAAGAAGAACTAAGCTAGGATTAGAAAAATTACAAAATAAAGAAGAGAGAGAAGGAAGAACATGAAAAAGACAAGAAACCAAAGGGGCAGCACCTCCCCCTCTCAAGAGAAGCTTCCTGAAATGGAAGGGGGCAGAATTTATAGGAAAAGTTCATAGGTTGGTCACGCCCTTCGACACGCCCTAGGGGGGCGTGTCAGGGGACGTGACAAGTACGGGGTTGACCTCAGGCTCTAGATTCTGGCGGGAAGGATGATTGCTTCTGTACGTCAGTGGACACGCCCTGGGTCATGCCCGTGTATGGTAGGCGTGATACGTACGTCACGTCGAAATCCTTGGTCGGAAATACGTCAGTCATCATAAAAGGAGGTGTCACGCCCTGTGTCACGCCCGTGACGGGGGGCGTGATAGTACTGTTGGCGTGTTGAGGAAAAATAGTATTAATGCTGCGGCAACCTTCGGGCAGAGGGCGATACGCCCCGTGTCACGCCCTGGGACACGCCGGGGAGGAGTATCATGGGGCGTGATAGCTTTTCAAGTTATTCAGTCTCTATCATCAAGCTTCATCGGGATCGGGCGACATGCCCTAAGTCACGCCCAGGGAGGGCGTGACAGGGGGGATGTCAGGTCATTTTTGGCCAAACTTCTGGAAACCTGCAAAAAGACAAGAAAATGTTAGTGGCAATAATATTTACATAAAAACGATAAAAAATAGAATAATAAGACATGATTTGTACATTATAAACTAGAAAATACGATAATAGATTAGACTACAAAATGTATTATCAAATTCCCCCAAGCTTAAGCTTTGCTTGTCCCCAAGCAAAAATATTTAAATCTAGATAATCATAAAAAGGACTAATCAAAAAGTTCCAATTATGCCCTCACAAGTACTATGTGAAATTCTAAGTAGGAAAAAGGTGAAACGTAAATCTAAAACAATTATTTAGGTATTGTATAACTTTTATAAATTACTTAACGAAAATAAATCATCAAAAATTTTGATGAAATTCATTAAATAGAATTAAGCAAAGCAACGAAAATGAAAAAAATGCATTGAGTTGTTACTAGATCCAAGAACCGCATTATAATTATATCGATTCAATAACAAAAATCTAAGTTTAAATCCAAAACTAATACTAATTTACTTTTCTTCTTTTCTTAATTATTAAATAGAATTCAAAAGCATGAATAAAAAGGATTTAATAGGACCGAAGCGTTTTGTTCAAGATTATGATTAGGGGTGGAATTCAAAGATATACAGGGAGGCTTAAAATCACACTAAACCAAAACAAAGAGTTTCAAAAAATTTCATTTAAAAAAAATATTTTTCTTTCTCTTTTTTTTTCTTTTCCATTTTTTTCTTTTTCTTTTTCAAAATAAAGGCCATAAATATTTTTATTTTCATTTTGAATTAGCCAAACAAAAGAAAACATTTCTTCTGAGCACATTTTTTTAAAAAAACTTTTCCCAAAAATATCACAAAAATTCCTATCATAATCAAGAAAATATTTTAAGAAACTCGAAAAGTCTAGTGTGATTAGATAGGTTGGAAATTTTGGCTTTGGTGAAAATGATATGAAAAGAGGAGCTATCAAATGAAATTGGAAAAAGGCTCAAAAGCGACTAACTAGTGGTGAAAGTTTTTAGGTTGGTAGGAAAGCTCAAACGAAAACAAAAACGGCATAAATCATATTCATGCTTTTAAATTGATTTAAAACATAGATTTTGAAAATTTCAAAAAGCGAGTCCTATATAATAAAAGAAGATTGATGAAATTGACTTAAAAATAGAAATAATAAGTGACTTGAATCGTTCACATCTACTACGTATTCAAAGGTTGACCTAACAAAAATTATCCAAAAATGAAAAGGAAAATAATGGATGATGAATTTTTGAGAAAGTAATAAAATAAAGAACGAAAACCATAATGAAAATACGAGTTTTAGAAAAAATATTTTACGTTAACATGCTATCGTAAATTAGAAACACAGCATGGCCAACATTTTACTTGTGAAACATAATTAAAAAAGACGATTAGAAATATTATAATTAACTAAGTTGTTTATAGGGAATTTTGAGTAAAAAAAACAATAACTATGGGTACTATTGAAATACCAAAATGTTTAAACTATTAAAGAAAAAACAAAAAGCATATTTTTTTTAAGTTTTGAAATATTCTCTTTTTTTTGGATTTTGGAAATAAATTTTTTTTTTGAATTTTAAGATATTCATTTATTTTGGGTTTTTTTTCCAAAAATAAACACAAAAAGCAAAAATATTTACACTAAGCAAAAAAAAAAGGAAGGAGGAAGTCCTCCCCCAAGCTTAAAATGGACATTGTCCTCAATTGCAATAGAAGGGGATTTGAGAAGGATAGAAAATTATAGTACAGAAGTGAAAGACAGAATTGAAAAACAGGTACTTCCCCAGATTTATTCGCTATAAAAGCTGTGTGCTGCCGCTCCCCCAAGTGTCTTCTTTGGACTTCGTGATGGATTCAACAATGTTGGAGCAGGCGATCGTAGAAGGTTCAGCTTGTCGGAGCCATCCGGGGCAAAAATTGTAAAATAAAGAAAATAGAAAAAGATAACTTGGGTTGCCTCCCAAGAGCGCCCTTTATTTAAAGAATCGTTTGAGCTCGACACATCGAAAATATTATTATCCAAAAATATTGTTGTCCAGAAATAAAATAGTTTTTAACAAAAAAAACTAAAAGTTCGAAGTTAGAGTTCGTGCATCAGATACTTAACAATGTTTGGACTGACATCATCATCACCAGAGAAATAAAGTTTAAGACGTTGACCATTCACTTTGAAATTTCTCTTATCATGGTGAGAAATTAAAACAGTACCATAAGGAAAAACATACAGAACAGAAAAGGGCCCAGACCAACGAGACTTTAATTTTCCAGGAAATAAACGTAATCGAGAATTATAAAGAAGAACCTGGTCGCCCGGCTTAAAGGTTTTCGAATGCCTTAAGTGCTTATCATGCAAACTCTTCGTCCGCTCATTATAAAGTTTGTTCTTTTACTAAGCGTAAGAGCGCCACTCGTCGAGTTCATTAAGTTGAAATTTTCTTAGGTCATCGACAGAGTGGGGATCGAAGTTTAAAAATCTTAAGGCCCAAAAAGCACGGTGTTTGAGTTCTTCGGGTAAATGACACGATTTTCCATAGACCAATCGATATGGCGTACATCTGAGGGCGGTTTTGTACGCTTTTCGATAGGCCCCATAGAGCATTGTCTAATCTGGCTAGCCAGTCTTTCCTAGAAGTTGAAACAGTCTTTTCTAATATTCTTTTTATTTCTCTATTTACTACTTCGACTTGTCCGTTAGTTTGGGGGTGGTAGGCAGTAGAAAGCTTATGTGTAACGCCGTATTTGGTAAGGATTTTTGAAAATTGTGCGTTACAGAAAAGGGAACCCCTATCGCTAACGATGGCGCGCGACGTACCGAATCTAGAAAATAATTTTTTCCAAAAAGGTGACTACAACTCGAGAGTCATTCGTAGGAAGAGCTTGGGCTTCTGCCCATCGTGAAACATAATCAACGACAACTAAAATATACATGTTTCCGAAGCTAGAAGGAAGGGGGCCAACAAAATCGATCCCCCAGAGGTCGAAAATTTCGCACTCAAGGAAATAATTTTACAGCATCTCATTTTTATTGGTAATGTGGCAATTATCACACCTACTCACAAAGGCTTGCGCGTCTTTAAACAGGCTAGGCCAGTAAAAACCCACACAAAGAACCTTGTGAACGGTGCGAACAGCTTGATAGTGCCCACCTATCGGACCTTCATGTAAGTGTTTTAAAATATCAACTCCTTCTTCATAAGAAACAAATTTCCTTATCACATGGTCCGCACATATTCTGAAAAGATGCGGGTCTTCCCAAAAATAGTTCTTACGCTCAGAAAAGAATTTCTTCTTTTCCTGAGAGGAGAACTCTTTTGGGAGCACTCAGGGCACTAAATAGTTGGCAATGTGTGTGAACCAAGGAGAAGTAGATGTGTTAATTGAAAATAGCTTCTCATCAAGAAAATAATCATTAAAAGATTTTTCATCTAACTTTTCTATAAAAGGGTTATCAAGACGGGAGAGATGGTCGGCGGACATGTTCTCGGCTCCTCGCTTATCACGGATCTATAAGTCACACTCCTGGAGGAGTAAGACCCAGCGAATCAAGCGCGGGTTGGCATCTGTTTTGGAAAGAAGATATTTGAGGGTCGAGTGGTCCGTAAAAATAATAATTTTTGAAAGAGTAATATAAGGGCAAAATTTATCAAAAGCGAATACTATAGCTAGGAGCTCCTTCTCGGTCGTGGTGTAACTTTCCTGTGCAGATGTGAGTGTCTTACTTGCGTAATAGATGAAGTGGAAGTTTTTATATATGCGTTGACCTAATACGGCTCCCACCGCGAAACTACTCGCATCGCACATTATCTCAAAGGGAAGGTCCCATACCGGAGCTATCATAATGGGTGTGTTAATTAACTTTTCTTTAATTAATTCGAAGGCAGAAAGATAAGAGTCATCAAAAATGAATGGAGCGTCTTTTTCTAAGAATGAAGTAAGAGGCTTGGTGATCTTGGAGAAATCCTTTATGAAACGACGGCAAAAGCCACCATGCCCTAGGAAACTTCTTATAACTTTTATGTTCGTAGGCGGCGGCAGCTTCTCGATAACTTCTATCTTAGCAACGTCTACTTCAATACCTCTCGAAGAAATTTTATGACTCAAAACTAACCCTTCCCTCACCATAAAATGGCATTTTTCCCAATTTAGGGCAAGGTTAGTCTCTTCGCATCATTCTAAGACTTTTTCTAAATTTTCCAAACAACTATCAAAGGAATCGCCGAACACGGAGAAATTGTTCATAAATACCTCCATAATGCTTTTTACGTACTTGTCAAAGATAGCGAGCATACATCGCTGGAATGTAGCTGGCGCATTGCACAATCAAAACGGCATTCTTCGGTAGGCGAAGGTGTTGAAGGGACAAGTAAATGTAGTTTTCTCTTGGTTCTCGGGGGAGATGGGGATTTGAAAATACCCCGAGAAGCCATCAACAAAGTCCACCGGGAAGACGAAGTTGTCGACTTTTACTAAGACATCCTCCACTATTCCTAACGGGTACTTGACGTATCTGTCAGCGAGCTGGATACTCATGCGTGTGGGGTTAAGGCTACCAATTCCTAACTTCTTAAACAATGAGAGGGGCATCAAGTTAATACTCGCACCTAAGTCGGCTAATGCGTTCTTGACAAAAATATTACCAAAGACACACGGAATAGAAAAACTATATGGGTCACTGATTTTCTTTGGTAAGCTATTTGTCAAAACCGCAGAGCCCTCGGCTTTTAACGTGACGTACGAAAAATTCTCCAACTTCTTCTTGTTGGTCAGAAGGTCCTTAAGGTACTTGGCGTACTTCAGCATCTTGAAAATCGCTTCATGGAAGGGCAGATTTATGTGGATTTTCTTAAACATCTCTAAGAAACGGGAGTATTGATCATCCTGACGTTGTTTATTAAGTTCGGAAGGGTAAGGCGGATTTGGATTATTTTTAAAGATGGGTGGTGGTGTGAGATCTTTTTCTAAAACGGGGGTGATAACTTCTTCAGCAGAGCGTGGAATTTTTAAAATAGGGGCGGAGCTTTGATTTTTTAAAGCGGGTGCAGAGTTTGCCTCGGGCTCTTCACTTACCATACCGGGAACTTGCTTCCCACTTCGAAGAGTTATAGCTTTCGCTTGCTCTCTCGAGTTTGGCTCGGTATTGGAAGGAAGAGACCTTGCAGGTCGCTAAGAAATATTTTTAGCGAGCTGTCCTACTTGATTTTCAAGACTTTAACGCTTCTAGTTAAGGTTCTTATCGTAACGTCATTTGTGGTGATATATTGGGAAAGTAACTCCTCCAAGCTTGGAGGTTTTGGATAATTTTTAAGAGGTAGAGGTGGTGTAGAAAAATCATTTTGAGGTGGCGGGCGCCTCGCGTTCGATGGATTACTCCACGAAAAATTCGGGTGATTTCTTAAAGTAGGATTATAACTATTCGGAAAATTAAAAACAGGAGGATGAAAATTCGCTGTAGAAAAATTATTAAAAGCATTTTTAGGCATATTGTTAAGAAAATCTAATTGTTCTGGGGCAGGAGTTACAGATTCCCATACCTGAGGGGCGGAGGCAGCAATCATCTCCGTTATCTTTTTGCTTAATATTTCAACTTGTAGAGCGATCTGGGAGACACTGTCCACTTTAAAGATACCTGAAGGTTTGTTTGGGCAGGACCTAGGCATATTCCACTTATAAGTTTTCATGGCCATGTCCTCGAAAAGATCAAGAGCTGCTTCCGCGGTCTTATGATTTAAAGTACTGCCAGAAGCTGCGTCTATCATTTGCTTCGTATTTTGATTTAGCCCGTTATAGAATGTATGCACTTGTAACCATACAGGCAGCGCATGATGTGGGCATCGTCATAATAATTCTTTAAATCTTTCCCAGGTTTCTTATAAGGTTTCAGAGTTAATTTGTCTAAAAGCGGAAATGTCGTTCCTAAGTTTTGCAGTTTTAGCTTGCGGAAAATACTTCACCAAAAATTTTTCAGTTAATTCATTCCAGGTGGTTATGCTATTTTTAGGTAGAGTGTTCAGTCACTGCTTAGCATTAGTTCTTAGGGAGAAGGGGAAGAGTCTTAGCCTGATTGCATCATTTGTGACACCATTTATCTTGAAGGTGTCACAAATTTCAAGAAAGCTTGCTATATGTGCGTTCAGATCTTCATCTTGAAGTCCGTCAAATTGCACATACTATTGCACCATTTGAATTATGCTAGGCTTTAATTCGAAGTTATTATTTGCTATAGCAGGGCAGACTATGATTGATTCTGTTCCCTCGAGATTCGGTCGTGCATAATAGGACATAGTCCTTTGAGAGGCTTCATCTACGTTGGGTTCTTCCATTCTTAGAGTAGAGGAAGACTCGGAGTCCTCAACCGGCACTTGGATAGTAGGACCTTGAAATCACGATCTTCTCCAAAGAGTACGCTCAATTTTGTGGTCCAAGTCCAAAATAACCGACGGACTCACGCGGGTCATGCACTAAAAGAAGAGAAGAGAAGAAAGAGATAAAATAAACTAGAAAGAAAAGTTAGATTTGTTTTTGAAATAGATTTTTTTAATAGATTAACTCCCAAACTTCCAAAGGACTACCCTGTGAAGGGTTCGCAAGGTACTAGACAAGATAGAAGAACTTAAAGCCGCTTTGCCCTTTCCGAGAGATTAGTTGGCGTAGAAAAATTGTGAAGTGGGTTACTATTAAGAACGGTAATAAAAAAAATTTATTATTATTTTAAAATTTTTAAGAAAGAGGATGAGAAAGAGAAGAGATAAAATTAAAAGGTTCGTGTTTTCAATATATCAACGAAAGCTGCTCCCCGGCAACGGCGCAAAAAACTTGGTGGTCGCTAAGCTTCGAAAAAAATAAAAGCAACCGAACAAGCAATCAAATGAGGCAAGTATACCTATCAAACTGTAGCTAGGGGACACAAGTGTCGTATTAAAATCCGGGAACTATTGAGTAAACTTACTCACATGAAGGCTATTATTTAATCGACAGAAAACTAGGGTTTGAGAAACAAATTGCAATTTAGGAAATAAAACTATGCTAGAAAGAGAGCTGCTGCAGTTAATTAAAGGGCTATTAGAAGCGATTACAACGAAGGGCTGAAAATATGAAATGGAAATGCACTCGATCATGAATCACCTCGGCAAAAGTCGACTAAGAAATGCGATAAAAACCTAAACTTAATAGGGTAAAGGTCCTTGACCGTGGAGGTTCCTAAAGCTTGAACACGCTTCTCTCGAAGCTGTGCCCAACTGAGTTTAGGAATGTCCGATCGACTCTCGTCTAAATCAGAGGCCTAAAGCTCGCTTTATGCAGTGAACCCCACTATTGGATTTTTCTCTAGTCTAGGAGATTTGGACATCTGCCTCTCTCAAGGGGTGTGTACAACTCCCTTTACTCTTGAGCTCTCACTTCAAACTATCGGCCTCTCGGCTAGCCAAGAATGAAAACAAAGGTGGAGAATATATATCGATGATATATCTCCAACCCAAAATAATTCAAGATCTAAAACCCTAAAAAGAAAATGTAGAATTAAAGCATCATAACTTAATCACTCGAACCTCGGATCATCAAGATCAGGTACAAGGAGGATTAGTTAATCTTAACGGAGTGGAGGAGGGGGGTGAGTAGTAAAGAATGATAACACAAAGTATAAGAAAAGAGCACTTTTATTAATACTAGAAGAGAGATACACTTGCAGGAAAATGAAAAAGCTATACTTGCATGGAAATGAAAACTATGCTAGCATAACATTAAGCTAAAAGCAATTACATGAGCTATTACAAAAGCTAAAACAAAAGAAGAACTAAGCTAGGATTAGAAAAATTACAAAATAAAGAAGAGAGAGAAGGAAGAACATGAAAAAGACAAGAAACCAAAGGGGCAGCACCTCCCCCTCTCAAGAGAAGCTTCCTGAAATGGAAGGGGGGGTCTGAATTTATAGGAAAAGTTCACGCGTAGGTCACGCCCTTCGACACGCCCTAGGGGGGCGTGTCAGGGGGCGTGACAGGTACGGGGTTGACCTCAGGCTTTGGATTCTAGCGGGAAGGATGATTTCTTCTGTATGTCGGTGGACACGCCCTTGTTCACGCCAGTGTATGGTGGGCAGGATACGCACATCGCGTCGAAATCATTGGTCGGAAATCCGTCAATCATCGAAAAAGGAGGGGTCACTCCCTGTGTCTTGCCCGTGAAGGGGGGCGGACAGTACTATTGGCGTGCTGAGGTGAAATAACAATTAATGTGGCGGCAGGCTTCGGGAAGAGAGCAACACGCCCCGTGTCACGCCCTGGGACACTCCTGGGGAGGGCGTGTCAGGGGGGCGTGACAGCCGTTTTTCTAGTTATTCTGTCTCTGTCATCAGGCTTCATCGAGATTGGCCGAAACGCCCTAATTCACGCCCAGGGAGGCGTGATAGGGGTGCGTGTCAGGTCATTTTTGGCCAAACTTCTGGTAACCTATAAAAACATAAGAAAATTTTAGTGGCAATAATATTTACATAAAAACGATAAAAAATAAACTAATAAGACATGATTTGTACATTATAAACTAGAAAATACGATAATAGTTTAGGATACAAAACGTATTATCAAATCTCAACACATACATTTATATCACAACCACAACACAAACGCCGGCCTTCGTGCCAGACGCTCCATGCACTCAGGGCACGCTTACGGTGTACTGAACTCCTCAAGGTCCCACCACCGATTCGAGGTTATTAGCTTGTTGGCCGGGCATATGCCTCCAAACCCATGTTGGAGACCTCACGTGCCCACCCTACTCAGATTCGTTCACCTCACGGAAACTGTGAGCACTATAGATCGACCTATGCACGTAGTGCAGTACGCCGGGAAGGTCCGCAACTCCCATTTGTAGTGCTACTAATCGACTGCTCACCTGATCCTACAACTGAACTTGTTGGGTGGTTCATCTCGCCTATCCCACTCAGTGGTTCTTACCTTTTTGGCCATGGGCATCAGCCTCCAAACCCCTATTGAAGACCTCTCGCACCCATCCACTCAGAGGTATTCGTAATCCATCTCATAACACAGGCACGCAGTGCCGCTTTCCCATCCATCATCCAGCTCGTGTCGAGCATACAACCAAAGGAGCTATGCAAAGCTTCCTTACCACAAGTCACAAGCGTCCTCACACTCCCCGCAAGATATTCGTTTTATACACAGAGTCTTCCCCAGTTCACAGCATCACCAATCTAGACTACCCGTCCAGATGGGCTTCACACAGCATGCCAACTCCGTACTACACATTTCTAGATCTAAATGCAGACTCAACCGCTAGAATTGCTTATGCTTTCCACCTCTTGGTGGAGGATCTCATGCACATGTATAAAGTAGGACTTCACTTGTCCAAGAAGGAGATCGTTACCTTTGACGATCGCTTCGGAGCCATGGAAAACTGGCCGGTTGGAAAGCACCGCAACGGCCTTGCCTCCAAAATGCTGGCCTCGGATCTTGAGCCAGACTGCTGTAGCTCCAACGGTGGCCGAAAGACTTCTCCTTCTTCCTCCTCCAAGCTCTCCTCTCTCTCTTCTCATTAGAATGATAATGTCCAAAGATGAAATGAGAAAGGCTCTCATTCCTTTGTCTTATCCAAGCAGGAAGCATCTTGGACCACATGATCCAAATAGAAGGAACTTAATGGCCAGGATCTGCCCTCAAATAACTATTTTTGGGCTGACACTACCTATGACACGCTCGTGTCACAGGCCGTGTACTGCAAGCGGTATATGAGCCGACTCACCCAGACAAGAACACGGGTTGAGACATGCCCGTGTCAAGCCCCTGACACGCCCGCGCCAATAAGTACACGCCCGTGTTTTGGGGCATGTCCCTCACTCAAAATAGGATTAACTCTCCCGAGAAGGACACGGCTAAGGCACACGCCCGTGTCCTTGGCCGTGTGCCAAACATGCCCCCTATAACATGCCCGTGTCCCAGGCCGTATGATATACTCAACGCCGCCCGGTTACCAACCCGAGCAGGACACGCCTTGGGACACGCCCGTGTCCCAGGCCGTGTCGCCTCTCAACGATCGTCGAATTTTTTTTCGCCGAGCTCTCGCGACACACCCGAGTACCCAGAGCTGGACACGCCCGTGTCCAAGTCATTGTCACCCAGCGTGAACTCCAAATTAGAATTTGGGGTGTTATAGTTCTGTCTTTGGAATGCCTCAGGTTCAGAGCAGTAGCAGATTGTCGTGCTAGTTTTGGAGTTCCTAGGTAGTTGTCTTAGCAGTGGGTTTGCCTCGCCGTAGCGAGGTAGTTTAGTGTTTATTTGGTTTTACTAGTTCAGACATACTTTACTCTATGTGGGTTCATGTCAGTTTGTTTACGACCACATGATTGTTATATTTGGATACTTGCTAGCTGCTTAGTTTTTTCTGTGGATGTGGATTACGTGCTCTCTGGGATGATTTATGCTAGGAATGCATGTTAGGAATTTTCAAGTATAAAATCTACTATTATTACTTCATGCATTTGCATATTTATAAACTCTAACTTGTTATATTTAGCGACCGTAAAATCTATCTTTACAACAATTATAAATTTAGGGACTTGCATAGCATGAGTTGTCCTTAGGGATGTTTACACTCATGTAGGATGTTCAATCTCATGAATGACGTATATTTATTCCGCAGCGTATAAAATATTTTCTTTCGTGGACTTGATCAGCCACTAAGCCGAGGGATAAGGTTAAATTGCTTTAAAATTGGATTTTTGCTAAATCACTTAAAGATCTCTCTTTTTGAGTCTAGTAGGAGTTTTGCCTGAGGGTCTGCAGTTATCCCCTGCTGACGTGGCATCATGACGCGCATTTTCCCTTACTCTGATAAGTTATTAAATGCAGTGAAAATGCGGGTTGTGTCAAATTTCCCTATAATGTCGAATACGTAAGTAGAAGAATAAACATCTAAACTAAAGCTAAAAGCTATAAACTAGATTAGAATCTAACCTGAGATCACTTAGGTGGACATCTGCTCTTCTTCCAAAGTCACCGCATTAAACTTGCCATTCCCTTTATCCAAATACTATGGTGGAGGCAATGCTTGAAGTGGAACTGGCTGTAGTGGGGGCTGAGACCATGGGCAACTTGACTTAAAATCCTCATTTTGTCCACACTCGAAAAAGACCGTATCCTTATCCCAACAATGGGCAGCATCGTGCCCTTTCCATTTAAATGAAGAACAAATCAGATCTCCTTTTGGAGCGCTCTGAATTGCATGCACTTGTTGTGGCTTTTGAGCTCCCAACCTCTTAAAACTCTTTTTAGATGGGTATCCCGGCCGGCCAAAGAGACTACACACCTCCTTGCTTCCCTTCATATAAGTAGGGACGAATTCCCAAGAGCTCTTACCATCATCAGGCTTTATCTTGTCCTTCCTCAATTGCTTGCCTCGATTCTTAGCATTATCGATTGTTTCAATCGTTAGGGCAGCTTCTACTTCCTCAACATAGTATTCAAATCCATAAGCGCTAGCCAGCTGTGGATGTCACTCCTAAGACCACCCAGAAATCGCTTGACTTTGCTAGAATTAGAGGATACTAAATCCGGGGCAAACTGTCTCAACTTACTAAACTCTACCTCATACTCACTAACCGTGAGTTGTCTTTACCTCAGATGCAGAAAGTCATTCATCAAGCAATCTTTCTCGACTGATGACAGATATTTCCCTAAGCAGCAAATCCTTGAAGGATTCCCACTAGCATCCATTTGTGAGGTTCTCTTTCACTCTTAACCACCAGCTATTTGCAAGGCCCTTAAGCTGGTAAGCGGATACCATCACTATATAGTCTATAGAAATTCTTGAATACAAGAACATCTCTTCGATCGCGATAATCTAATCGTCCAACGCCATGAAATCATCTCTACTATCATTGGTAGGAGGTCCTAGTCGCTGAACATGTGAGATAAAATTCATCTCTTGTGGTAGTAGAAATGGAGGTGCCAAAGGAGCAGGAGGAACAGGATCGGCTTGACCCACAGTAGGGTCCTGCACTCTTGGCTGTTGCCCTGATATGACAGTCAACGGCGCCTGGATTTGTGATTGCATCTCAACCATCTGCCTTGAAAGAGCCTCATTGCTCTGCCGCAGTCCCTCAATCACAACCTCACTTTGTGCACAAGACAACTCGCCCTCAGACTGGGGAGTCGACCTCGTCGCAACACACTTAGGAGGCATCCTAAGAATACAACGAACAACCAAAGAAAACATAGCTTAACCACTAGAACTAAACAACTTAGTTCAGACCATAGGTGTTCAGATACTTGCTCATGTAGCTAACTTACTCTGGGATTTTCATAATGATGTCATGCTTAAACTTAGGATGATATACTGTCATCATATTGACTCAAGAGCATAAACTTATGAATGCATGAATTATCATTCTTTTTTTTATTTTAAATCCATGTGTGTACGTATGTCATCATGTAAATCTTTAGCTCTGTACATGTGTTAATGCTATGTTATTTCATGTATATTGTGCTATGCAATCTAATAAAGGCTTTAATGTATGTTAGGAGTGGCGTACAAATGAAATATTATGCATCCCATACTACGTAATATCGCTTGTAACGAAAAAGCAAAATCTAATGTGCATTTACGTGATGATTGTTATGCATCCCATACTACATAACAGTCATATGTTGCTTCCTATGAGAATTCATATACAAACACATATTATGCATCGCATACTATATAATATGCTCTGTATACTTCTTATCATGCTTATGAGTGCAGTGTTCATACTTTAGTCAATACGTACTGAAGATACATTGGTGTGTGTAGGAAATAAAATAAGACAACTAAAACTATACCTCTGATACTAACTATCACAACCCGAATTTCCTCCAGATTTAAACGATAGATCAGAGTAAGAGAAAACATGCGTCGTGATACCACACCATACAGATGATAACTGCAGATGCTAGTACATTGTGTACTCTAAACAATTAGGGTAAATTTTTTTGTTTTTATTGCACTAATCATGTCTTGTAAGCTTATTTATTGACTTCTTTATGTATATATTATTGCTGATAATGTTTTCTTGTCTTTTTGAAGGTTTTCAGAATTTTGGCCAAAAATGACCTGACATGCAATACCTGGGCGCGTCACAGGGCATGTGACCCGATCCAGAGGGAGCCTATTGTCAGAGTCAAAATAATAGAAAAAACCATTGACACGCCCCCAAACACGTCCTCCGTTGGTGTGTCACAGGGTGTGTCACGGGGCGTGTCATGATGCGTGTCACCCTCATCCCAAAGCCTGCTGTCGCAATTAAATATTTTTCACCCCTGCACGCTAATAGTACTGACACGGCCCCTACACGGGAATGTGGCTAGCCGTGTTCAACCTTTTCCAAAGACAGATGGATTTCCGACCAATGATTTCGACGTGACGTGCGTGTAACGCCTCCCCCCCCCCTACACGGGCGTGACCCAGGGCGTGTCCACCATCGTACAGAAGCATTCATCCTTCCCGCCAGAATCCAGAGCCCGAGGTCAACCCCGTATATGTCACGCTCCTCTAACACCCCCCCCCCCCCCCGGCATGTCAAAGGGCATGACCAACCCGAGATTTTTGCCTATAAATACAAGGCCACCGCTTGCCTTCCAAACCAGTTGGTTTGAGAGGGGAGGTACTGCCCTTTTGTTTTCTAGTCTTTTTTATGCTTTTCCTCTCCCTCTCTCTCTTTCTCATTTCATGTTTTTTCATATTCTTAGCTTAGTGCTCCTTTTGTATTAGCTTTTGTTATATTTTTTGTACTTGCTTTAGTTGCTAAATATAATGCTAGCATATGCTTTTAATTTCATTGCAAGTGTACTCTTTCATTTCAAGTAGTAGTTCTCTTATTATTAATATAAAGTGCCCTTTTATATCTTTGAGTTCTTAATGCTCTCCTACTCATCCCTCCTCCTCCACTTTTCTATGATTAACTAATCCTCTTTGTACTCAATCTTGATGATCCGAGGTTCGAGTGATTTAGTAATGATGCTTTGAATTTACTTTTTCTTTTTAGGTTTTAGGCCTTCGAATTACTCTTGATTTTTCTTGTTTGGAATTATATCATCGATATATAATTTCCAGTTCTGTTTTCGCTCTTAGCTAGCCGAGAGGCTCGTAGTTTGAAGTGAACACTCAGGAGGAAAGAGACTTGTACGCACTCCTCGAGAGAGGCAGTTGTCTAAATCTGCTGGATTCGAGAAAAATCCAATAGTGGGTTCACCGCGTATAGCGAGCTTTAGGCCTTCGATTTGGACGAGAGTTCGGTCAGACCTTACTAAACTCAGTTGGGCATGACTTTGAGAGAAACGTGTTCAAGCTTTAGGAACATCCATGGTCAAGGACCTTCAACCTATTAAGTTTAGGTTTATTATCGTGTTATTAGTCAACTCTTGCAAAGGTGATTCTCGATCGAGTGCTTTTCCATTTCATTATTCCAACCCTTCATTGTAATCATTTTTCTTAGCTCTCCACTTAACTGCAATTAGTTCTCTTTTTAGTGTAATATTTCCTTTCGTAAGTGCATATAGATTTCTCTTTAACCCTAAAGCTTTCCTTTGATAAAATAATAGTTTTCGTGTGAGTACGTTTGCTCAACAGTTCCCGGATTTCAATACGACACTTGTGTCCCGTAGCTACAGTTCAATAGGTATACTTGCCAAGTCTAATTGCTGGTTCGGCTTTCTTTATCCTTACACCAGGTTTTTGGTGTCGTTGCCGGGGAGCAACTTTTGTTGATAATTTGAAAACACGAACCTATTAACTTAATCATTTCTCTTTCTCATCCTCTTTCTAAAAAAATAAAAAATTCAAAATTATTAACGCTCTTAATAGAAACCCACTTCACAATTTTTCTACACCACCTAACTCTCTCAAAAAGGGCAAAGTGTCTTAAATACCACTATCTTGTCTAGTACCTTGCGAACCCTTCATTGGGTAGCCCTTGGGAAGTTCGGGAGTTAAAAAAAACTATTTTAAAAAAAAATTCTGTCTTCTCTTTTTCTAGTTTATTTATTTCTCTTTCTTTAACTTTTATTCTTTTAGTGCTTGATCCGGGAGAATCCGTCCGATATTTTGTACTTGGACCACGAAATTGAGCGTACTCTTCAGAGAAGATCGCGATTTCAAGGCCCTACTCTCCAAATACTGGTTGAGGATTTTGGGAAAGTAAAGAAAATAAAGAACGAAAACAATAATGGAAATGCGAGTTTTAGAAACAACGTTTTACGTTGACATGCTACCGCAAATTAGAAACACAGCATGGCCAACATTGTACTTGTGAAAGTACAGAATTGAAAAATAGGTACTTCCCCGGATTTATTCGCTGCGAATGCTGATTGATGAAGCTCCCCGATGCTTGCGCTTTGGATTTTCACAAAATGTCTTCTTTGGATTTTGTGATGGATTCAGCAATGTTGGAGTTGGCGATCGCAGAAGCTTCAGCTAGTCGGAGCCGTTCGGGCCAAAAATTGTAAAATAAAGAAAACAGAAAAAGATAACTTGTGTTGTCTCCGAAGAGCGCCCTTTGTTTAAAACGTTGTTTGAGCTCGACACAAAAAATAATATGTCCAAAAATAGGGTTTAAATCAAAATTTAAAGAAATTATTCAAAGTTTTAATAGTAATAAAACAAAGTTCCAAACTAATCAAAAGTTAGATCATGGAGGGTAGAGTTAACACAGTTAGGACCAACATCACCAAAGAAATATAGTTTAAGAAGCTGACCATTCACTTTGAAATTACCCTTATCACGGTGCGAAATTAAAACAGTACCATAAAGAAAAACTTATAGAACAAAAAACGGCCCAGACCAACGCGACTTTACTTTGCACGGAAATAAACTTAAACGAGAGTTGTATAAAAGAACTTGGTCACCCGGCTTAAAGGTTTTTGGGTGCCTAAGGTGTTTATCGTGAAAACGTTTCGTCCGCTCTTTATAAAATTTGTTGTTCTCATATGCTTGAGAGCGTCACTCGTCGAGTTCGTTGAGTTGAAATTTTATAAGGTCGCCGACAGAGTGGGGATAGAAATTTATAAACCTTAAGCCAAAAATAGTGTGGTGTTCTAGTTTTACGGGTAAATGACACGATTTTCCGTAAACCAACCGATACAGCGTACATCGGAGGGCGATTTTGTATGCTGTTTGGTAGGCCCATAGTGCATCGTCTAATTTGGCTGAACAGTCTTTTCTAGATGTTGAAACAGTCTTTTCTAAAATTCTTTTAATTTCTTTGTTCACTACTTCAACTTGTCTGTTAGTTTAGGGGTGGTAGGCAGTTGAAAGTTTATGCATAACGCTGTATTTAGTAAGGATTTTAGAAAACTGTGCGTTACAGAAATGGGAACCCCTGTCACTAACGATGGCTCGCGGCGTTCCGAATCGAGAAAATAATTTTTTTAAAACATTACTACGACTCGGGCGTCGTTTGTAGGAAGAGCTTGTGCTTCAACCCATCGTGAAACATAATCTACGACAACTAAAAAAAATTTATTCCCTAAGCTAGAAGGAAGAGGGACAACAAAATCAATTTCCCAGAGGTCTAAAACTTAACACTCGAGGAAATAATTTTGTTGCAATTCATTTTTATTGGAAATATTGTCCGACCGTTGGCAACTATCACACCTACTCACAAAGGCCTGCACGTCTTTAAATAGGCTAGGCCAGTAAAAACCAGCGCTTAGCACTTTGTGAGTGGTGCGAGCATCTTGATAGTGCCCACCTTTCGGTCCTTCATGCAGATGTTTAATAATGTCTAATCCTTCATCATAATAAACACATCTCCTTATCACCTGGTCCGCACAGACTATGAAAAGATGCGTGTCCTCCCCAAAGTAGTTCTTCAACTCAGAAAAGAATTTCTTCTTTTGTTGAGAGAAGAAAACTTTTGGTAGCACTCGAGCCACAAAGTAGTTGGCGATGTGTGCAAACCAAGGAGAAGTAGATGTGTTAATTTAAAATAGCTTCTCATCGGGAAAACAATCGTTAAAAGATTTTTCATCTAATTATTTTATAAAGGGATTGTCTAATAGGGAGAGATGGTCGGCGGCAAAGTTCTAGGCTCCTCACTTATCACGGATCTCTTAATCAAACTCCTGGAGGAGTAAGACCCAGTGAATAAAATGCGGCTTGTCATCTGATTTAGAAAGAAGAAATTTGAGGGTCGAGTGCTCCGTAAAAACAAAAAATTTTGAAAGCGTAAAATAAGGGCGGAATTTATCAAAAGCGAATTCTACAGCTACGAGCTCCTTCTCAGTCGTGCTGTAATTTTCCTATGTAGATGTAAGCGTTTTACTAGCATAATAGATGGGGTGGAAGTTTTTAGATATGCGTTGACCAAATATGGCTCCCACCGCGAAACTACTCGTATCACACATGATTTCAAATGGAAGATCCCACACCGGAGCTATAATAATCGGGGCATTAATTAATTTTTCTTCTATTAAATTAAAAGCAGCTAAGCAAAGGTCATCAAAAAATAATGGGGTGTCTTGTTCTAAGAGATGGGTAATGGGCTTGGTGATCTTGGAGAAGTCCTTTACGAAGCGGCAGTAGAATCCAGCGTGACCTAAAAAACTTCTTATAGCTTTTACGTTCGTAGGCGGCGGCAGCTTCTCAATAACTTCTATCTTGGTTATATCTACTTCAATTCCCCTTGCAGAAATCTTATGACCCAAAATTAACCCTTTCCTCACCACAAAATGACATTTTTCCAAATTCAGGGCATGGTTAGTCTCTTCGCATCGTTCTAAGAAATTTTTGAGGTTTTCTAAACAATTATCAAAAGCATCGCCAAACACGGAGAAATAATCCATGAATACCTCCATAATGCTTTCTACGTACTTGTCAAAGATAGCGAGCATACATCATTGGAATGTAGTTGGCGCATTACACAATCCAAACGGCATTCTTCGGTAGGCGAAGGTACCAAAGGGACAAGTAAACGTAGTCTTTTCCTGGTCCTCGGGGGAGATGGGGATTTGAAAGTACCCTGATAAGCCATCGAGAAAAAAATAAAAACCATGGCCAGATAATCGTTCTAAAATTTGATCGATGAATGGCAAGGGAAAGTGATCCTTGCGGGTGGCATCATTTAACTAACGATAATCTATACACATTCGCCACTCGGTCACCGTCCGTGTCGGGATTAATTCATTGTTCTCATTACTAACTACCATTATCCCTCCCTTCTTCGGCATTAGATGAACTGGGCTACCCCACTTACTATCAGATATGGGGTAGATAATTCCTGAGTCTAATAGTTTCATAACCTCGCCCTCTACTACTTCTCTTATGTTGTGATTTATAAAGCACTGAGGTTGTATGAAGTTACACGAATTTTTTTCCATTAAGATATTTTGAGTGCAGAAAGATGGGTTTATGCCCTTGATATAAGAAATTTGTCAGGCAATTGCTCGGCGATGTTTACGTAAAACTAAAAGAATTTTATCTTTTTGCGCATCTGTGCGGTAAGCCGAAACTATTACTGGTAGCTTGGAGTCCTTTTCTAAGAAGGCATACCTAAGATATTCGGGTAGTTCCTTCTGTTGGAACACCATATTACTAATTTGGGTAAGGATCACTATGTTTTTCTCAGGAAACCAGGTTGACCTAGATGTATAGTTGAAAAGGTCAACATTAGAATGTGTCTAGGGCTTAGAACTTAGGTTTAAAGCTGCCCCCAGGACCATTCCAAGATTTCAGAAATAGAGCTAAGAATAAGACATCTTTCGTCGAGCTCAGGTTGACGAAACGTCGAACTCCGTTCGACGCTCTCTGAGCTCAACTAAGTTAAGATGTCGAGCTCTGTTCGACGATCTTCTAGCTCAGGTCGACGATCCTTCTTCGCTTATTCTCCAGGTCGCTGAGCTCGGTTCGACGATCTTCGAGCTCAGTTTGACGTTTTCTGTCTATTGAACTTATTCCATCTCTGAGCTCAGTTCGACGATCGTAGAGCTCAGATCGATGATTTTCTGAGAGATCGACGTTTTTAAGGATTCAAATTCTGTCAGTCTTTGGAATGTTTTTGAATTCTCTCAGCATTTATATCAAGAAGATCTGCCAGCCGTTTTCATTTATTCTAGAGCAAGTTTCAAGGAATTATCAAGAGAATGTTTTGCTGGACTTTCCTCTAAAGACAAATTCTTTATGGAAGGCATTTAATGCCTGATAACGGCTATCTTGGATGAAGAACCTTCAGGGAATAAGAACTTCTTCTCTTTTCTTCTCTCAACAATCAATCAAGAGTCAATACAATCAATAGAATCAAGAGACACACATACTGTTACAGAAAAAGGAGAATTAGCTGAATAATTTTGTTTACTCAAAAAGTGATCAAAGTTTCATCTCAAGGACTCCAGACAACTCATCTTTCAGCCTTTGCTGAAACAATCTTCTGCTGGAGATCTGAAGTTTCTGAAGACCTATCACCCTAGAGCAAAGCTTCCATTCCTGATTCATTCAACATCTCAGGGGGAGCTTTGACAACAAAAGATCCACTTGTGCTTCTCTCTTGATTGAGACAGAGAAGACATCATCAATCTTTTCTTTTTCCTTTCCTGCTGCAAAAGGGTTTTCAAAACTCCCTTCAAAAGTTTTGAGTCTGGTTCTGAGAACCTTGTCAAAACTCAGTGGTGGCAAGACACCTTATCAAAAAATCTAGTTTGGTTTTTGAGCACCTTATCAAAAGCTCATTGGTGCCCAGGACACCTGATCAACTCATCCTGCAGTGGATTCCTACCAAGGGTGGTAGAAGAGTGGATGTACCCAGGTTTTTGGGGAACCACTATAGCTCCTTGTGTTTTCTGGTTTGCTTGTGTGATTGCTTTGCTGTGTGCTGTGCTCTTCCTTTTTACTGTCTTTTTAATTCTATAGCTAGGCACCCTACACATATATATAAATCAAATCTTAAAAGCTTTGCTAGGTTTAAAATTGTGAATTTACTTTAATTAAACTCTATTCACCCCCCTCTAGAGTTGAGATAGATCTTACCCTCACTTTCAATTGGTATCTGAGGCAGGTTGGTTGTTCATACAGGCTAACACCTGAACCAAAAGATCTTTGATAAGATCAATCCTTTAAGAGGGATATTTTCATTATATTTAATTTTATAAAGACATGGCACGGAACAAAGATTATGCAAGCACCAGGCCTCCAGTGTGCAATCTATCTAAGTTTGCACTTTGGAAAGCAAGGATTAAACTCTATATGAATTCTATTGATGAAGATATATTCAATTCTGTTTTGACAGTGTGTCCAAGTCCTCCAGCAAGCTCAAGTACAAATGTTGTTCCACCTCCTTCAGGAACAGATGCTGAAATAAAGAAGTGGAAGACTACAGATGCCAAGGCTATGAACATCTTAGCTCAGACAATGTCTGATGAGATATTTCAGAAGGTAGCTGACTGCAACTCAGCCAAAGGAATTTGGGACAAGCTCTCTGAAATTGTCTTAGGATCTGCTGATGAAAGGAAAGACAGGAGATCCCATCTGATAAGCCAATATGAGAACTTCAAAAAGGGAGAAGCTGAATCAGTGGCTGACATGTACAATAGACTAAGTCTGATTGTCAATGAGTTAAAGACTTTGGATAAAGAAATCTCATTGACTGAGCTGAATGACAAAATATTAATGTTCTTCCCCAGCACTTGGGATTCAAGAATCTGGCCAATCAAAGATGCCAGAAGTCTAAATGAGATTACCACTGAAGCTCTCCTAGGCAAGCTCAAATCCTATGAGCTGCTCATTAAAAATAGAGAAGAAGAACAAAAGGCTACTTCTCCAGTCACAAGGAAAGAAAAGACTATAGCCTTCAAAGCTGCAGAACAGGAGCCTGAAGATAAAGCTACAGGAAATGATGAGCTCCTAAGTCTACTGGCCAAAAGATTCTACAAGATGGCCAGAAAAGACTTCGGAAAGAGATCATACAAGGGTCATGATAAACCAAGGTATGATAAATGAAATAACAATAAAGAAATTATATGTTTTGGGTGCAGGAAACTAGGCTATATTGTGCCTGACTGTCCAGAAAATAAGAACAAGGACAAGAAAGATAGAAGAGAAAGAAGAAAGGAAAAAGACTTCAGAAAGAACAGCTCAGACAAACCCTCCTCCAACAAGAACAAACATACAAGGAAGGGTTTTGTTGCTGAGACATGGAGTGAAATTGAAGAGGAGTCTGAAGCTTCATCCAGTTCCAGTGATGATGAGGATGATGCTGATGAAAAGGAATTCTGCATGATGGCTATTAATGCCTCACAATCAAATTCAAAAGCAGAAGAATCAGAGTCAGACTCAGAAGTTCAACCAGATGAAGATCAGGTAATCAATTCTTTTGATTTCAACTATGAGGACTTTAAACATGAATTTAAAGTACTATGCCTAGATTTGTTAGAATCCGAGAAGGAAATCATTTCCCTCAGAAATCAACTATCTGAGTATAGCACCTTAAAATCAGAGAACCTCAAACTCTCTGAAGAGTTAGAATGCTATAGGGAGCAGATAGCTTCACTAAAAAGTGAACTATCCAAGGCCAAGCAATTTGAAGAATCCCTTAATGGGAGAAGTATCAAATTAATGGACATCACAAGCACAGTGAACTCAAGATTAAATAGTACACTGGGCTTGGGTGCCTCATCTAGCCAACCCACAGTATTAACAACCCCAATCAAATTTATTTCTGATAAAGGAAAGGGTGTTGTAGAGGTTGCTAGGAAAAATTCAGATCTACCTAATAAAAAGAAAGCTCAACAGAAAACGTCGAGCAGAGGTCGATGATCGTCGAATAGAGGTCGACGATCTCAGGCTGAAATGTCGAACTCAGCTCAACGTTTCCTGAACTCTGAACTCCCTCGTAGTCGATCTTCGAACGGAGCTCGACGATTTTACCCAAGATCGTCGAACCCATCTCGACGATCGTCGAACGAAGTTCAGAGCTTTGAACCTTCTTTCAGAGGCAAATCTCAATTCAATCCTAGAAGTGCTTCATCCCAATGCTTTAATCCCTATACTGAATGGATAGTACCTCCTAGGAGATACCATCCTAAAGGTTATAAGGATCAACCTGGGATGTCTTTTATTTCTGAATTTAAGGGTTATCAACCTAGGCCCAAGGTTAACTGGGTCAAAAACATATAAGCTGATTATGTGCAGGTGAAGACCTATCCAACATCAAACCAGCTATGGTATCTGGATAGTGGGTGCTCAAAGCACATGACAGGGAATAAGGACAACTTCACATCCTTTAAAGCCAAGCTTGGACCCAAAGTAATTTTTGGTGATTCAAACTTTGGAACTACAAAAGGATATGGTGCAGTCCAAATTGGGACAGTCACCTTCAAGAAGGTTGCCTATGTTGAAGGACTCAAGCACAACCTGATAAGCATTAGTCAACTGTGTGATGAAGGATATCAAGTGACTTTCAACAAAGAAATATGCAAGGTCAAGTCAGAAGACAACACAACTGTGTTGACAGGTAACAGGAAAGGTAATATTTACTTAGTAGACTTTCATTCATCCAAGGTAGATATTTGCCTGTTTAATTCCATATCTAGACCTAATATTCTATGGCATAAGAGACTAGGACATGTTAACCTTAGAACCATTGCTAGGCTATCCAAGGACAACCTTGTCAGAGGACTGTCTTCTGGCCCCTACAAGAAGGAAGGACTCTGCAAGGCTTGTCAATTAGGCAAGCAAACTAAAAGTAGTTTTAAATCAATTAATAAGAGTGATTCACCTAGGATTTTGTATCTGTTACACATGGATCTTTTTGGACCCATTACAGTACAAAGCTTAGGAGGGAAGTCTTATACCTTAGTAGTTGTAGATGACTTCTCAAGATTCACATGGGTATTCTTTTTGAGGAAGAAGTCTGATAACTTTAAGTGTTTGACAGATTTTCTCAAATGCATTCAGATTGAGTTCAACACTCACATTGCCCTGATCAGAAGTGATCATGGGACAGAGTTTGATTCTCTTCTCATGCAAGAGTTCTGTCAAAGTGAAGGGATCATGCATACTTTCTCAACTCCTAGAACTCCTCAACAAAATGGGGTAGCTGAAAGGAAAAATAGAACACTCATTGAATCTGCAACTACATTATTGGCAGATGCTCACCTACCTCTATCCTTTTGGGCTGAGGCAGTGAACACCTCCAACTATGTGTTGAATAGAAGCCTGATACATAAACTGAAGGGCAAGACTCCCTATGAATTGCTCAAAGGGAAGACACCTAAAGTAGACTATTTTAAAGTATTTGGTTGCACTTGTTTTATCAATAATAATGACAAGAAATATCTAGCAAAATTCCAAGCTAAAGCTGATGAAGGAGTGTTTTTGGGATACTCCATGATCAGTAAAGCTTATAGGGTTTATAATAAAACTACTCAAAAAATTGAAGAATCTGTCCATATTACTTTTGATGAAGCTAACATGTCTTTCAAGGAGAAGAATGCTTCTACCATAGAACAATTGCAGGTTCACTCTCTTGCTGAAGACATGAACAGATTACAAGTTACACAAAAGGATGACAGTAGTGAAGATGAAGAAGCTGCTCACCATCAGGAAGAAAATCTTCTTGAAGAACCTGTTGTTGTCCCACAAGAGGACACAACAACACAGGTTGGTGAACCATCAACACCCCCTGTTGATCTAGTAACAACAAGAGATCATCCAATTTCTCAAGTAATTGGAGACATCTCAGCTGGTGTGCAAACTAGAAATCAGGTCAACCAGAACCTAATGCACACTTGCTTCCTCTCTCAAATTGAACCTCAAACCATTCAAGATGCATAACAAGATCCACACTGGATTATTACAATGCAAGAGGAGTTGCTTCAATTTGAAAGAAATAAAGTTTGGGAACTAGTGCCTAAGCCAAAAGATCATCCCATTGTTGGAACCAAATGGGTGTTCAGAAATAAGCTGGATGATCAAGGAATCATTGTAAGGAATAAGGCAAGGCTAGTTGCTCAAGGGTACTCTCAGGAAGAAGGGATAGACTATGACTAGACCTTTGCACTTGTTGCAAGATTAGAAGCCATAAGAATCTTTCTGGCTTATGCTGCTCACAAGGGATTCAAAGTCTATCAAATGGATGTCAAGAGTGCTTTTCTCAATGGGGAGATCAAAGAAGAAGTCTATGTCAGACAACCTCCAGGTTTTATCTCTCTAACCCATCCTGATTATGTTTTTAAACTACACAAAGCGTTATATGATCTCAAGCAAGCTCCTAGAGCATGGTATGAGACCCTAGCATGTTTTCTGCGGAAAAATGATTTTGTTAGGGGGAGAGTAGACCAAACTCTTTTTATTAGAACCCATAAGTCCCATACCCTACTAGTACAAATCTATGTAGATGATATTATATTTGGTTCTACTGATTCAAACTTGTGCAAAAAGTTTTCCAAGCTTATGCACTCTAAATTTGAAATGAGTAGCATGGGTGAGCTATCCTTCTTCTTAGGATTGCAAGTCAAACAACATGCTGAAGGCATATTTATTTCTCAAACCAAGTATGCAAAATAGCTGGTTAAGAAATTTGGTATGTCTGATGCATCATATATGAAAACACCAATGCCTACCAATGTTGTATTGGATGCTGATGAACATGGGAAAGTAGTTGATCAGACAACATATAGAGCAATGATTGTCTCTCTATTGTACCTTACAGCCAGTAGGCCTGACATAATGTTTGCTAAATGTATATGTGCTAGATTTCAAGTTAGCCCTAGAGAGTCACACTTAACCTTAGTTAAGAGGATTCTTAGGTATGTTAAAAGCTGTCCAAATCTAGGACTCTGGTATCCAAAAGACTCAGCATTTGACTTAACTGGATTCTCAAATGCTGATTATGCTGGATGCAGAATAGACAGGAAAAGCACCAGTGGAACTTGTTAGTTCCTTGGTGATAGACTTGTCTCTTGGTATTATAAGAAACAAACATCTGTGTCAACCTCAACTGCTGAAGCTGAATATATGGCTGCAGGCAGTTGTTGTTCACAAATATTGTGGATACAAAACCAACTCCTAGACTATGGTTACAACTTAGAGAAGTCAAAAATATTTTGTGACAACACCAGTACTATTTCCATTGCACAAAATCCAGTCCTCCATAGTAGGACAAAACACATAGAAATTAGACATCATTTTCTATGGGATAATGTTGAGAAAAGTAAAATTGAACTTCAATATATCCCAACTGTTTTGCAAAGGGGAGATATTTTCACCAAGCCTTTGGATAAAAAGAAACACAACTTCTTCCTCAATCAGTTAAGCATGTTAGATGGAGGAAGCCTAAAATAAATTCAAAGATTTTGAAAAGCTAAAAACAGACCAAGACTAGGCTAAAAACTTATCTCTTTTTGCGTCTGTAGTATAGGTTTTGTCTCTGAACTGCGCTCGACGTTTCCCCAGAAATCGTCGAACGGAGATCGACGATTTCCCAGAAATCGTCGACCGAAGATCGATGTTTCTTGAATCGTCGATTTGAGTTCAGCGCCGCCGTTAGATCCAGGCTTCCATTCTGTCTGTTCAGAGGTCGTCGAGCGAAGCTCGACGCTCGACAATATCGTCGAACGGAGTTCGACGCTATTGACGTCTCTTCAGATTCCTTTAGTAGCACAAATCGTCGAGCTGAGTTCGAAGTTTCATCGAACTGAGCTCCACGATTTTCCATCTCGCCGTCGAACCCTAATATAAAATCATTTCTTCGGCCGTCATTCATCTTTTGCGCTTTCATACTCTCTGCAATTTTCTATCTTTCCCTCCAAATCTTCTACGCTTGGTCGTGTTTGGTTCATTGTTGCAGGTACAGATGGCTGGCTCCAGTGCTGCTATTTCCAAGATGACATTCGATACCGGTTTTGATATTGATATGAATTCGTTTGATGGAAGTGACCAGCATTTCAAGGACATTCTCAACCTATTCCGAGAATAGCAGCTATCTCAGATAATGACCACCCGAATGAAGATTGCTTCAGAAAAAATTAAAGAATGGTGTTTTACAGCGACAGATGAGAATGAGTATTCTGTCATCGACTCAATAAAAGGGACTCAAGTACCATTGTCCCCGGCCCTTCTAACTGAAGTTTTCCTACTTAGTTCTGGAAATGACTCCATAGATTTATCTAGATAGGAGTTTGATTCTATGCTTGATAGAATGGGTCACACTGCTGTGAACCCTAACAAATTGCTGAAGAAAAATCTGTCCATCGAATATCAATTTTTGGCTGATGTGGTCGGCAAAGTGCTTCTGGCAAAGCACTCAGCCCATGACACTATATCTAGATATCAGTTTTGTTAAATGGGAGCTCTGGTTGATAAGAAGCATTTAGACTGGGGATTAATATTCTTCAATCTGATCAAGAAGAAACTGAACAAAAACTGTGTAAGTTTTGGAAGAATTTTAGGGGTTTACCTGCACTCCAGGTGCCCTGACCTGCTGACCTCTAGTGGGATGTTCATCAATGCATCCAAGAGGCTTTCCTATGCCCTATTCAGCAAATGGGACAGGCAGATCATCAACCCTATCAGGGCTGCTGCTGCTCCACTGGCTTCAGGCACCAGGACTACCCAAGTCACTCCCTCTCAGGAATCTGCCCCAGCAGAAGGATTGTCTGCCTCTTCCTCTCCTTCTCCAGCTGTTTCTATTCCAGTCACCACACCAATCTCAACCTCTACCATTTCTTCTCACATTACCATTTCTTCACCAACATCACCTCCTCCAGCCACTACTTCAGAAGAATTCCATCCTCTATTCTCTTATCCAACTTTCACCACTCCATCATTCTCTCTTATAGATGAGTCCTTTATGGATGTTTCTCCTCCCTCTCCTTCTGAGCTTCCCTCAACATCCTCCTATCAACAACTTCTTCACGAAATCCTCTCTCAACCATCCTTCACCCCATCATATGACTCTTCCATCTCATCCATCTCCACCTCAATAACTTCTATCCCCACTATTCCTCTTTCAGAGCCATCTATCCCTCCACCTCCTATCTCCACATTCTCCATGACATCAGATCCAGCAACTCCTCCAGTAACTTCTATTCCTACCTCTGCTCAAGCCCATCTTGAGTATGTAGATCTTACTATTTTGGCAGACAAGCTCTATAACCTGCTAGCCCCCCGGCTAACATCTCTGCTAGAGACCTCTTTGGCTCCACTCCTGAAACAAGTTCAGGAGTTGTCTACCAAGCTCTCCTCCTTCATCTCTTCCCAGGCAACACCTTCATCTGGGTGCCTTGATTAAATTGTCTCTGAACCAAGGCAGGGGGAGATGCCTCATGAAGCAGTGGGTGTGCCTGAGACTGCTGAAGGTTCCAGTTCTGCTCCTATTTTTGCAGTGGACCTTCAGAGTCTGCTCTCTACTTTTGATACTGTATATTTCAGCTCTCTGCCAGTTCAACAATCTGAAGACCTCACTAAGGCCATTGTGCCTATCAATTACTGTGATCCCAGGCTGATTGAAATATATATAAATTCCTTCAAAGCTGTGGATGCTGATATTTTAAGTGATGCTGCTGCTGTTACAACAAGTTTGCCTTCAGAAGATACTGAAATGGTCTCTGTGATTGAAGATACTACTGCTGCTAAAGAACTTACTACCTACCTAGAAGAATCTGAATCTATTTCTGCTTCAATTGTTTCTACTCCTGCTGTCTCTGCTCCTATTATTGATGCTGCTCCTGCTCTCACTCCTGATCAAATCAAGCAACAAGAAAAGTATATAAAAAGCATTGATGACTTGTATGATAGACCACAAAGTTTAGAGACTGATCAGTTTCAAACTGAATCTGATGATTCTTCTAACACTATTGCCAAGAAAAGGAAGGCCAGAAGCAAGGCTATGATGAAAGTACCCCCAGCTCAAGCTAAAGACTCAAATGACATTCCATATTATATTTTGCATGACTGCCCCATTTCTGAGCCCTGGATGCAGTTCTCTAAGAACCAACTAAAAGCTATGAAGAAGAGAAGGAAGCTGGACAAGTATGAAAAGGGATCCTCTCATTTTCAGCCTCCTCCTCCTCCTCCAGATTCTGGTTCAGGCTCAGCTTCTCAAGCCCCAGCTTCCAAGCAAAGTTCCTCCCAGTCTTATCAGAGATACCAGCCAAGGGGACAATATCAAAGGGGCTATCAATCAAGAAGAGGTCAGTATAGAGGAAGCCAAAGAGTGCACAGATTTCAAGCCAGGGAAGGACAAAGGTTCACAGACTCTTCTCAAGGTCCCTTCCCCTACAAGCTCAGAGAAAAGGTTGAAACCAGAACTACTACTGCATCAGAATTAATCAACAGATATGAGCCTGCAGTGCCATTTGAAGACCCAGAGAACAACCCATTATCTTGGACTGCAAGGATGAAAGAATTGGCTGCTCTAGATCAATTGAAGAAAGCAAGAGAGCAAGGAAAAGACACATCTAATATTACAACTCTGTCAGAAAAAAGAAAATTTGAATTGGAAAGGTATTCTTCAAGCAAATTCTTTGACCCAGTAGACTACCTGAAGCTGCATCCTGAGACTGTGGTTCCAAGAGCTAGATCTCAAACCTCCTTAGGAGCAGAAGATGACAGAAGGTCAAAGAAGGAAGCCCTCAATCCTAACAGAGAAATTATATTTAAGAAGGGAAAATGAAAAGAAGTAACATATGTAAGCAGACAGTACAATCCTCTGAAAATTTGCTGAAACTCCACATAATTGCTGCAATATTTTCCTGCTTTTCTATTCTGTTTTAGTTTACTGCTCTTCTGTATGTTGTTGTATCTTTTATTTCTGAAATATGTAAATAGTAATCCTAACCCAAATAGGGGGAGATTGTTGGAACACCCTATTACTAATTTGGGTAAGGATCACTATGTTTTTCTTAGGAAACCAGGTTGACCTAGATGTATAGTTGAAAAGGTCAACATTAGAATGTGTCTAGGGCTTAGAACTTAGGTTTAAAGCTGCCCCCAGGACCATTCCAAGATTTCAGAAATAGAGCCAAGAATAAGACATCTTTCGTCGAGCTCAGGTCGACGAAACGTCGAACTCCGTTCGACGCTTTCTGAGCTCAACTAAGTTAAGACGTCGAGCTCTATTCGACGATCTTCTAGCTCAGGTCGACGATCCTTCTTCGCTTATTCTCCAGGTCGCTGAGCTCGGTTCGACGATCTTCGAGCTCAGTTCGACATTTTCTGTCTATTGATCTTATTCCATCTCTGAGCTCAGTTCGACGATCGTAGAGCTCAGATCGACGATTTTCTGAGAGATCGACATTTTTAAGGATTCAAATTCTGTCAGTCTTTGGAATGTTTTTGAATTCTCTCAGCATTTATATCAAGAAGATTTGCCAGCCATTTCCATTTATTCTGGAGCATGTTTCAAGGAATTATCAAGAGAATATTTTGCTGAACTTTCCTCTAGAAGACAAATTCTTTATGGAAGGCATTTAATGCCTGATAACGGCTATCTTGGATGAAGAACCTTCAGGGAATAAGAACTTCTTCTCTTTTCTTCTCTCAACAATCAATCAAGAGTCAATACAATCAATAGAATCAAGAGACACACATACTGTTACAGAAAAAGGAGAATTAGCTGAATAATTTTGTTTACTCAAAAAGTGATCAAAGCTTCATCTCAAGAACTCCAGACAACTCATCTTTCAGCCCCTGCTGAAACAATCTTCTGTTGGAGATCTGAAGTTTCTGAAGACCTATCACCCTAGAGCAAAGCTTCCATTCCTGATTCATTCAACATCTCAGGGGGAGCTTTGACAACAAAAGATCCACTTGTGCTTCTCTCTTGATTGAGACAGAGAAGACATCATCAATCTTTTCTTTTTCCTTTCCTCCTATAAAAGGGTTTTCAAAACTCCCTTCAAAAGTTTTGAGTATGTTTCTGAGAACCTTGTCAAAACTCAGTGGTGGCAAGACATCTGATCAAAAAATCTAGTTTGGTTTTTGAGCACCTTATCAAAAGCTCATTGGTGTCCAGGACACCTGATCAACTCATCCTGTAGTGGATTCCTACCAAGGGTGGTAGAAGAGTGGATGTACCCAGGTTTTTTGGGAACCACTATAGCTCCTTGTGTTTTCTGGTTTGCTTGTGTGATTGCTTTGCTGTGTGCTGTGCTCTTCCTTTTTACTGTCTTTTTAATTCTATAGCTAGGCACCCTACACATATATATAAATCAAATCTTAAAAGCTTTGCTAAGTTTAAAATTGTGAATTTACTTTAATTAAACTCTATTCACCCCCCTCTAGAGTTGAGATAGATCTTACCCTCACTTTCACCTTCAATTCTAGGGTAGGTGGTCTTCATATGAGTTTTTAGAAATTCGTTCTTTTTCAAAATCTATGTCCTCGTAGACTTTTTTAAATGAAAAATTAAAAGAGGTTGGGCTAGCGGCCATGGAGACTTTTTGCAGAGATTCAATTGGAAGAGTAGAGGAGGAACAAAAATCAGAAAATTCTTTTTTATATTCAGAGAGCTGATTGGAGGATTCTTCACTTCGGTGCATCGATTTAGTTGGAAGAGTAGAGGAGGAACAAAAATCAGAAAATTCTTTTTCAAATTTAGAGAGGAAATAGGAGGATTCTTCACTTACGGCATCTACAAAAAAAAAGGTGTCATCATTTGCTAGGGTGTTCTATATCGAGTGGGTGATAGAGAAAGTCCTGCTACCTTCTCCGGATGATGACCCCTCTAGCGGTCTCTTTCCTCTGACTTGCACCATTAGCTGGTCAGCCTCCAGCTTCTTTGTCATCTCTATAATCTGTGCGGGGGTGCAATGAGATATGAATAATAAGGGCTGCCTCAAGGAGTCCCGGAGCCCATGGCAGAATCTCTTAGCATACTTCCGGTCATCCCAGTCATGGAATCCCGCAAATCTAGCCAGATGGGATAACACTCTTTGGTATTCGATCACGGATCTGCTCCCCTACTGGAGGTTCAGAAACCTCGCTTCAAAAGCATCTTTGTCGGTGGTGGATACGTAGTGCTCTAATAACGTATCGCAGAACTCCTCCAAAGAAATATCCATCATCTCCCTATCAGCATACACAGAGTCTCGTACTGACTTCCACCACCTCTTCGCATGTGAATCCAGTACTGAGGTGGAAAGGGGGACTGCGTGGCTGACTGGGCAGCTGATGCATGCCAATAGCTCCTGAATAGTCTCCAGCCACTCCTCCGTCTTCACAGCATCCTCCATCCCGCGGTACACCGGCGGAGATAGACTCTTAAAGGCACTCAACCAATTTGACCCTGGATTTTGCTGTGGGGTCGGGACTTGCTGGGCTCTGAAGGCTTCCAGGATAGCCGTCAGAGTCTGCCCAATCTCAGTCTGCAAAAAGGGGGTGGCAGCTGGAGGGGGAGGAACAATATTCGGCTGCGGAGCGACCTGCGGAGGTTGTAAAATAGGTAAGGTTTAACTAGAATTGGGCTAACTCATTGTTTTACCTGGACTGATCGTGTGACTTTTACATGGGCACACAATCTCTTCCGCTGCATAGTTTGTCCGTAAACTAATGCTCGAGCGGGGTGTTCCAATGTTGTGGACTTTGTTCTCATATGATCGTGTGGTCAAGTGATACCAGTTTGTAGGATCCGGCTTCCCAATTTGGGAGCACACCTAAATCATATGCCCAGAACCACTACCTTACGGTCTAGCACACGGGCTAGTCGGCAACGCAAGACGACGATCCCGCCGGCTAACACGATCATATTCAGAGCAATATGAGTAACAAAAGCAGTAAACAGCCCACAGCCACAACCCCTATATATATGTGAAATAAAATATGAAACAGTCCAGACAGAGTACATCAATAATAATAATAAGGGCTTATGCCTGGTACATGAATATCTCAATATGTCTCTCTCTCAAAACATAAGCGGAAGCTATCTATATCATCATCTAATCTCATCCTACCTGAGGACGCGCACCAGTAGTAGTAGTCTGCGGTAGCAGTATCTTCTCCTCAAGTTTTGCCTCCTCGTCGTGCTGGTGCTCCATCTCCACGAGCTCCTAAAATAGTATGGTCACCGACCATTAGTCAAAAAGACTAAGTCATTTCCTCCGCACCTCGTCCCGCAGCTCCTAGGAACCGAGCGGAAGGACGAAGAGGAGGATAATAAGGGGTAGCAAAAGTGGAAGCAGGTGAAAAGAGCTAACTAGCAGTTGTAATAGATATTATTATTCTACTCTAGCAGTTCTAAGTATATAGTACAAGTAAGTAAAGTGCAGTACTAGTAAAGGAAGGAACTGAAAGTAAGAGCAGAAAAGTAAAGTAAAGCTGAAAAGTAAAGCTATCTACCATCACAGAGTACCCTAACTTATATAAATGCCCATACAAATATATAAGTTAGGATTTCAAAAATAATTTATCATATAAAAGAGTCCATACTAATTTATATGATAAGGATCTATGAAGTGTATGTCCTAATGCAAATGGATGATATGTTACGAATTATAAAACATGCAAGTGCAACACATGCACACGACTCTGAGATCCCAGACCTTTAGTTCCCACTTTTCGAGAGCTAGCATCACTCTCAGGTACCACCGTTGTGGCTACGGCAGTAGCGGACTGGGCGTCTCCGCTTTCTAGGCGAGTATACACACTACCGGCCTAGACCTCTCTCATACGCCTCTGTACACGTCCTAGGTGCACTCTAGAGTCTTTGCGTATGTGCTTTGCTGACTAACTGTTAGTCTTGTTGGGATGGGTGCGCGTTATTGTGGATCGTCCTCCAAACCGCAGCGTAAACCACCAACTGGCCCCTCAAACCCTCACACCCGCCTGGTTCACCGTACTGCCATCGGTGTCACGATTGGCCCAGTACCACATGACCCGCCACTTATTTTATGCACATGCAAGTATTTCATCTCGAGCCTTCAGCTCGCAGGGCTAACCTGCCCTGATATAAATCTCTCGAGCCTTTAGCTCGCATGACCAACTTGTCCTGATTCCCTCCAACCCATCACGGTGAGAATGTAATATCAAGAACAAATCCCTCCAACCCATCACGGGCGAGCATGAGTACCACTTCTCTTAGCTTAGTATACTACTCTTGTCTACCAATTGTTAGACTTAGTAGCTTTGGGTTAATCCTAGGACTGCCCAAGGTATGCCCAATGAAGGGGTCTCGAAGGCACTAGGAACTAAGATGAGATGATAAGCCCAAAGTTCCCTTTCACAAGGATAATTATTCTTATTAGTGTCTACCCAGGATTATCACCCAACTCTCATTGTTACTTTAGAACGACTCTAATGGCTTAAGGTATTATTAGGAGTGCGGCGGTTCTCTGCCGGTCCCCGTTATTATTATTGTCACGGAACTTGCACTCTTCCACACATGATTAAAGAATCCTCTAGGAGATCATCCGAGATTATTTCCTCTACTAAGATTCTCACTTGCTAGTTTATCATATTCCTCCCCTGGTGGCCCTACTAGAACGAATATTTGTGTTATACCGTTACCCATGTCCCGATACCACCCACAAATGTGACCTTCTAATTTCTCTTGCCATATGCCTCAAATTATTTATTCTAGGATGGTATGGACCTATATGATGAACAGGATGAATTCCATAATTTTCCAAATAAATTACACCATTAAATTAATTTCTTTAAATGTAATCCCTAATCGTTTTACACATGAAGTATTGTCAATATTAAACCTACTGTCCCAGGGATTCTTCCAGGTATATAATATGGCAATTAATGGGGCCTACCAAAATTTCATGCTTTTTCAATTCAGATTTATAATTAATTCCTATTTAATTCTATATCCACAAATCTAGCATTTTCCAAATGAAGTACATAAAATATTATCTCAAAACTTCTAATTAAATTACAGAGCCTTAATAATAATGAAATAATGCTATGTCAAGATTTCCATTTACATCTAGGTTGAAATGGCCTATCAAATAATCAATTTGAGTTATTTACCAAAATACCATTATGGGGCCTAAGTACATTATTTGGCACCCCAAAATTGTGAAATAATTGCACAAGGCATAAAACATATAATTACAGCAATATGAATTTTCTCAGATTTTTCAAAGGAATATACCCATCATTTCTACACAAATTCCATAAGGGTAAAATGGTCATTTTGCTCCTTAAACTACTTAAACTTAATCCAACAGAGATATAATTTATTTATAGTGTTTATTATGTCGTTCCTTAGTCCTCAACAGAAATTGAATACTTTATTATAAGGGTAAACCTATTTTAAATTTATTTCCTCAAAAGGACCAAATTTTCATAAATTCAAAATAATGGGATTTTTGTTCCCAAAAATCCCACCATTGCTATGAGAGGTGTATTACACCCTCATGTGTCTCTATAATGAAAACCATGATTTTTGAATGTTCCAAGTTGGCTGAATACACATTATTTCATTTTAGGCTAAATGCACACCAAGCCTATAACAAGCCAACACATGCAAGTGGGTTTACCCAACATGCAGTGGTCCAAATTGGCTGAAATTTTAAACATACACTTATAATGTCCCTAAGGACATGCCACCAAAATTTGGGGCCATTTGGAGTCCCACAACTCCAATTATTTAATTTATTTCATTTTCGGTATTTTAGTAAAAACTATAGAAAAAGTTTTCCCTAAAATTCTCATTTTTGTACAGGGGTTAACTAAGCCCTAAACATGCATGCACCCAAACTCTTGGGCCATTTGGATGACTGGTTTGACTTGGGCATCATTTTGAAATTCTGCCCTAGCTAAGGACCAACCCTAGCAAAATGGTCCTACAGGTCAGACCACTGGACCAAATCTCAAGTTAATGGTGGAAAATTAACGATAACACAAAGGTATACATTTTTCATGTTCATGTCATCCTCTGGAAATGACTCTAAGAGCCCTATATTTGACATGCAATATCACTGAATTAATGTGACAGAAATGCAATTTCATTTCATTAAATAATAACAGAATTAAATTGATTTTAATAAAATGCACATGCACGAATCTTAAAGCTATATTGGACGGCATCTGTTATCTTCCCCAAGTGTTCAATGGCTGAGATCGAGCCGACCTGGGGGATATTACGGGGCCATTTCCGGCCACCTGAGGCGACGCCACCCCTGACCAACGGTGCCATCACCTTCACGGTGGTGGTCGCTATCCTTTGCCGGTGATGAGGCTGCGGGAGACGGCGGTGACGGAGATCCCGAGCGGTAAGAAAAAGCTTGAAAAATCTCCCATTTCTCATATGGCATCGGGCTCAATTGAGCCCGATATCTCCCCTAGTCTATCTAAGATTCTAATACGGGTAGAGGGACGGTGAAACGAACTTGTTCCAGGCCTTGGCAACAGTTGCGGCGGCGATTTGCCATGGACGAGCTGCTCCAGTGATCTACTCTTGGTTTCCTGGATTGTCCACCAAATTGAAAGTGAGGGGATAAGTTGTAAACTACTCTAAGGGGGGTGAATAGAGTAATTCAAATTTTATGAATAACTAGTCAGCTCCCTTGGATTGATTTGCGGATTAAAATAATCTATACTGAACCCTAAAGCCTAACACAGTGAAGTGCACAAGTGAGAGAGTTAACTGAAATTTTTCAGTTAACTATAAGCCTATCACAACAACTAGCAATCCTAGGTAGTTCCTATCACAGCCACAAATAAGATGATAAGCAAGATAACCAGATGGACACATGATAAATATAGTGGTTCCCCTTAATAGGTACTCCACTCTTCTACCACCCTGGTAGGAATCCACTACAGGTTTTTGCTAAGGTGCCCTGCCACCAATGATCTTCTTCAGGTAGATCCAACAGACCCTTTGAGCTTTTGATAAGGATGCTCAACACAGGTTGTTGATAAGGTGCCCTGTCACCAACGTTCACTTTGAAGAGGTGTGAACAAACTCTTTTTTACAAAGGGTTGAGAGGGTTAGATTATCTTCTCTGTTGTGAATACAATTAGAGAAGAACTTGTGGATTCTCTAAAGAATCAAAGTCTCCCCCTGGCTCAGTGAAGTCTAGGGAAAGCCTTTGCTTCAGGATGTAAGGAGTTTCATGATAAACTGATGAAACTAAATCCTCAAGATCTGAAGACTGATTTTTATCAGGTCTTAAGATTCTGAAGCACTTGAAGCAGAACTGGAGCTCTTTTGAAGTCTTGAAAACTCTAAGCAGATGCTCAGGGAGACTTGAGAATGAAAGAGATTGCTCTGGGCTTTTGCTTCAGGAAAAACTTTTCTCTTCTTGTTGTGAGATTGTGAAGAGCTGCTCTGATGATGCTTGAGCGAATGAATAATATTTCTCTTGTCTGTAACTTCTCTTTTGCTGAGAGAAGAATCTCTCTTAAATATGTCTTCACGTTTTTCCTTTGGAACGGCTCTATTGATTTGAATTCTCGAGCCCTGCAACAGATTATCTCAAAATAAATAGCAATAGGAATAGAATGGCCTATATTAACTTTCTGTCAGTCCCAATAAGGAATAAAAATAGCGGGAAAAATATCTCAGCATAAAGACGTACCAGTCTTGGAAATAGTACATAGTACCAACGGCTAGAAAACAAGCTGGAAGATAAAGTCAACGCAATTTGTATAATAGGACAAAATGCTTATCAGAATACTGAATCCCTTGATTTATGCTTGACATATTTTGTAATAATTCATTTGAATTTAAGCCATAAATTTTAGCAACAAAAAAAAATAACTTCAGAAAATCTTTCTAACCACAAGCTAACACACTTGGAAATAAACCAAGGAATAACATAAATACAAATAGATAAAAGCAGACAGAAAATCTCGAACAGTGGATTCGATGATGATCGTCGACCTGCAAACAGATCGTCGACTAATAGCAGAATCTGTCGAACAGAACAAGAAATCGTCGACCAAAATCGTCACCAGCTAATAGATTGTCGACCGGCTAACAGATAGTCGACCAGCTAACAGATAGTCGACCAGCAAAGGCAAATATCTGTCGAGACAGAAATCGTGAAGCAAGAACACGATCGTCGATCTGTTGATGACAGATCGTCGACCACCTTCAGAGCGTAGTAAGCTTGCTCTGAGATCGTCGACCAACGGTCGACGTTAATGTCTTGACTTCAAACGATTCAATAGCCCTGCTATCGTCGACCAATGATCGACGATCGCGAGGCCTCGTTCGACGATGGTCGAACGAAAAGCCTTGACCACAAAAAACATCTAGAACTTCTAACCTAAGCTCTAGGTCATTATAAAACTGCCCTAGGGAGACTAAACAGAGTCTAAACATGATCATATATCTTTATATGGATCAAGAGGGGCTGGAAAGGGATTACATAAGCCAAATCACATCTAGATACCAACAATCTCCCCCTATTTGGGGTATGTTATCCATCCAATCTAAAAACTAAAGCACACAGCAACAAAAACAAATATTAACCAAAATTTAAAAACACAGGCAATCCACAGAAAAAAAACATAAATCAGCAAACTTAAGTATCAAGCAGATTTATCAGAGTTTAGCATCAGATGAGTTTTTAGGGGTTACAGCTGGTTTTGAAAATAATTTCTCTGTTAGGATTTGCTGCTTGTCTTTTAGATAGCATTAGGTCATGTTCACCAATGATTTTTCTTTTCAGCATAGCTTGGTAGAACTCAGCAGGATGTAGCTTCATGTATTCTTTCAGTATTAAAAGCTTCTGGATTGACTTGAAATTTGCTGATTCCTTTTCTCTGAATTCAGACATAGTTGTATATGCTGTAGGTCTAGTCCTTGAGCTTTGGCTCTCTCCATCATGCTTAGAGCAATAGATTCCTTAAATCTGGCCATAGAGGCAGTCCTTTCAGTTTCAGTTATATCTGATGGAGAGGGTGGTCTGTCAATGTCAGCTTTAGCTGCAATCTCCATGTTTCTTTTGAAGAGCTTGACTATTTTCCTTGAATCAAGATAAATCGTGCAGCTTCTTAGGATCGGTTTCAGCACATAGAGATTTTGGAGGAGCAAGTTCAATGAACTTCTTATGGGATTTCTTTGAAAGGACCACTCTTTTTCCTTTTGATTCAGTTGTCTCAGCAGCAGCAGGTTTTCTTGAAGAAGAGGATGGACTTTCCGGAGGAAGAAGGTTTCCATTCTGAATTTTTCTTTTAGGAGAGGGAGGAGGAGAGAAGGTAGGTTGCTGAAAAGTCATCTCCTTTATTTGTTCCACGAGAGCATTGTCATTTCTTTTTCTTCTCTTATATTCTCCTTGTCTGATTCTTTGAAAGTCTCAGCCAAGCTGAAAATTCTTTGCTCTTGGGATCAATTCCTTCAGAATAAAATAAGGAACATCCATCCTTGTCTGGGATTAGCAGCAGGAGGAGCAATGACCTTTCTTTTCTGGGCTACAGCCTTTTTCTTCTTTTGAGGAGCTATCAGAATTTTCAGGATCATCATCAGCAAGGAGGGGATGAGGTTCTGCCAGCATACTCATCAAAGTTTTGTTCAGAAGGATCCTTGGCAGCAAGGTTCAGCTTTGTCTTTCTTTTCTATTTCTTCTTTCTCTTTAGCTTCCTCAATGGCATCTTGCCTAAGGAGGGCATCAAGATCCACATTTGGAGACCTCTTCCAGAGTTCTGATTCTGGATACAACTCAGGAACTGTCTTGGGGACCAGTTCTGCAATAGAAGGAATGGATAGAGATAGGTAAGAAGGTGGAGAAAAGATGACGAATATCTGCAGGGGCAGATGCTTTCTCTAGAGAGATGCTAGGGAATCCAGATGATAATTAGCAACCCTTCAATGTACTCAGAGGCAATATTCTCAGCCACAAAGGCTATAAATTGTTCTAGGTTTAGAGTACCTGATCTTGATTCCTTTTCAGTCATCTTGGAGGCTTTGTCTGCCCTATCTGCACATCTTCAATTTCTTCAGCAGCAGCATCAGCAGGGATGTTGATGTCTTCCAGCAGCAGCAGCAATTATGGTTGTGCCTGCATGCAAAGAAATATAGGTTAACAACCAGTGGGAATAAAATATTCCCCCCAAGGTGAACAAACAACAGGTAATAGATAGGATTACCTGAAGATCTACACAGGATACCACTTTGCATCTAGGAAGGAGGTTATAATTCCTTCTAAGGTTTCAGTGACATCAGGGATAGACACCTCTGCAAGGCACAAGAGGAGTGCCATACAGGAAAAGAAAGAGTATCTTGACCAAGGGGTCATCAAGGTACTCAGGTCTATAAGGACCACCATATCTCTTGAGGAGGAAGGAACAAAAGGAGTAGATGTGAGTGAGAACTCACAGTCTGAGTTAAGAAATGATTCAAGTCTTTATCAGAATCAAGGACTTAGCAGCAGCATCAACTTGCAATACTGATGTAAGGTCATCAGCAGCTGTGATGGAAAGAAGGGATAAGAAATTAACTAAGTTGGAGTTTGAAAATTATTAGAATCTTAAATAAAGCTATACCATCAGTTGAGCAGCATCATACTCACACAGGTGTCCATGGGGACTTCCTCATTTTTTTTCAGGAACTTCTTCCTCAGAAGCTAGATTCACTAGGGAGTGAATGTCTTTGTTAGATACAAATATCAAATTGAAGTCCTGATTATAACCTTTGGAGGAAGAATTTTAAGGTTTACCTTCTGGTTCTTTCTCTGGAATCTCTTGAGGTTCTTTCTACAGTTCCTTGAAGGGGAAGAGAAGAATTGTCCTGAAGGGTCAGGGCATCACCTGAGACCACTTCAACAGACATCTCCCCCTGCATGACTTCAGTGGGGACTGGAGTCATGCATCTTACAGAAGAGGGCTCATCAGAGGGATGAGATGATTTGATGGCATGAGTAAGGGCATTGATGGATGCAATGAGAGGGCATTGGCAGCCTCAATCATTTTTGGATGGAGGGAGTAATGAGCTCGACAATATGTGCAAGCAATTCAGGAGTTATATGAAATGCTGATGATGTGGAGGTGGATGGAATGGAAGCAGGATGATCTGCCACATGATCAAATGAGTCATGTGGAGATGGGTGAACATCAACATGAGTGTGGGATTCATGTTGAGAAAGATGCGTGAGGATGGTAGCAGTCACCATGTCAACACTGGCTGAAGCTGCCAGATGTTGTGGTGTTGGTGACTGGTGTGAGAGATGCAGGTGGAATGAAGGATGCATGTTGTGGTGGCACTGCAGGTGTTGTAGAGGAAAGTAATGCAGGAGAAGAGGATGCAGGGATAGAGAGGGAGAAGGAGGGATTACTGAGCCTTCCCCAGTAAGCGGGAGAGCGGCCGAATCAGCCCTTGTGTCTGAAGGAGGGTTAGGATCAACCCTGGCTGACTTCTTGATAATCCTTGGGATTTCTTGAATAGAGAGGGTCCAACCTCCTGCTGGCGTTGACTGCGGAGGGTGCAGACACAAGCAGCAGGGTGCTTTCACATATAGAAACACACCCATACCCTGGCAAGATTTACTCTTTCTGATTGTTCTTTCTCCTTATTAGTTCAAACAGAACTTTTCCCCAAGCAATCTGTGCCTTATTCACCAAAGCTGACATCAGGGCAAATTGTTGCCTGTTGATGTTGTCGTGAGCAGAAGTTGTTTTCCCAAAACAACCTTGCCCACCAGGTCTGCCAGAAACTTGTACTCTGGAGACAGGTTTATCTTTAGCAGCTTAGCGGAACACCCTCAGCATGGCCCATCACAGATAGCATGCGGCCATATTCCTTGCTTTGCTCATAGTCCTCAGTTCCTGTTGGCAGTCCAAACAGCTCAGTCAATACTTCAGGAGTCAGAATGACCTCCTCGCCTTTTATCTTTCCTGTCATGACGTCGTCGCTGGAGACGAAGTATATACCCATTCACGTATCCTGGTATATTGAATCTTAGGAGAGAAACGACATAAATGTCTTGAGGCCTTGGTCTTCACACAGCTGCAGAATATCTTGGATTGGTTGATCACATCGGCTGAAAGAATCAAGTCGACACAGAATCCAGTGTCGAACTTCATCGAAGGAACAGCAGAAGGAATCGCCATAGGATTGAGAGAAGATGGCGAATCGAGAAGCAAAACAGGGGAGAAGAGAATCGCGCGGGATTAGAGTTCGAGAGCGAATTCTAAGCCAGAAGAAGGAATATGAAAAGACGGAGCGGAAGGACGACGATCTTCAGACCTAAATCGACTATTAGAAACAAATCTGCGATCGTCGATCCCGGAATAAAATCGGTCGTCGAATCACAGACCGACGATAGTCAATGTTTGACTAAATCGTTAAACATCGACCGACTACAAGCAATCACCACGATCGTCGATCAATATATGATGGTCGACGATTCTCCACCCAGCACAGAAAATCTGTCGTCGACCATGGTCGACGATAGATACCTAAGGAGAGATCGTTGACCAGTTGGTCGACGATTTCTGCCTTACTACAGAACGAGCTGTCGTCGACGGTTGGTCGACGATAGTTCTGACCTGGTCGAAGATCGTCGAGCAGTCGTTCGACGATTTTAGACAGAAAACAAAACTAACCAAATTTTCACTACTCTGAACCTTTAATCATGCCAAGCTGGTTCAGGAAGAACAAATGCTTTTGTTCATCAAGGGGCTTAGTGAAAATATCTCCTCTCTGCAGGTCTGTGGATATAAATTCCATTACTATCTTGTTCTTTTCCACATTATCTCTCAGAAAGTGATGTCTAATCTCAATGTGCTTGGTCCTGGAATGGTGCACAAGATTTGAGCAATTGATATTGCACTGGTACTGTCACACAGAATTTTTGTGTTTGAGTGTGTGTACCCATAATCCACTAGCTGATTTTGAATCCACAGGATCTGTGAACAGCAACTAGCTGCTGCTATATATTCAGCCTCAGCAGTTGAAGTAGACACAGATGCCTGTTTCTTGCAAAACCAAGAGACAAGTCTCTCTCCCAGGAACTGACAAGTCCCTGAGGTGCTTTTCCTGTCAACTCTACAACCAGCATAATCAGCATCTGAATATCCAATTAATTCAATCCTGACTCAGCTGGGTACCACAGTCCTAAGTTAGGGCATCCCTTAAGGTATCTCAAAATCCTTGAGAAGAGTTAAGTGAGATTCCTTGGGTTGACCTGAAACCTAGCACATAGGCATGTAGCAAACATTATTTCAGGCCTACTTGCAGTCAAATACAGCAGGGAACCAACAATGGCTCTAAAGTTTCTTTTGATCAACAGGCTTGCCATTAACATCAGAATCAATAACTGCATTTGAGGCCATAGGTGTGCTCATTGATGAAGCATCAGACATTCCAAATCTTTTAACCAGCTCTCTGGCATATTTTGATTGAGAAATGAAAATGCCATCAACACTCTGTTTCACTTGGAGACCAAGGAAATAGGATAACTCACCATGCTGCTCATCTCAAACTTAGAGTGCATTAGTTCAGAGAACCTCTTGCATAGTTTGGGATCAGTAGAGCCAAATATAATGTCATCTACATAGATTTGAACTAACAGTTGTGAGTCCTATGATGTCTAATAACAGGGTTCTATCTACTACACCTCTCACAAACTTGTGTTCTAGAAGAAAAATTGCTAAGGTCTCATACCAAGCTCTAGGAGCTTGCTTAAGTCCATATAGAGCCTTTTGGAGTTGAACACATGAGTGGGTAAGGTTGATGAAACAAACCCTGGTGGTTGTTCAACAAACACTTCTTCCTTTAAATCTCCATTGAGGAAGGCACTCTTCACATCCATTTGGAAGACCTTAAATCTTTTATAGGCAGCATAGGCTAGGAAAATCCTAATGGCTTCTAGTCTAGCTACTTAAAGGGCAAAAGTCTGATCATAGTCTATGCCTTCCTCTGTCTATAGCCTTGAGCTACTAGCCTAGCCTTATTCCTAACTACTATGCCTTGGGCATCAAGCTTGTTTCTAAACACCCACTTGGTGCCTATGATCCGTTGGCCTCTTGGTCTTGGAACCAAGTCCAAACTTTACATCTTTCAAACTGGTTAAGCTCCTCTTGCATTGCTATAATCCAGTGGGGATCAAGCTCAGCATCTTTAATGGTTAGGGCTCAACCTGAGAAAGGAAACAAGCAAACATCACATTTTGTTGAGTTGATGTCTTGTCTGGACTCCTGCTGAAATGTCTCCAATCACTTGAGATACAGGGTGATCTCTAAGTGTGACAAGATCAGTAGGTTCAACAATGATCTGATCTTCAACAGTTTCAAGATTTAATTCCTCATGTGGAATTTGATCAACTGTTGGAGCAGGTGCTTTAAACTTCAAGAGTTCTACATCAGATTCAGAATCTGAGGGAGCAACCTGAGGAGTTTGTTGGGGATGATTCTCCTGTGTGAGTCTCAAACCTTCCAAATCCTTACTTACTCCTAGGACTTGCACTGTACTATTAGAGGAAGAGTCCTTCTCCTTATAATACATGACTGTCTCATCAAAAGACATGTGCAGACTCTTCTATCTTAAGAGAGGATTTATTAAGGACCCTATAGGCTTTGCTTACTTGAGAGTATCCTAGAAAACTCCCATTGATGCTTTTGCCTCAAATTTTCTAAGGTATTCTTTGTTATTGTTATGAACAAAAGCAACACAGCCAAATACTCTAAAGTAGTCTATTTTTAGGTTTCACTTGCTTAAGTAACTTCATAGGGAGTCTTACCCTTAAGTTTATGTATCAGACTTCTGTTCAATACATAGTTAGCTGTGCTGACTGCTTCAGCCCAAAAGGACAGAGGCATGTTAGCATCGGCCAACAATGTACTTGCAGCTTCAATTAGGGTTCTGTTTTTCCTTTCAACTACCCCATTTTGTTGAGGAGTTCTAGGAGCAGAGAAGCTATGTTTGATACCTTCCTTCTCACAGAATTCTTGCATAAGAAGAGACTCAAACTCAGTACCATGATCACTTCTGATCAAGGCAATCTGAGTAGAATACTCACTCTGTATACACTTTAGAAAATCTGTAAGAACCTTGAAGTTATCAGCCTTAGTTCTCAGGAAGAATACCCAAGTGAACCTAGAGAAGTCATCTACAATTACTAGAGTGTAAGACTTTCCTCCAAGACTCTGTACAGCAATAGGACCAAATAAATCCAAATGTAGCAAGTACAGAATCCTGGGAGAATCACTTTATTAACTGATTTAAAGCTATTTCTTGTTTGCTTACCTAATTGACAAGCTTTGCAAAGGCCTTCCTTCTTGTAGGGGCAAGAAGGTAAACCTCGTACAAGATTGTATTTAGCCAACCTAGAAATGTTTTTCAAATTTACATGACTAAGTCTCTTATGCCAAAGGGTATTATTACTGGTTACTTCATTAAATAAGCATACTTCAGATTTGGATGAATTAAAGTCTACAACATAAACATTTCCAATTCTAATACCTACTAACATAACAGTATTATTTAAAGAAATATTGCAAGCAGTGTCAGTAAACCATACCTTGTACCCAGCATCACACATTTGACTTACAGAGATTAGGTTGTGCTTTAGTCCTGAGACATAAGCTACTTTCTTGAAGGTTACAGCTCCTATGGTGAAGCTGCCATACCCTTCAGTCTGTCCACAGCTGGAATCCCCAAATACAACTTTTGGTCCCAGCTTGCTTTGAAACCTGACAGGTTCTTCTTCTTTCCTGTCATATGCTTTGAGCATCCACTATCCAGATACCATTTGTCATGTATGACTGGATAGGTCTTCACCTGCAGAAAGAACAGTTATACATTGTGGACCCAGGTTACCTTGGTCCAGTATTCTTCACAAAAGAAAAACTAGATATAAAAGATTTTGCAGGCTTAGATTTATATCCTAAAGGGTGTGATCTCCTAGGTGGGATAATCCATTCAGTTGAAGGATTAAACAACCTGGGGTGGTGATTAGGATTTGAAGTTCTGGAAGTTTGATTTTTATTTTCCAGCTTAAGTCCAGATCGTCGATCAATGGTCGACGATCGCAAGCCATATCGTCGATCATTTATGGTAGAACTGTTCTGGATTCCACGATCGTCGATCACTGGTCGACGACTCAAGATGAGATCGTCGACCTCCTGCACCAAAGCTATTATACTCAGTGTAGGTGTTCAGCGATCGTCGATAGTCGTTCGACGATTGGTTTGACGATCGTCGATTAATGTTCGACGATTTTTGTAAAGCTAGAAATTTTTTCTTCCTATTCTCTTTCTTAATCTTATTCTGAATTTTCTTGCATTTTTCAATTTCCTCAGTATTCTTCATTCCTGATTCAGAAACAAATTTTACTGGAGTGCTAAATCTCTCCTTTGTGAGGAGGATGGGTTCACTAGGTGTAGCACCTAAGCCTAGTTTATCATTACCAACCCTAGTGTTTGCCATACTGGTAATTTAAGACAGTTTAAGGCTTCTGCCATTTAATTTTTCTTCTAACCTCTTAGATTTAGCTAGTTCTAATTTTAGAATGTTACTTCTTCTCTTAAGCTTTCTAATTCCTTTTCTAATCTGATTATTTCAATACCTTCCATGTCTAGTTCCATTATTTTTAATCTAAGTGACTTAATTTCTTTTTCAGATAATAGTAAATCTAAACATAGAGTTTTAAATTTTAGTTTGAACTCAGGAGATGAGAAGTCAAATGAGTCGATTACCTGGTCCTCCATAAAGGAATCTTCTTCATTGTCTCCTTCTTCTTCAGAATTCTCTGCAGCTGACAGAGAGCTGCAGGCATCAATGGCCATGAGGCAGACCTCTTTGGCTTTCTTCTCTTCTTCTTCTTCAGAATCACTGGAGCTAGAGGAGCAGGTATCCTCTTCTGTTTCACTCCAGGTAGCAGCCACAAATCCCTTGTCCTTCTTCTTGTATTTGTGTGATGAGGACTTGGAGTGGTGCTTCCTGTACTCTTTCTCATGTTTCTTCTCCTTGTACTTCTTCTCTAGACAATCTGGGGCAATGTGTCCAGGCTTGCTGCAAACATAACAAATGATTTCTTTAGATGGAGTCTTGTCATACCTTGGCTTGTCCTCATGCTTGGAGAACTTCTTTCTGAGGTCTCTTCTTCCCATGTTGAAGAACCTCTTGGCAATGAGTGCCAGTAACTCCTCATTTGATTGACTTCCTTCAGAAGTCTCAGCAGCCTTAAGAGCTAGAGAATGCTCTTTCTTTGTTGGTGTTGGAGTTTTTACTTCAATTGTAGCAGCTCTGCTCTTTAGAGTTTGCTCATATGACTTGAGCTTTCCCAACAGAGCTTCTGTGGAGAGTTCCACAGTGTTTCTTCCATCCTTGATGGGCCATATCCTTGAGTCCCAAGAGATGGGAAGGCACATCAGGATCTTGTCATTTACTTCTGACAAAGTTATCTCCTTGTCCAAAGACCTCAGTTCACTTATTATTGAACTGAGTCTTGTGTATATTGTGTCAATGTCTTCAGCATCATCCTTCTTGAAATTTTCATACTGAGAGGTGAGATTGGATCTCCTGTCCTTCCTCTTATCAGCTGAGCCAGCAACTATGTGGTTGAGGGAATCCCACATAGCTTTGGCTGAGGTGCATTCAGCCAGCTTCTGGAATATCTCATCAGACATTGTCTGAGCTAGGATATTCATTGCCTTAGCATCAGCTGCTTTTGCCTTCTTGTAAGTTTCATTGTAGTCAGGTGGTGGCACAGCACTGAGATCAGCAGAAGTGGAAGCAGCAGCAGGCCTAGCAGGTGGTCCTGTCAAGATAGAAGAAAAGATATCTTCATCAATAGAATTCATGTATAGTCTTATCCTGGCCTTCCATATGCCAAACTTGGACAAGTTGCATACAGGAGGTCTGGTGCTTGAATAATCTTAGACTGGGCCATGTGTGAAAGTGTTTGTGAATGGTATCAGGAAACAACTTATCACAGGATCTTTTAACTCAGGTGTTAGCCTGTATGAACAGCCAACCTCCCTCTGATACCAATTGAAAGTGAGGGGATAAGTTGTAAACTACTCTAGAGGGGGGGTGAATAGAGTATTCAAATTTTATGAATAACTAGTCAGCTCCCTTGGAGTTGATTTGTGGAATAAAATAATCTGATACTTGAACCCTAAGAGCCTAACACAGTGAAGTGCACAAGTGAGAGAGTTAACTGAAATTTCAGTTTAACTATAAGCCTATCACAGCAACTAGCAATCCTAGGTAGTTCTATCACAGCCACAGAATAAGATGAATAAGCAAGATAACCAGATGGACACAGGATATATAGTGGTTCCTCTTAATAGGTACTCCACTCTTCTACCACCCTGGTAGGAATCCACTACAGGTTTTTGCTAAGGTGCCCTGCCACCAATGATCTTCTTCAGGTAGATCAAACAGACCCTTTGAGCTTTTGATAAGGATGCTCAACCACAGGTTGTTGATAAGGTGCCCTGTCACCAACGTTCACTTTTGAAGAGGTGTGAACAAACTCTTTTTACAAAGGGTTGAGAGGGTTAGATTATCTTCTCTGTTGTGAATACAGATTAGAGAAGACTTGTGGATTCTCTAAAGAATCAAAGTCTCCCCCTGGCTCAGTGAAAGTCCAGGGAAAGCCTTTGCTTCAGGATGAAGGAGTTTCAGATAAACTGAAACTAAATCCTCAGAGATCTGAAGACTGATTTTTATCAGGTCTTAAGATTCTGGAGCACTTGAAGCAGAACTGGAGCTCTTTCTGAAGTCTTGAAAACTCTAAGCAGATGCTCAGGAGACTTGAGAATGAAAGATGATTGCTCTGGGCTTTTGCTTCAGGAAAAACTTTTCTTCTTCTTGTTGTGAGATTGTGAAGAGCTGCTCTGATGATGCTTGAGCGAATGAATAATATTTCTCTGTGTCTCTAACTTCTCTTTTGCTGAGAGAAGAATCTCTCTTAAATATGTCTTCACGTTTTTCCTTTGGAACGGCTCTATTGATTTGAATTCTCGAGCCCTGCAACAGATTATCTCAAAATAGAATATAGCAATAGGAATAGAATGGCCTATTAACTTTCTGTCAGTCCCAATAAGGAATAAAATAAGCGGGAAAAATATCTCAGCATAAAGACGTACCATTCTTGGAAATAGTACATAGTACCAACGGCTAGAAAACAAGCTGGAAAGATAAAGTCAACGCAATTTGTATAATAGGACAAAATGCTTTATCAAGAATACTGAATCCCGTGATTTATGCTTGACATATTTTGTAAATAATTCATTTGAATTTAAGCCATAAATTTAGCAACAAATAACTTCAGAAAATCTTTCTAACCACAAGCTAACACACTTGGAAATAAACCAAGGAATAGCATAAATACAAATAGATAAAAGCAGACAGAAATCGTCGAACAGGAGTTCGATGATCGTCGACCTGCAAACAGATCGTCGACTAATAGCAGGAATCTGTCGGAACAGAAAATCGTCGACCAGAAATCGTCGACCAGCTAATAGATCGTCGACCGGCTAACAGATAGTCGACCAGCTAACAGATAGTCGACCAGCAAAGGCAAATATCTGTCGAGACAGAAATCGTGAAGCAAGAACACGATCGTCGATCTGTTGATGACAGATCGTCGACCAACCTTCAGAGCGTAGTAAGCTTGCTCTGAGATCATCGACCAACGGTCGACGATAATTGTCTTGACTTCAACGATTCAATAGCCCTGCTATCGTCGACCAATGATCGACGATCGCGAGGCCTCGTTCGACGATGGTCGAACGGAAAAGCCTTGACCACAAAAACATCTAGAACTTCTAACCTAAGCTCTAGGTCAGTTTATAAACTGCCCTAGGGAGACTAAACAGAGTCTAAACATGATCATATATCTTTATATGGATCAAGAGGGGCTGGAAAGGGATTACATAAGCCAAATCACATCTAGAGTACCAACACAAATGTCCAGCTGTAGCACTCGATTTCTACTCTCCTTTGCCCTCTGAAGCTAATGGAATCAATATCTTGGGCTGAGAGGGGGTACATGGGGAGATACAACCAAGGAAAGCTCGGTTTGGAGCTTTGGTTGTATCACCCTTTATGCCAAGTGGCCCTCAGCTTCTCACCTCCTCCTAATAGCTCTAAAGGGGTCTGCCAGCAAGTCATGGCTGAAGAGAAGGAGCCATGTGGCCTCCTCTTCTTAATTTCACCACTCTCTCTCCTCTTTTTGGGTTATTTCTCCAAAATCCCCCATGCATGCACTCTCTCTCCAAATTCAGGGGGGGTAGGGGTTGTCATTAACCATTAAGGCTGGTCATGGGCCATAATTGGTGGGCTTAGCCCAAGCAGAGTGTGGCTTGGGTTCATTTTCCCTCCTTTAGGCCTCATGTTGACCAAGTTGACTTTTTGAGTTTACTTGGTCAACATGTTGAGTGAGCTGACCCAACTTAATGGTCATGAGCCTAGTGGCACCACCCAACTTGGGTTGGGTCAAGGGTGTGCCCCACTTAGGCTAATTGGGCATATAGGTATGAGTTTGACCAAAATAGGGCTAAGGTTGACTTGGGTCAACTAGGGTAAAGGGTTGACCTAGTGACATTCCCTAGGGTCCACTTAGATTATTTTAGGGTTAGGGCAATGTGGTGGGGCCATGGTGTGTCTAAGGTTCCTATTTAGGCTGGTTTGACCTAGTTTGACTTTGGTCCCTTAGTGGGCCCCATATGGTTACAACCCACTCCCTGGGATCAAACCTAGCTAATTACCCTAACACCCACCCCATGCCTAACCTAATCTAAGTTAAGGGGTCTAGGAGTAACATGGGATGTTACATTGTTAGCCTGATACCACTGGGAATATTAACGTTGCGAGCGGTCGGTCTCGCATTGTTAACTCGTGGAGTTTCAAAATTTCAAGGGTTAAACCAACAATCTATGCCAAAATGATGAATTTTGCCGCAACACCAACCGTCAAATCTATTGTACTTACTTTTGTACTCTTGCTTTACCTTTTGTACGGGAGGTATAATAGGGGTCATAGACTTGCAAGTGGAAGCCTCATAATTACAGCATACACAAGGCTTCACAGTTTCTTTGACCTTTGGAGCAATAGTGTTGGCTTTTGGAGCCTTATTACCACTTGGTCCATGATCCTAGGGACCATAGCTTTTGAGTTGAATTTCTTCATAAGGTGCTTTAAAACACTCGCACCAAAGTCTCGGGGACAGGTTCATTTTTGATAGCGCTTTTTAGGCTAAACATAGGTAGGCCTATTAAAGTGCCTATAGGACGTCTCAATGTCATACTTATTCGTGGGGAAGACAACCTTCTTAAATGAGGGTTGACTTTGAGGTACCTTTCCTTTGTGTTTGGTACTGACTCTCTTAGTAGCCTTACCTTTTCCCACTACATGGCTAAGACCACTACCCTTCTTCGGAGTAGAAAACTCATCAATGAGGGGAAGTATGGTCTTTTGCTTCGAGTAGCTTTCGACCAGCTTCCTTTCTACCAAGAGCTTCTCTTCCAGCTCATCTAAGTATTTCTATTTCTGACTTAACAGTTCAGCGGAGCATTTTAATTCGTCTTGCAAGGAGTGAACTTCACTTCTGAGAGGAGTCAATTTGGAAATTTCCTCCCCCAGGCTTGATTCGACCGCCTTGAGAGAAGTGATCTCTTTCAATTGCTTCTTGACTACCTTGCGATAGTTGTCAAAAGCTTTCAAGAGTTCTTGATGCTGAGACATCAAGTACGTGCCATCTTCCTCAGAAGAGTAGTCTTCATGACCATTAGTGGAAGTTTCTGATTCGGAAAGGATTGTGTGAGAGTTTACCTTCCCATGGTATTGAGAGTCGCCTACTTCCTCATCTGATTGAGCCATGAGACCGAAGTAGGCTTTCTCATTTTAAGAATTTGCCACACTCGAGTCGTTGTTGCTAAGAGTCTTTGACTTTTTGGCGACAAAACTTTTCTCTTCCTTTCTCTTATCCGTGAAGGATCTCTTCTCTTGCTTCTTGGAACCTTCCTTCTTCTTGTAAGGAAACTCCACAATCATGTGTCCTGGCTTATTGCAACAGTAGCAAACAGCGTCAAGGAAGAATGTTTATTCGGTTTAGATTTATACCTGTCCACTCAGTTGTAGTTCTTCTTGGAGAGATCACCTTCCCGATATGACCTTCTGAAATCAGATAAGGAGCACTGATTTTTAATTTGCCTCCTCTTGTTGAGCAATCTTTTAAACTTCTTGGAGATGAGTGAGAACTCTCCATTACATAGCTTAGATCATGACGTGCTTGGCTCAGAGTCTTCTGGAGTATCTGGAGCTCGTGTGTTTATTGGTGATACGACTTTATATTTTCTCGAACCTTCAGCTTTTAAGGAAACTGATTTCTCTCTGCTCGAAGTCATGCTGCTTTGCTCCTCCTTCTTTCTTGTATTCATCTGAAGTTCGTAGGAGAGCAGCTTTCCGAAGAGATTCTGGGGGTCAATCTCCGGTAGCTTCCCTAACTCCCTAATGGATACAACTTTTGTATCTCAGTCCTTTGTCAAGGATCTGAGTAATTTGTCGTTTAGTTCACTATAAGTGAAGGTGCATCCGTAGTTCCTGAGCCCGTTGATGATCTTGAAGAATTTCTCAAAGCTATCAATAATTAAATCATTTGCATCTTGCTTGTACGCTTCGTACTCTTGATTCAGAATGGATCTGCAATCCTCTCAAAATTCTTTGGTACCTTCCATGAGCATAAAAAGACAGTCCCACATCTCCTTGGCAAATTTGTAGTGGAACAAGTTTTGAAGCATAGAGTCATCCACTACACTAGCTATATTATTCTTTACCTTTTAATCTAAGGAGACCAAAGAAATTTAATCCTCTGTCAGTTCCATCATCTTCTTCGAAATAATGACAGTCAGATTGAGAGCAGACGGTTGTGTAGGAATGTGAAACCCTTCTTCAACAATCTGAAATATTCTGGGATCAGCTGCTTCCATGAAGAATCTGACTCTTTCTTTCCAAATGGGAAAGTTATCCTTAGTGCACATAGGTAGCTTCATAGAAGACATATTCTTGCTTTTGTCCATAGTAACCGAGCGGGATCTCTAGATAACTAGATGAGAGATCTTGTTCGAGGTGTTAACCTTATACTGAACAATGACCCTCTAATACTAATTGAAAGTAACTAGAGTCAACCTAAATCACCTAGAGGGGGGTGAATATGTGAGGTTTGTGTCTTTTCGTGAAATAAAAATAACTTTAAAGAATTAAAGCACACAGAACACATAGATTTATAGTGGTTCCCCAAGTTGGGTACATCTACTGTCCAGCCTCGCCTATCTACTACGAAGGGCTAGATTCGGCCACTTCACCTTTCTTAGATTTCAACAAATCTTACACCTCGGAGCCTCAACATATACACCTCGGAGACAACGCTCCTACCACTCGGAGAACAACCTCTCCTATAAGTCGATCTAAACACAGATCTACAACTCGATCCAAATACGGATCTACAACTAGGAGATAAAAACTCCTACAAAGTTTAATTAAAGATTTACACAAGAAAAACAAAGATTACATGTAATCCTATTTAGATCTAAGCCTTCACTTCGTCGTTCTTCGAATAGATTGAACTTGAATATCTTGGAGAACACGAGAGATCTGACGCCTTTGAAAACTTTGATCACTGATTGACTAGATCAGAGAGAATCAAAAACTTTGGAGAATAAAGATCCAGTCGATTTGCATGAGAACGATCGAATCATCCGGTGCTATCATCGGTCGAGCGGAAGTCGCGAGTCGTGCGGGAGGCCGATGGAAATTTTTCGATTGGAAGCCTTCTTGATTTGAAATTAGCCCGATTTGCAAGATTAGGGCTGAGGAAATAATCAACCGTAAATATATATAGAGATCGTCCTTAGCAAATGACTATAAAATAAATTCCAAGTTGGGACCTCCGAAAATCACTGTGCCTGGCTTCCATTTAACCCAAGCCGAGAGTTTGAAAAAGCGGAAGAAAATACCCTAAGTCATTTTCGTCGAGTATCGTCGAGTATGGTTGAGTATACTCGCCGAATTGCAATGATTTTCGACAAAAAGTACTTGGAGAAATTTAACTTGTTCCAACTTGTCTCTCGATCCCAGGTAGAAAACATAATCGACGAATTCGATGAGTATTGTCTAGTATACTCGACTAATTCGACGAGTATCGTCAAGTCTACTCGATGCATTCGATGCTTAACCACGTGATAATTGACAAATCTGACTTAGAAAAATCCCGAGAAGTAAAGTTGAAATGACTCGATGAATTCGGCATGTATCGACATGTATATTCGACAAATTCGGCAGGTATCGATAGATAAATTCGACAAATTTGACGTGTATACACGGGGATATTCGATGAATTTTACTTGACTGATTTTCCAACATCCATAGATTTTACCCCAAGTACATATGATGAATTTGACGAGTGCCAGTAAGTATATACGATGAATTTGGCGAGTATCAATGACTATACTAAACAAATTCGGCGTATATCCTTTATGATACTCGACGAATTTTACTTGGGTAAAAATTCTATTCTTCAGATTCCAGCCTCTTGACCTTCCTTGATCCTTTTGTTGGAACCAATGTTTTACATTCCTTGTATTTGAGAATATCAACTCCCAGGTTATACTTGATCACATCTTGTGTTGATAGAGTGTGCAGGTTGACAGGTGCAAAGAAAGAAAATATATTCTGGAGATACCGTCGGGCGATAAGAGTTACCGCTGCGCGGTAGCTAGAGTTTAATGGACATGGTGCTCGGGAAGCTATCGGAAAGCGCTAGTACTATCGCCTGCGCTAGCCTAATTAATTAATTCGACATAGCGCTTGGGAAGCTATCAGATAGCATTAGCTGTTACCGCGCCGCATTAGCTCACTCAATGCCCCGTTGAGAGCATTGAGAAGAAAAACGTTGGGTGCGTCGAGACAGTGCCATTGAGTGAATGTTACCACCAGGCGCTACCACTTACTACGCCGCGCTATCCGCTCAACGAGCGTCGAGCCGGGTTGGTCAAGCTACTGGCCTACCGCCAGGCGCTACCACTTATCGTGTCGCGCTATCCGCTCGACGAGCGTTGAGCCGGGTTCTTCGAGCTACTGATCTACCACCTAGCGCTAGTACTACCACATGCGCTACCGAAATAAATTATTTGGACTTAGCGCTCTAGAAGAAATCGGCGCTAGCCCTACCGCTCTGCGATAGCCTCTCAACGGCTCGACACGACTATTCTCGAATCATTGCGTCCAACATTACCACGCGGAGGAAGCTGCAACCGTGTCGCGCTATCACATTTGAAACAACAAATATTCATTTTGAATATTTCTTTCCAGATTTAGAGGACAGCTGTCACAACAAGTGACCGAACCTACCGCCGGGCGCTAGTCTTACCGCCGGCGGTAGCCTGTTTTCATGAAGATGTATAAAAGGCCGTCTTTGTTTATGTGCTGGTGGAAGGATTCTGATCGAAGGACTGTACTACGTGAATTCTAGGGTTCGGCAGCCTTCTTGCGCACCGCTCCAAAAGTCTCTGTTGTAGAAGAAGAAGAGAGTCATCTCCCTCCCGTTAGTGTACAAAGAACTCCAGCGATCCAAGACCTACTTTGATTACGAAGAATCGACCAGTTGCGAGCAAACGAAGATCTCAAGCACCGACCGTAGATCACTCAATAGAGAAGTCGTCAAGAGGAAGAACTTTATTCTTTAGATTATTTACATCTTTTACTCTTGTATTTTTTCTTTGTTTCTAAATCTTGTGGAGAGAAAAACTGACTGGTAAGAGTCGTCGGAATCCGGGTAGGATTCCGCAGTAAATCATCCTGGGGATAGGGATGTCTAGATTGGAGGATCTAGCAGGGCTCTAAGACCCTTCCTTGTGAGGTGGTGAAGAGTTGTCTCAAAGAATTTTCTTGGAGGGAAAAGGAGAGAGCCAACCGGTCCGTGGAGCGGGTCGGTATAGGAAACAAAAGAGTTTTAATTTTCACCGCCTTCGATCCCCGGCGTCACAGGGATCATAAGTTTGTAATTGTAAAACCATCTTCTGTTAATTCTTGAAACGAAATATATTTTTTGTATTATTGGTTCTACGATTCTACTGTGGATGTTAGTTTAATTTCTGCTGTGTGGTGTACAAGTAAATTCGCACATAAACCAGTTCAGAAACTTACCTCCGCGCGTTACATACCTAACACCCCACGGTAGCTTGCAGAACTCTACTTCCTGGAATGAATTATATTAAAATTTCACATAACGCTTCAAACCTTATTCACCCCCCCCCTCTAAGGTTGGCCACTAGATCCATCAAGTTGTATCAGAAGGGGGTTACTTCACAAAGACTTACAAAACCTGAAGTAAGATGGCCAACTCTGTACACGCATTCAATGAGGGTCAAGGTGTGAGTATACCTCCACTGTTCATGGGGAGTGACTATAGTAACTGGAAGAATTAGATGAAAATATTTCTGATGACTCAAAGCATAGACGTATGGGTCATGATTGAGACAAAGTACACTACACCCATGTTCATGGTTAGGGATACTGCCGTAGAAAACTTCGTGATAAGTGGGATGACATAGATAAGCTTAGATGTACGAATAATGTCAAGGCTATGAACTCATTATTTTGTGCCTTGGACAAGACAGAATTTAACAGGATATGTAACTGCGAGACTGCTTATGATATTTGGCATCTTCTTGAGCTCACTCATGAAGGTACTTCATAGGTAAAGGAGTCGAAGTTGTTCCGACTCGAATCGGAATATGAACAGTTCCGGATGGAGATCGACGAGGATGTGGACAACATGTACACGCACTTTAACAAGATCGTCGACACGTTAAGATCTCTCAGAAAGAACTTTCCAAATGGTGACTTAGTGAGGAAGATCATGCGATGTTTGCCTCCTCACTTCAACCCGAAGGTGATAGCTATTGCTGAGCCTCATGAGATCAGCACCCTAGAGATAGAGAGCCTCATCGGAAATCTGAAGCCACATGAACTTGAATTGAAGATTCAAGTAGAGGAGTTTCCCAGGGAAGTAAAGAAGAAGGGACTGGCGCTGAAAGCTGCAAAGAAAAGAAAAGCTGTTGAGGATTATGAGGAGGAAGAGGAGGAGAGCCTCTATGTCTGGGAGTTCAAGAAATTCATGAGGAATCCCAAGAAGAAGGGATAATTCAAGAAATTCCTGAGGAGAGGAGCTGGAGAAGGTAGAAGGTGGAATAAGCCATCGAAGGAGAACGGAAGTGATGATGAGAAGTCTCAGATGGAATGTTATCACTGCCAGAAGCCAGGGCACCTGAAGAGAGAATGCCCAAGACTCCGGAATGAGGAAAAAGAAAAGGAAAGCTGATACAAAGGGAAGAAGAAGGTGCTGAAGGCGCTCACATGAGATGATGATGGATCTGAAGAATCAAGCACCACAGACTCCGACAGTGAAGATGAGGATAATCTATGCCTTATGGGAAAGAGTAAAGAAGATTCTGACGATGAGTCCAGTGTCAAAAGCGACACTGAGGTAACTCCGCCTACTTATCTGAACTCCTCGAGATTTATGAAAATTTAGTTGATAAATTAGAAAACGTTATTACTGAGAAAAAGTCCTTGAGAGCCGAGAATAAGAAAATCAAAAAGGACTTAGAAAAATTGAAAAGTGAGGTAATTAGAACTAGCAAAGAGAAGTTCGAATATCTTGAGTGCTCTCACTTGATGATAACGATCGAAGAACAAAAGGAAAGTCTCTCCAAGTCGTTAGTGAGAACGAAGAGTCTCACAAATGAAAAGAATGTCTTGGAGAAGAGACTTCACTTGTCTCTTGCCAAGGTAGAGGAAGGCAAGAAACAATTTGCCAATCAGTGTGTGATGCTTGTGACAGAAAACACCGCCCTAAAGGCAAGAATCCATGATCTAAACCGTGTAATCCAAAAGTTTGGCATAGGCCAAAAGTCCTTAAATATGTTGTTGGGTACACAGTGTTATGGATCAACGAAGTTTGGTTTAGGATATGTGAGTCCAACATCACCACCGAGAAGAAATCACCATCACTCTGAGCCCAAGTCAATTTTTAAGAAATCTAAAGATAAGGTTAGGAGATCTGGAGGGCTATCTCCAACCTCAAGCAAGAGCTCGAGCAACCGGATAAACCAGCATCCACTGCTTACATATTGTGTGCGAACTGTCATAAGTTTGGTCACAAATCTGGCTCGTGTTTGAGGAAAGGTGCCACAAAAAATTTGCAAGTCTGGTTACCAAAGTCTTCTACCTATCTTATGGGTTGGACAACTTGGGTAACCAGAACTTTACCCTCATTTTCTTCTAAGGTCTGTTGGCAGGCTAAGGATACGAAGAATGTGTGGTACTTGGACTCTGGTTGCTCTAAGCACATGACGGGAGATAAATAAAAATTCCTTAGCCTGGAGAAGAAGAAGGGTGGCATGGTGACCATTGGGGATAACAACAAAGGACGGATTTTTGGAATCGGCACTGTAGGTAACAAGGCATTTTCTATCTCTAATATTCTGTTTGCAGATGGACTTAAGCATAATCTTGTTTCCATAAGCCAATTGTGTGATAAAGATCTAGATGACATTTTTGAGTCATCTAAAAACACATGTAAAATTATTGATGCCAAAACTTATAGTGTATTGCTTGTAGCTCATAGAAATCATAACGTGTACACTGTTAGTTTTGATGACATTTCTTCATCTAATTTGAAATGTCATGTTACTAAGAATGAGGAATTAGATCTTTGGCATAGGAGACTAGGACATACTTGTATCAAGCTTATCGTAAAATTATAGAGAAAGAAACTTGTACGGGGTCTTCCAACCTTAAGCGGTAGTTTAGATATCTTATGTGCTGAGAGCACTAAGTTGTCAACCTAAATCACCTAGAGGGGAGTGAATAGGTGAATTTCGTGTCAAATGCGGAATAAAAAAATATAACACAGCACAGATCCGTAATCATGCAATCACACAGACGACAAGAGATTTATAGTGTTTCCCCAATCTTGGGTACGTCCACTTTTCTCACCGATCTAGCAAATCACTAGACTCGGCTACTCCACTATCTCGGATTGCAAAAACAATCCTACACCTCGGAACCACGTTCCTACAAAACTCGATCCCAAACGGATCTACACTCGGAAGATAAAACTTCCTACCACTCGGAGAAAGATCTCCTACAATGAAATTTGTTTGAATAAAGTTTACAAACAAGAATATCACAGATCTGGATCTTTGACGTAATCTTCTTCTTGAGAGCTTTTCGGTTTGAACAGAAACAGTTGAAGAAGACTTGACTGAGATCCACGATTCTGAGATCTGGAATCACCACGATCAAGAAAGTAAATCAGAGACGATGAAGCACGGAGAGATCGGATGATTCTTCTTGAGTCTGGATCGCTAGAGAATCAGAGATCGATAGCTGCGGCTGAGAGAAGACGATCGAGAGCTTCTTCCGAAAACGGTAATGGCGGCGGATGAGAAAATTAGGGTTTTCGGTATTTTCTCTTTCTTAAAAGATAATCTCTGTAAACGCGTATATTTAGTCAAATCTGAAAAGACCTATTTATAGGCTATCTCCAACGGTCATAATCGTAATTAAGATTGACACGTGGACCAATCAGAAAAAGGTTAATTTCAAATCTCCGTCAATTCTGGACTTAACGATTTCTGGAATTCTGAGCCGACATACTCGGGTTAGATAAGATACTCGAGTATAAAGGTCTGCTACTCGAGTAGATAAGAGAAACATGTACTCGAGTAAAAGAAATGACTACTCGAGTGCCTTGGAAGAACTACCCGAGTTACTCTAGACAGATTACTCGAGTAAGTAGAAACATCTACTCGAGTACTAATCCAAACTACTCGAGTATAAAAAAAATCTACTCGATTGCTAAGCCAGTCTACTCGAGTATAAGAAGGATTTACTCGAGTGCTAAGCCACTTACTCGAGTATATGAGCGAAGATACTCAAGTATGTGGACTTAGAAATATTTAGACTGAACAGTTAGCCCTACTCGAGTATAACTAAGAGACTACTCGAGTATGACTAAGGCTCTACTCGAGTACACAAACACCTACTCGAGTAAGGAAAAGAGGTACTCGAGTGTATGAATGGATTTACTCGAGTATATGGACTTAGAAACTTTCTGAGATGAGAAGTCCAGATCAACTCGAGTACGATCAGAACACTTACTCGAGTAACTTGAGAACTACTCGAGTATGTAATCCAATCTACTAGAGTATTAAGTCACTTACTCGAGTATATAGAAGATACTACTCGAGTATGTGGACTTGGACAAAATTTCTTCTGATAAAGTCTTCAATACTCCAGAGTCCAGTAGTCCAAGTGCATGGAAACAAAGTGTACCCCAATAGAGAGGCTATACATGAGTAAACACCTTGGATCACACAATGAGAAATTACATTGTATGGTCCTGTGTTTGATGACCCACTATAGACTGACATTGGTTTACACTTGGCAATAGAGTCCTGCATCCACAACTTAAACACAACATCAAATACAACATAATTCATCTTAGTTTCAGGTCTGACTTCCCACAAATCTGGGGTATTGTGAAGACAATTCCCAACAATCTCCCCCTATTTGTAGAAGTCAGCACCCTTTGCACTAAGATGAATTTCTAGAAAAGAAATGATCATCTATAACATCAAGCAATAGAAAATGACTAAAACAGAGAATAATAACAAATAAGGGAACCATAATCAGAATTAGATATATTAAATAGAAAGATTTTCCAGTTCCACAAAACACTTTCAGGGGTAATTCTCTCTGTGATGTTTAGCTTTCTTCAGCTCTTGCCTTTCCAAATAACTGAAGGGTTTAGGAAAATAAGTCTTTGGCCTTGGAGGAGCTGCTGGATTGTTGAATCCCCATTGTCTGTCATGTAATCTGATCTTGATTTGAGATACATCATAGGCTTTCCATTCTGAGTAGCTGTAGAATTTGTCTTTATTTTCCCCAAAATCAGTTACCAGCTTTAGAGTGTCAAAGATTAAAGATTTGGAGGTTGGACTCCAAACTTCTGAATGTACTGACTCTGATCTGCCCTCTGCAGCTTGAGCTTGCTCTCTCTTAGGTGCAGAACGGCTAGCAGAAGCGTCGTCACCATATTTTCTTTTCTTGCTGGGGCCACCTTGATCGGCAGGTCTTCTAGAGGAGGAAGAACCTCGATCAAAGTGCCCCTGAGAGCTGGCAGGGACATCCTCTTTCCACACATCAGAATATGAAAGAGGAGGCTCAGACATCTCTCCAGCGGGTCCGGGAGAGAAGGCTGGCACTGCCTCTGGAATGGTAGCATGAACCTGGGCATCAGATGGAGGATGTTCCTCAAGAGGATCTAAGCTTTTAGGAATGATACGAGCTGGAATTCTGGAAAATTTTGATTATGTACCCAAACTGCAGTGCCATAAATGTAGAATTTGACAGACTGTAGCTGGGCTAGAATATCTGCTTTCATGGTGTTAACTAATCCATCCAGGGTCCCTTTAGACTTGGTAGAGATTTCAGCAGAAATTTTCTCAACTTGTTCTTTCACTATTTTCTCCCCCTTGCTGATTTCTACAGATAGCTTTTCAATAGCTTCATCTCTGAATGTGCCTACTTCGTCACAAACTTTCAACACATTGGCTTCAGCTCTTTGGTCTAGCAGAATCTGGTTATGTGCCACTGTTTCAGCTTGATTTCTGACTTCACCCATGCTGGTGATGGTGTGATCTATCGCTTTTCCACCTATTTTGAAGAGTTGTTTAAGTTCATCAGTGTTGGCTTGAATTTCTGCAAAGCCTCTGCTCATCTCAGTTTCAAGAGCAGAGACCTTGTTGTTAACTGATTTCAGAGGCTCATCAAAGTAATTTCTCTGTTCTTGGAGCATCTTCTCAATCTTACTGATGATGTCTGAGGAGCTGAGGGAAGCAGATGATGGAGCACTGGGAGAAGTAGAGACCTGAGGGAGCTGAGAGACTGAGGGAGCCCAAGGAGGGATTTCTTTCACAACCACTGAGCTAGCAGTTCTCTTGGTGGGAGTGATTTCTACTGAATCCAGGGGATCTGTGAAGGAGGGGAGAGTGAAGGCTAATGTCCTTAGAGGAGGCTCAACAGGTTCTGGGGATAACTCCTCTTCATCGGACAGGATGATACTATCATGTTGTTCTGCTTATTCAATGGGAGACTGAGCTGAGGATGGAGAGGGTTCCTTGAGAGGGATCTGTTCATCTTGTACCTAAACCTCAGGAGTACCAACAACTGGGTCTGCTGGAGGTAGGGGAATGTCTGACCTTAGTTCTTCAATAAGTTTATCAATCTCTGCAGCTGTGGAAAGAAGGTCTTGTTGAACTTGAATTTGTACATCTATTGGAATATCTTCTGGAGGAGGAGGAGGAGAAGGATCTCTGACTGTCTGGGAGGGAAGTTCTGTAATCAGAATCTGGGAGCTAGATGAGGCAGGCTCCCCCTCAACTACTGCACCCTGGGTGTCAGTAGCTTGATGTAAAGGAGGAGATGGAGTCCTGTCATCAGTAACATGCTGTGGGATGGGGACATCTTCATCCATAATGACTTTGGAGGCTTGGGCAGTGTTCTTGAGTTGGATTTCATATCTTTGAATGGAGAAGATGGATACCTTCTTCATGTGATGGAGGGGAGTTCCTTTGGAGAAATCAAACACTGTAGGATTAATCTCATGGAGGAGGAGGGAGATAATCCTGGCATAGCTTGGTTTTTTCACACTTTCTTTGATCTTGTCCAGTATCATCATTCCAAACTGGAATTTCTTCCGGCATACTATGGCTTGCATAACATCAAAAAAGTTTTGGGAAATTTCTCTGAGGGAATAGGTTTTGCATAGAAGAACTTTGGCAATCACATCCACAAGAAATTTGCCCTCTGAATTGTAATCTGCACAGCAGAACGAATATGCTTCATACGGGTTTATTCCACAGAAGAAACTGGTTCTCTCGGAATCTTCAGGAGTCAGATCATCTTCTTCATCCACCACTGGCAATTTTAACAGAGTAGCTAAGGAAGTTTTGTCCAGACGGATTTTGATTCCACTGACCTTGGATTTTAGAACTGTACCATTTCGTTTGACCTTCAGATTCTTGTAGAACTCTTCCACTGCAGAAAATAGGATCTTACACGGCGTCTGTAATAGGAATGACAGCCCGGCTGTGTCAAGGAGAATGAGAAGGTTTCGGAAGTCATCAGAGAGATCGGCGATTCCATCTATAACCAATTCGGACACGATTCCGATCTTAGATGGAGGAGCAATCGAGTTCTAGAGTAACGGATTCTGGAGAAGACAACGCTCTGCGGTTATGGAAGGCGAAGCGCCGGCGAGTACTCGAGAAAGGTTTCGTGGAAATGTATTACGGGATCATTCTATTTATATACATAACCCTAATTAGGTTTAAGATTGGGTTTTAAAATAAAACATACCTTATGGGGGGCGGCAAAAATCGAGGTGTGCGAAAAGAGAAAAATGAGATTTTCAAAGTTCTGGAATTTCCAGGTACTCGAGTATATATCGGCATACACGAGTAATCTGTTGTAACCTACACGAGTAAGTCGAAGACCAAGTAGATCATGAAGTACTCGAGTGAGTTACTAAGTACTCGAGTATGAAGAATATGTACTCGAGTGAATTTTTTACCTACACGAGTAGATACTTTGAGTTACTCGAGTATATTGTAATGTACTCGAGTGTAGTCGTGTAACTACTCGTGATTGTTTCCAAGTACTCGAGTATGTGAGTACACTTACAAAGTAAGTCACTTTGACAAAATATTTTTCTCGAAGCACTGATCTTTACCTCCACCAACTTTTAACTCTGAGACTTTGATAGAGACCACTAATCTTCTTTGTTGAGCATCCCAAGTTCAGTTTTGAAGAATGAGAACTTGGTCTCATCTAGCAGCTTCGTGAATATATCTGCAACTTGCCTATCTGTGGAGACGTATTGTAGATCTATGTCTCCATTCTCCACATGCTCCGGATGAAGTGATATCGAAGCTCTATGTACTTTGTCCGGCTGTGGGAGACTGGGTTGTTGGCGATTGTTATTGCACTGGAAGAGTCGCAAAGTAGAGGGATGTTCTGGAACTTCATGTTATAGTCTTCAAATTGATTCTTGATCCATAGAAGCTGTGCACAACAGCTCCCTGCAGAGATGTACTCTGACTCAGCCGTTGAAATTGCCACACTGTTCTGCTTCTTACTGCTCCAGGAAATAAGTCTCCTTCCCAGGAATTGGCAAGTCCCAAAAGTGCTTTTCCTGTCGTCTTTACTTCCTGCAAAATCTGCATCTGAAAATCCAATTAGTTCACTGTCATTACTTCTTGGGTACCATAAGCCAAGATTTGGTGTACCTTTGAGGTATCTCAAGATTCGCTTTGCAGCAATGTAGTGAGATTCCTTAGAGTTCACCTGAAATCTAGCACATACACATGTGGAAAACATTATGTCTGGTCTACTTGCGGTAAGGTAGAGCAAGGACTCAATTATGCTTCTATACTTGGTTTCATCGAAAGGTTTCCCTTTCTCATCCTTGTCCAGAGACATAGCTGAGGCCATTGGAGTCCTCATAGAGGTTGCGTTCTCCTTTCCGAATTTCTTAAGTAGCTCTTTGGTGAATTTAGTCTGTGAGATGAAAATTCTATCCTCAGATTGTTTCACCTGAAGCCCTAAGAAATACTTCAGCTCTCCCATACTGCTCATTTCAAACTTCCCTTGCATAAGTTTAGAAAACTTCTTGCAGAGGTTGTCATCCATAGAGCCAAAAATAATGTCGTCAACATATATTTGTACCAGCAAAATCTTGCCTTTTATTTCCCTAAGAAATAATGTCTTGTCTATCTTTCCTCTTGTGAACTTGCTCTCAAGAAGGAAGCTAGACAGCGTCTCATACCAAGCTCGGGGAGCTTGTTTAAGACCATATAATGCTTTTTGCAGTAAGTAAACATGATTGGGAAAGTTTGAATCAACAAAACCTGGCGGTTGCTCTACATACACTTCTTCCTTAATGTTACCATTTAAGAAGGCAGACTTTACATCCATTTGATAGACTGTAAAGCCCTTAAGTGCAGCATAAGCAAGGAATAGCCTGATCGCCTCCAGTCTTGCCACTAAAGCATATGTTTGATCAAAGTCGATTCCTTCTTCTTGACGATAGCCCTTGGCGACAAGTCTTACTTTATTCTTTATAATTATTCCATCTTCGTCCATCTTATTCCGGTAGACCCATTTTGTCTCGATGACATTCTTACTCTTGGGTCTAGGAACAAGTGTCCAAACTTTGCAACGTTTGAACTGATTCAACTATTCTTCCATGGCTAGTATCCAGGATGCATCCGAGTTTGCTTCCTCGAACTTCTTAGGTTCAACCTGTGATAGAAAGCTCAAGAATAAATTCTCGTTAGTTGTACCTCTCCGGGTTCTGACACCATCCTGAGGATCTCCTATGATTTGATCTAAGGGATGATCCTTCAAGTGTCTGAACTCTAGAGTCCTTGCATCTGGGATCTTTTCAGCCACTGGTATTGCATCTTCAGCTGGGATGTGTTCTTCATCTTGATCATCAACCTCTCCAATAGGGGTTGTAGAGGTGATCTTGATGAACGTCTCATCTTTATCTTGAGTAGGGTCATCCAAGCTAAGTTCCTTCATCTTGGTACCTACATCTTCAATGAGCACACTAGAAGAGTTGCTTTGCAGCAAACTCGTCTCATCAAATACAAGGTGTATCGACTCTTGTACCACCAGAGTTTTTCTATTAAATACTCCATAGGCCTTACTATGGCTACTATAACCTACAAAAATACCTTCAAACTTTTCTCGCTAAACTTGGTAGTGCGATACTTGTCGTTGTTAAGTACGAAGCACTTACAGCCAAAGATTCTAAAATATGAAATGGTTGGTTTCCTGCCTTTTAGAAGTTCGTAAGGAGTCTTATCATGGTTCTTGTTGATGAGAGCTCGATTTTGCACGTGACAAGCGGTGTTGACGGCTTCAGCCCAGAAATACTCTAGAAGTGAGGCATCACTCAACATAGTCCGGCAAGCCTCTATGAGTGTTCTGTTCCTTCTCTCAGCTACTCCATTTTGCTGTGGAGTGCGAGGAGAGGAAAACTCATGAAAGATACCTTGACTTTTGCAGAATTCTGTCATGGCTCTAGACTTGAATTCCGTTCCATTGTCACTTCTGATTTTGACTACGGAATAGTTGTATTCATTATGGATTTGCCTAACAAAACTAGTGAAAGTACTGAAGGTGTCTGACTTGTGTTTCAGAAAGAACACCCACGCAAAGCGCGAGTAATCATCCACAATAACCAACGTATATTCCTTACCTCCCAAACTTCTAACTTGCAGTGGACCAAACAAGTCCATATGGAGAAGTTGTAAGCTTCTATTGGAATCCTTGTCTATTATGCTTTTAAATGAACTCCTTGTTTGCTTGACTTTGATACAGGCGTGACAAAGACTGTCCGTAATGCACTTGACATTAGGGGCATCACGTACTAAGTTTTGGGAGAATAGTTTATTAATAGTTTTGAAATTAATATGTACTAGTCTCTTGTGCCATTGGTCAGCAAGAGATGCACTACTTTTTACTAAAAGACACACTGGTGTAGACGAGTCTATACAAATGAAGTTTAAACAAAAAATATTTCTGCTTCGAGTGCCTTGATAAAACAGTTTCCATATTGTCAACCGATTTTATCAAACACTTGTCAGCATGAAATTCAACCACGTATCCTTTGTCGCATAGTTGGCTTATGCTGATGAGATTGTGTTCCAATCCTTCAACATAGGCTACATCCGAAAAGGATACGCTACCGTTAGTAATCATACCGTAGCCTTTAGTTATTCCTCGATCTGAACCTCCAAAGATGACCTTTGGTCCATTGTAGACTGAGGTGAAATTCTGGAGTAGGCTTCTTGTCCCGGTCATATGCCGAGAGCATCCACTGTCCAAGTACCAGATTGGCATTTTGGTGGTCTTTGGACATACCTGCAATTACAATCACTTAGCCTTAGGAACCCAAACAAGTTTGGGTCCTTGGTCTCGAGTTAGAATACTCCCCCTACGAGCATTAGCCTCATGAGTTGTCATTCTTACGTTGCTAACTTGAGGGGTTGCAACATTTCTAGGATTGAACCAACAATCGATGCCAAAATGACCAATTTTGCCACATCACCAACAGTCGAACCTGTTGTATCTTTGCCTAGTGTATTCCTGCTTGATTTTCTTAAGTGATGGTCTAGCAGGAACTTCACTCTTGGATGAAGAAGCTTCATGATGATGGCAGCTACATGAAGTCTTCTCCTTCATAGGCTTTTCCACAATAAGTTTTACCTTTGGTGTCTTCTTGATGTTATGACCATGAGCATAAGGTCCATAGCTTTGAAGTTGAACCTCTTCATAAGGGGTCTTAAAGAAACTCTCTCCAAAGTTACGAGGAAAAGTCCAACCTTGGTATCTTGACTTAGGCTTCTTGGGGATCGGCCTAGAGAAGTGTCCATAGGTGGACTCATAGTCGTATTCGTTCGTAGGAAAGATAACTTTCTTGAACAAAACTGGTTCCAAGGGAGCTTTCCCTTTTTCTTCAGCTAGAGCCTTCTGGGCAGCCTTATTCTTTCTCTTGGCCATATTTCTCCTAGAAGATTTACTAGAAGCACTAATGTGGCCTAAACCAGCACCCTTGGCCTTAGCTGAGAACTCAGCAACTAGTGGAAGAACTGTCTTAGGCTTGGAGAAACTCTCAACAAGTTTCTTCTCAGCCTCGAGTAGTTGTTCCAATTCTTTGATGATTTCATCTTTAAGGTCGAGGTTCTTGAGAGCTTGATTGTATTCCTCCATAGCAACATTGAAGTTCTCTTGAAGAGAATTAGTCCTAGTGACTTCTTCTCTCAAGCTGCTCTCAATAGCCTGTAGAGATTTTATCTCTTTGGCTTGAGTTTTCACGACTCTGCGACATTTTTCGTAAGCTGTGAGTAACTCCTTATACTGTCCCATTAGTTCAGACTCATACTCAGAGGAATGGCCCTCTTGCTCATTATCATCATAAGATTCAGAGAGAGGAGTGTGAGATTTTACCTCCCCAGTGAGCTGGGGGACATGTTCATCATCAGAGTGAGCCATGAGCCCGAAGTAAGCTTCCTCTACTTCACTCGACTCGGATGAGTCGGAGTCGCTGAGAGTTTTGCTCTTCTTGGCTAATAAGCTCTTCTCTGTCCTCTTCTTGTGGTATGAGGGTTTCTTTTCCTCTCTTCTTCCACCCTCTTTCTTCTTGTGAGGGCAGTCCGCGATGACGTGACCTGGCTGATTACAACAATAACAAACGATGTCAGTTGAAATCTTTTCTTCTGTTTAGAGTTATACCTGTCATGGCAACTTGAGCCTTTCTTTTGTTGATCACTGTCATGTCGTGATCTTCTGTATGAGGTATCTTTGCCTCTCCATTGCTTCTTCTTATTCAAGAACTTCTTGAACTGCCGCGAGAGCAATGAGAACTCTCCTTCAGATAGTTCTGAGCCTGAGGTTCTTGGCTCGGAGCCTTCTTCTTCACTTACTTCTTGAGGAGGTGCTGGTGAGGCAGCTTTGCCCTTCCTTGAACTGTCAGCCTTTAAAGCAACCGACTTCTCTTTTGAGGAGAAGCGACTATTCTCTTCTTCAGCTTTTCTGGAGTTGATCTGCATTTCATAGGACATTAGCTTGCCAAATAGATTCTGTGGATCTGTCTCTACTAGTCTGCCAAACTCTCGGATGGCACAGACTTTGTTATCCCATTCCTTGGTGAGAGATCTCAGAAACTTATCATTCAGCTCCCCATTAGTAAAGACTCGGCCATACACTCTTAGTCCATTGACTATCTTAAAGAAGTTTTCAAATGTGTCAGCTATGGGTTCCTTGTGACCTTGTCGGAAGGCTTCATACTTCTGATTTAAGAGGGATCTCCGATCATCCCTAACTTCCTCAGTCCCTTCCATCAGAGTCACCAGGGATTGCCACATCTCCTTGGCAGATTGGCAATGTATAAGATTTTGCAGCATTGAGTCATCGACTGCACTTGCGATAATATTTTTAGCTTTCTTGTCTAGGGAGACAAGTGCAATCTCGTCCTTATCCAAGTCCATCAACTTCTTTGGAACCTTTTTGGTTGGGTCTATTGTTAATGCAGTCATAGGAACATGCGGACCTTCTTCCACAATCATGAAGATCCGGGGATCTACTGCTTCCATGAAGAGCTTAACTCTTTCCTTCCACATAGGAAAATTGTTCTTGGTGCAGATAGGGAGCTTAGCAAAATCCTTGGTCTTACTCATGCTTGATACTTCTCTTGAGACAACTTGGTGAGGATTAGATGAGGTGTTAACCTTTTAACGATCAACCTCCGCCTCTGATACCAATTGAGAGCGCTAAGTTGTCAACCTAAATCACCTAGAGGGAGGTGAATAGGTGAATTTCGTGTCAAATGCGGAATAAAAGATATAACACAGCACAGATCCGTAATCAAGCAATCACACAGACGACAAGAGATTTATAATGGTTCCCTAATCTTGAGTACGTCCACTTTTCTCACCGATCTAGCAAATCACTAGACTCGGCTACTCTACTATCTCGGATTGCAAAAAAAATCCTACACCTCGGAACCACGTTCCTACAAAACTCGATCCCAAACGGATCTACACTCGGAAGATAAAACTTCCTATCACTCGGAAAAAGATCTACTACAATGAAATTTGTTTGAATAAAGTTTACAAACAAGAATATCACAGATCTGGATCTTTGACGTAATCTTCTTCTTGAGAGCTTTTCGGTTTGAACAGAAATAGTTGAAGAAGGCTTGATTGAGATCCACGATTCTGAGATCTGGAATCACCACAATCAAAAAGTAAATCAGAGACGATGAAGCACGGAGAGATCGGATGATTCTTCTTGAGTTTGGATCGCTAGAGAATCAGAGATCGATAGCTGCGGCTGAGAGAAGACGATCCAGAGCTTCTTCCGAAAACGGTAATGGCGGCGGATCAGAAAATTAGGGTTTTCGGGATTTTCTCTTTCTTAAAAGATAATCTCTGTAAACGCGTATATTTAGTCAAATCTGAAAAGACCTATTTATAGGCTATCTCCAATGGTCATAATCGTAATTAAGATTGACACGTGGACCAATCAGAAAAAGGTTAATTTCAAATCTCCGTCAATTCTGGACAACGATTTCTGGAATTCTGAGCCGACATACTCGGGTTAGATAAGATACTCGAGTATAAAGGTCTGCTACTCGAGTAGATAAGAGAAACATGTACTCGAGTAAAAGAAATGACTACTCGAGTGCCTTGGAAGAACTACCCGAGTTACTCTAGACAGATTACTCGAGTAAGTAGAAACATCTACTCGAGTACTAATCCAAACTACTCGAGTATAAGAAAAATCTACTCGAGTGCTAAGCCACTTACTCGAGTATATGAGCGAAATTACTCAAGTATGTGGACTTAGAAATATTTAGACTGAACAGTTAGCCCTACTCGAGTATAACTAAGAGACTACTCGAGTATGACTAATGCTCTACTCGAGTACACAAACACCTACTCGAGTAAGGAAAAGAGGTACTCGAGGGTATGAATGGATTTACTCGAGTATATGGACTTAGAAACTTTCTGAGATGAGAAGTCCAGATCAACTCGAGTACGATCAGAACACTTACTCGAGTAACTTGAGAACTACTCGAGTATGTAATCCAATCTACTCGAGTACTAAGTCACTTACTCGAGTATATAGAAGATACTACTCGAGTATGTGGACTTGGACAAAATTTCTTCTGATAAAGTCTTCAATACTCCAGAGTCCAGTAGTCCAAGTGCATGGAAACAAAGTGTACCCCAATAGAGAGGCTATACATGAGTCAACCCCTTGGATCACACAATGAGGAATTACATTGTATGGTCCTATTTTTGATGACCCACTATAGACTGACATTGGTTTACACTTGGCAATAGAGTCCTGCATGCACAACTTAAACACAACATCAAATACAACTTAATTCATCTTAGTTTCAGGTCTGACTTCCCACAAATCTGGGGTATTGTGAAGACAATTCCCAACATGTGCTCCTTGTCAAAAAGGCAAATATGTTAAAACTTCTTTCAAGAGCAAATTTGTAGTTTCCACGTCTAGACCACTCGAACTCATTCACATGGATCTGTTCGGATCCCTTAGTACATGTATTCTAGGTGGAAAACGATACACCTTTGTAATCATAGATGACTTTTCACGCTATTGCTGGACGATCTTTCTAGCAAACAAATCTGTCACCTTTAGAGAATTCTCAACTCTCTACACGCGTCTCGAAAATGAGAAAGTGCAGAAGATAAAATGTTTTAGATTAGATCATGGAGGAGAGTTTGAGAATTAGCACTTCTCAAACCTGTGTGATTCCTTAGGAATTAAGAACGAATTTTCTGCCCCACGCACTCCTCAATAGAATGGAGTTGTATAAATAAAGAATCGCACTCTTCAAGAATTATCCCACACAATGCACATCGAGTTCGGCTTACCACAATTTTTTTGGGCAGAAGCGGTTAACACGGCAAACTACGTGATGAACCGAGTCATGCTTCACCCACTTTTAAATCGAACTCCATACAAGCTGTATTTCGAAAGGAAACCCTCGGTATCATACTTTAGGGTCTTTGGATGCCCGTGCTACATTCTTAACACGAAGGATCATCTAGGGAAATTTGATGAAAAATCTGATCTAGGTATCTTCTTACGATATTGAAGCAAGTGTCGGGCCTATAGGATATACAAAAAGAGGATCTTAGTGGTTAAAGTGTCGGCTCATGTGAATTTCGATGAGAATTCCGCAACTAACGAGCCGAAGGTGAATGAAACGAAGGTTGAAGAAAGTGTGTCGATTGGGGATTAGGATGATGAGTGAATCGTGGAGAGTAAAACTCAATGTTTTGAACAAGGTTATAGAGCTCCTAGTAACTTGATTTTTTCAAAGCAACATCCCCATGATCTAGTCACAGGAGAGCCATCTCAAGGAGTTAGAACACGGTCTGCACTTCATGAATCTTTCTCAAACTTGTGCTTTCTATCTAATATTGAACCCAAGAACACTTCAGAAGCTTTACAAGATGAATTATGGTTCTTGGCGATGAATGAGGAGCTGAACCAATTCGAGCGAAGTAAGGTATGAGTGTTAGTGGAACGTCCAGATAACCATCCGGTCATAGGCTTGAAATGGTTGTTCAAAAATGAAAGACTTGATTTCAAGAGCCAAGACACCTAGAGGGGGGTGAATATGTTCTAATTTTCTTTAAGAATTTTAGGCAATTAGCTTGTTCTAACTTAGCACAGATAATACAATTCTCAGCACACCAATCACAACACAACAATCACAGCACACCAATCACAGCACAGTATAGTACACCAGATTTATAGTGGTTCCCCAAGGTATGGGTACATCCAGTTTCCCCCTTCGCCTATCCAGTAGAGAACTGGATTCAACCCAACTTCCTTCCACTTACTCAGATCCACAGATCTTACAACTCAGAACCAGATTAGTTCCTACAGCTCAGACTTATACAAGTCTTACCTCTGATTCTTCCAAAAAATCCTACCTCAAGCCTCAGCCCTACCTTAGCCTTTATCACTAGGCTTACAAATCAGACTTCCATAAGTCCTACCCCTCAGGCTCTCAGCCCTACCTCAGTCTTTATAATTACAGGCTTACAACTAGGATCTTACAAAAGATCCTACAAGAAAATTGAATGTTTTAAAGGTACAGAAATTTCACTAGATAGAACTCTCTATTGGTGTGAGCTTCTTGATCAGTTATTGAATAAACTGAATCTTCAGATCCAACCTGACTTAGCTATTTCAAAGCTTCTTGATTGAACAAAATAAGATTGATCTTCACTTGATGTAGAAGTTGATCTTTAGATAGCTTCTTCTTTAAATTAAGAATTAGATCTGAATCTTTCTTACAGACTATCCTTGATCTGCCTTCTTAAGGGTTTCCCCTTTCTTTGTTGTCAAACTCTCTTTCCAATAATTGCTTTATTACTTCCTTAGTTCTTACCTTGATTGTCAAGGATCAGTCCCTTATATAGAGTTTCCTTATGATTACCGGCTGATCCGGTTTGTAACAACCTTCTGACAGTTCTGATAAAAGTTTCAGACCCGTTGGTTATGATAGCTGTCGAGTCACCAGTCATGATAGTTGATTCCTCACAAACTTTAGAACTCAGCATGAACCACTCAACAAACTGCTTCACATGTGTCGAGACAAATAGAGTAAGTGTCGACATAAGTCTTGATGATGTCGACACAACACTCCATGCGTTGACATAGTTATTCTTCTGCTACTCGACACAACTTCTGTGTGTATGTGTCGACACAAGTCCTGTGTGTTGACACAACTGCTCCTAGTCTCGACATAACTGATGCAGACAGATGGCGTTGAGTGTATGTCCAGCTGTTGTTGAGTGTGTGTCGACACAACTGCTTCTGGTCTTGATATAGCTGATGCAGACAAATGGCGTTGAGTGTATGTCCAAATATCGTTGAGTGTGTGTCAACACAAGTCCTGTGTGTCGACACAAGCCTTCAGACTCAGTATAGATGTTGCTGTAAGATGGAGTTTACTGTGTGTCGACACAAGTCCTGTGTGTCGACACAAACCTTCTTCAGGTGTCGACACAATTCCTAAGTGTCGACACATGCCTTTCTTCTGGTGTCGACATAACTCCTGGGTGTCGACACAGCTTCTGTTTTAGGTGTCGACACAATTCCTACCTTAGGTGTCGACACAATTCTGGGTTTCGACACAATTTCTTCTTCAGGTGTCGACACAAAGCTTGGGTGTCGACACATGCCTTGCTTCTGGTGTCGACACAACTTCTGGGTATCGACATAATTCTTCATAAGTGTCGACACTTGTACTTAGAGAATTTCCTTGCAAACCTTACACCTGCACAATGAAACTCAAACATCCATCAAATACAGATTGATGTATATCATTAAGATGAGGCTTCTCCAAATCTGGTACATATTTTTCAGTGTACCCAACAATCTCCCCCTATTTGGAGAAGTCATAACTCTTTGTCAAAGATATACATCACTCATAATAAAACACAGAAAAAACAGATGTACATACATTTCACAGCAGGATAACAACTAACATCAATACTGCAACTGATTTTATTCATTAATCAGAAAATTCCAGGTTTACATGTTTTTCTATAGAATAACAAAAAACAAAAGATTACATTGTTCTAGACACTAGCCTTTTTAACCTAAGATAGACTAGGCTCCTTAATTACAATTCCCTTCCCAGATCTGATCTTAGCCTGCATAGCAGGTTCAATCATCAGCTGGTTTCTTTCCTTTTAGATTCTTCTTCTTCAGTTCTTCATCCTTTATTCTTTGCCTTTCAAAATAGTGAAAAGGCTTAGGGAAGTACTTGCTAGGCTCTAGAGCATTAGCAGGTAACTTCCGATCTTTTACACTCCTTCTGTACTGAAGAATGGGCTTCTTGCCTGGCTTGATACTTGTTCCACTCTTGCTCAGAATACTATTTACCCCTATCATAGGTCTTGTCCTTCACAGCTTTCCAGGAAGTCAAAATAATATTCCTGGAAGTAAGGCTCCACTACTCAAAATCAGGCTTTAATTCAGCCTGTTCTCTAAACCTTTTCTTGGACAGCTATGCTTCCTTCTCAGCTTCCTTGGAAGCCTCTGACATGTCTACTTTTTCAATGATAATATTTTGTGCCTCCTGTGGAGGTCTATACATTGTCTTAACTTCTTATTGTACTATATCAAAATCAGCTGGAGGGTAAATGACCTGTGCAACCTCTGGCTGATCTCCTTTAATGAAGGCAGGTTGCACTCCAGACTCAGCAGTATTATCATCCTCACATAGAGGTGGAAATCCAAGTGTAGCTTTGATGGTATTAGATACCCATTTTGCATGGTCAGAGCTGGCTTTGACTAACATTCTCTCCCCCTTTATGACTTCTCTACCTATATGATCCCTCAGATAATTCTTTTGAAACCTTATTTGATCAACTAGATATTTTGTACCTTCTTGATAGTAGGCTTTGAATTTAGTCAGGTAATCAGAAATGGTCTTTTGAGAGGCTCTAATGGATGTTTTGATAGCAGCTAGATCTTCTTGTATTTGCTTTGATATTTCAGTTTTCAAATAAGTGGAAATACTTCCCAGTTTTTTTAGAATTTCTTCATGGGAGTCTTTGAGATTTTCATTAGACCTGAATTGATTTTCTAAAACATATCCTTGCTTGGTGGCAATGTCCTCAACCTCAGTCTTCAGTAGCTGTTGTTGCTCAGCAAAATATACTACAGCATTGCCTCCCTTATGGAAGCAATCTGTCATCTCTTTCATATGCAAATTGACTTCAAATCTGATTGATTTAATGTCTTGAGCCAGCTGAAACTGCAGTTCTTTATTTGACTCATCCACATATTTCTCTAAGGACTGTCTTTGTTCATCCAATTTGACTTGTAGTTGGACAAGTAATGAACTGAAGTCCATGCTTGGAGTAGGTGGTTGAGTGACTGTTTGTAAGGCCTTTTTATAGCATGTGCTCTTTTTCCTGATTGCAACCATCTTCCTCTTCTTAGCCATAGAGGCTTCCTTATCATCAGAGGGTTGTGATGAGAATTCTATATCAACTGTTTCCTTATTAGATGGGGCATTCAGTAGCTCCTCCCCCTCAGTTCCTAGCAGTTCCTTTTCTATCTGAGATTGCTCCCCCTCAGTCCTTGCAGCTGGTAAATCAGGAAACAACTCTTTCATAGTTACCTCTTGCTGCATATGTACAGGAGGAACAAGATTAGTTTGGAAAACAAAAGGTTCTCCCTAGACATCCAGATTTTTGTCCAGGGTTTTCTCTATAAAGGAGATACTTACTTGCTCATCTTGAGGTGTATCTTTTATCTGTACATCTTGTGCTTCCTTCTCAGTAATTTCAAGTGCTTCTTTGTTTATATCTGATACAATGTCCATCACTGTATCAGCAGAATACTCACACTCCAGAGTAGCTTCAGCAATACCTCCCCCTTGGACAGGCAGCTCAGATAATTCAATGTCTTGTACTGCTGGTTCAGGGTGTTCTCCCCTTGGAGTGAAGGCTATCTATTGCTTGGGGTGCTGACTGCTCTCTTATAGATCTTGAGCTTATTTTTATTGTTGGCCTTCATCTGAACTGAAGACAACATCCTCCTCAGAATCACTGGAGGATTCTTCTTGTTGAATAATTTTTTTCTTTTTCCTATCTTTCTTGACCTGTTTCTGTGGAGTAGAAACCTCTTTGGTCAATACTCTATCCCATCTGGATAGAATCCTTACATCCATTCTCCTCATATAGTTGATCTTGGATCCTGGTAGTTGGTTCATTACATCTGGTATTGTAGAAGCTAGACATAAGCTTAGTATCCTTCCCGGATTTGGCTTCTTTACTCCTTGGATCTTGTCAAATACTATTGATGCCCAGTCTATTTTTACAATGAATATGACCCTTGTCATTAGATTGAACATGGAGACTGAAACACTGTCATGTCCACCAGTCTTACACAGAATCACCTTGCCTACTATTTCAGACATAAACTTTCCTTAGGAATTCATCCCTTTTCGGGTAATGGATGATCCAACTTTGGTATTAGAATTCATCCTGCACCAACTTAGTGCATCTTTAGTCATGGATGAAACTATTTCATCATCATCCCTAACCATGGGAAGTTGGAGTGATTTCCTGATTGTCTTTAGTGTTAGTTTCACTCGGGAATCCTGAACTGCCGCTTTGATCTTCTTCCCTTCAGCGTCTAGAGTTGCTGATGAATAAAATTCCAGTACTTCCTTTTTCCAAATTCTTGTTGGTTCTGAGACCAAAAACTCCAACCCATTTTCCTAAATTAGGGTAATTACACCCTGGATGTCTTGTGATACTGTCGTGAACCCCTCACGAACAAGCTCATAAACTTCATTCACCTTGTCGTCCTTGTGGGGCATCATTGACGAGAGGGAGAGAGAGAGAGAAGAGAAGAGAAGTTAATAACTATGTCGACACAAGGTCTAGAGTCGAGAAATCTGAAGGCGTAGTCGACCAGATTTTGTCTTCCCCTATTTATAGTCTACTAGTAAAGGGTAGGTCAAAGGATGCATCTTACTTAGTAAAAATACATATCGACATAGTTGTACATGTGTCGACATAAAAGACTTAGGTCACGACAAAACTTAATTTTAGTCGACATGTCTATGTGTCGATATATCTATGTGTCAACATACTTGTGTAAGTGTCGACACGGGCTGGTCATGTCTCGACATAGTTGTGTCGACACCTATTCTTCTGTCGACACAGATACTGTTTCAGTGTCGATACATCCATTTTCTTTGTCGACACAACATACTGAGTGTGTCGACACAATTTGTTTGTGTCGACACAAACTTTGTACTTAGATAAATTTCCTAAGAAATATTGTGCTTACATATTCTACTTAGGAATGCTTGAGCTGACCTATTATAGATTCAACATACCTAATTCAATTTTAAAATAATTGAATTTAGTTTCATCCAGAGATTTTGTAAGAATATCAGCAATTTGATTATTTGTGTTTACAAATTCTAGACTAATATCTTCCTTCTCCACATATTCTCTTATGAAATGAAACTTAATTTCTATATGCTTGGTTCTACTGTGTGATACAGGATTCTAAGCAATAGAAATAACACTATTTGAATCACAGAATAGTGGAATTCTACTTACCTTGATGTCATAGTCTTCAAGTTAATGCTTTATCCATATCAATTGTGCACAGCAGCTGCCTGCAGCTATATATTCGACTCAGTAGTTGAGATAGCTACACTTGTTTGCTTTTTGCTGCACCATGACACCAGCCTTCCACCTAGGAATTGACAAGCTCTTGTAGTACTTTTCTTGTCTTCTTTGCATCCTGCAAAGTCTGCATCTGAGAAGCCTGTTAGTAAAAAAATATCTATTCTTAGGGTACCAAAGACTTAGATTAGGTGTGCCCTTAAGACATCTCAAAATTCTCTTAACTGCAGTATAATGAGATTCCTTTGGGCAAGCTTGGTACCTAGCACAAACACATGTAGCATACATGATGTCAGGTCTACTAAGAGTCAAGTAGAGTAGGGAGCCAATTATCCCTCTATACAAAGACTCATCAACAGGTTTCCCTATCTCATCTTTGCCTATAGGAATACTTATTCCCATTGGAGTTTTCATGGTGGAGGCTGAGTCCATTCCATATTTCTTAATCAACTCCTTGGTGAACTTAGACTGAGATATAGACAATCCTTCATTAGTCTGTCTTACTTGAAGTCCCAAAAAGAACTTCAGCTCACCCATACTGCTCATCTCAAACTTCCCTTGCATAAGTTTGGCAAACTTTCTATAAAGGTTGTTTTCAGTAGATCCAAAGATAATGTCATCAACATATATCTGGAATAGCATGATCTTGCATTTAGATTCCCTAAAGAATAAAGTTTTGTCTATCTTTCCTCTAGAGAATTTATTCTCAATAAGAAAAACAGACAAGGTTTCATACCAAGCCCTAGGGGCTTGTTTCAAATCATATAGAGCTTTCCTAAGCCTATATACATAATCAGGATAATGAGAATCTATAAAACCTGAGGGTTTTTCAACATAGACTTCCTCTTTTAAGTCACCATTCAGAAATGCTGACTTTACATCCATCTGATATACCTTGAATCCTTGATAGGCAGCATAGGCCAAGAACAATCTTATGGCCTCCAGCCTTGCCATTGGGGAAAAGGTTTGATCAAAGTCAATCCCTTCTTCTTGCCTGTAGCCTTTTGCTACTAGTCTGGCCTTGTTCTTGATTATAGTGTCATTCTCATCAAGTTTATTTCTGTAGATCTACTTGGTTTCTATAATGTTGTGATCCTTTGGTTTAGGAACCAGTTCCCAGACATTACATCTTATGAATTGATTCAGCTCTTCTTACATAGCATCAATCCAGTTTATGTCTATCATGGATTCTTCAAACTTCATGGGTTCTATCTGTGATAAGAAACTTGAACATAAAACTGTGTTCATATTCTTGCTTCTGATTAGTACACCTTGACTTGCATCACCAATGATTTGATGAGTTGGATGATCCTTTAGGTGTCTTCTTACTGGAGGAAATTCACAGACCTCTTGGCCTTCTTCATTTTCCTCAACCTGATGCTCCTCATTGTCTTCTTCATCCAGTGAGTCTTGCTCTCCCCTTGGACAACATGCATCTTTTTCTTCATCCAGCCTAGCAGGTGCTTCTTTATTGATAGTCATCTTGTCCAGCCTATCCTTTAAACCTGTAGAACTACCTGAAGAGCTTGACAATTCACTATTAATCAACTTAGACTCATCAAATACTACATGGACAGATTCTTCTACAACTTGTGTAGTCAAGTTATAGATCCTATATGCCCTACTATTATTGTTATATCCAACAAATATCTCTTCTAGGGATTTAGCAGAAAACTTAGTTTGGTAATTCTTACCATTAACTAGGACATAACACTTGCTACCAAAGATTCTGAAATAGGAAATGTTTGGTTTTCTAACTTTCAAAATTTGATAGGGAGTCATCTTATGTTTCTTATTGATAGAGGATTTATTGAGTACATGATATGTAATATTTACTGCCTCAGCCCAGAAGTACTCAGGGAGAGTAGTGTCACTAAGTAGTGTTCTACTTGCCTCAATTAGTCCTATTCTTTCTTTCAGCAACACCATTTTGCTCGGGTGTTCTAGATGAGGAGAACTCCTGATGAATCCCAAGTTCTTCACAGAACTTTGTCATACATTCAGACTGATTTTCAGTTTCATGGTAACTTCTGATTTTGACCACTGAATTGTTAAATTCATTCTGAATTTGTCTAACAAAGGTATGGAAAATAGTAGGGGTTTCAGATTTCTGGCTAAAGAAGAAAACCCATGTGAATCTAGAATAGTCATCCACCATAACTAATGTGTATACTTTCCTACCAAGACTATGAATTGGCATAAGACCAAACAAATCCATATGCAAGAGATATAAACATCTCATTGAATCTTTGGTATCAAGTACATGGAAAGAGAACTTAGTCTGTTTGCCCTTTTGGCAAGCTGAACACACACCCTCTTTAATGCACTTGACTTGAGGACCATTTCTCACTAACCCCATGCTGAATAGCTGTCCTATTGACTTATAGTTCAAATGAGCTAGCCTCTTATGCCTTTTGACACATAGTGAATTTTTCTCTCCTGCAACTAGACAAATGGGTGAGATGTTAAACTCACAATCTAGGTTAAGACAATATATATTCCCTTTCTTAGTGCCAGTCAAAATGTTCTCTTGATCACTTGACCTCCTTATTTGACACTCCTCTTTGAGAAAAGAGATGTCATAACCTAGATCACTAAGTTGACTTATGCTAATCAGGTTATGTTTTAGACCCTTCACATAAGCCACTTTAGTGATAGTAATTGAATCACTAAAAATATTACCAAATCCTTTGATGATTACTTTTTTTGATCCACCAAAGATTACTTTGTGTCCATTCTCTATGGGTACATAGTCCCTCAATATTTTTCTTGTTCCAGTCATGTGTCTGGAACATCCACTATCCAAGTACCATATAGTATGGCCACTTGGATTAACCTGCATCAAATAAAGAATCACTTATCCTTAGAACCCAAATTATTATTGGGTCTTAGGTCCTTGTTAGTTTGAAATCCTGCAGCTGTTCTGACAAGTAAAATATTCTTGGTTTTAACACTTGTGTTGAACCAGCAATCTATGGCAAAGTGGCCCACCTTGCCATCACACCAACACTCAAATCTATTGTACCTTCTTTTAGTTACAGACTTCACAACTTTGTTGCCAGCAGTCCTATTAGGTGTAGGTGCTGGAGCAACAAACCCCAAGAATTCCTTTTGAACCTGATGGGCTTGCCTATAGAGTGACCTATTAGCATTTACATCCTTGCCCATGATATCTCCATACTCACAGTAATCATGAATAATATCATGATCATACCTGTTTGTAGGTTGCATCACTTTCCTAAAGAAAATAGGGGGCTTTTTAACTAGTGTCTGAACTAGGGCCTTACCTTTTCTATGAGAATTGGTGGCCCTAGTTCTTTCCTTAAAACCTAGACCAGTCTTTCCTTTATGAGAAATGAAATTATCTATTAAGGGCAAGACAGATTTTGGCTTAGAGAATTTAGTCACTAACTCTCTTTCTTTCTGAAGTTTTGCCTCTAGTTTCTTGATATGATTTTCCTTGAAAGAGATTGTGCTCATCTGAATAACAGTAATATTTTTCAGTTTGGCAACCTCCTTCAGTTTTAAATCTATCAACATGGCTGAATCTGATGCAGCCTGCTTAAGAGACTCAATTTCCTTGGCCTTCTCCTTGACAAGAAACTTTCTCTTCTTCAGAGCTTACAACAGCCCACCATACTCATTAATGAGTTGATGTACATCCCCCTCAGAATCAGAACCATCCACTTCTCTTGAAGTTGATTCTACTGATTTTGATCCAGTAAAATAATTAGAATCTAAGGGAGAATTGTATACCTTGCTTGGACAAGTCTGATCCTGGCACTCATCATTTTCTTACAGAGCCATCAGCCCTCTACAGCAATAGTCTTCCACTCCATTTATGGAGTCCGGCATTTGTCGGAATTCTAGTTCCCTAGAATCCTCTTCTGTTGAGAACAGCCCAACATATGCTTCTGCATCATCTTCTTCTCCTAATCCTGAAGATGAAGAGTTTGTCCAACTCTTCTTCTTTTGAGCAACAAAGGATTTCTCCTTCTTGCCTTTCACTTGATGCTTCTTCTTGTCCTTAGATTCAATCCTCTTGTCTGGACAGTCAGCTATGACATGTCCATGCTTGTAGCAACAATAACAAAAAATCTTAAAATTAGTTTGTTTACTAGGTTTTGAGGCATACCTGTCCTCCTTAGGTGTCTTCTTTTTTTGTAATACTCATCCTTGGAGAAGGATGTAGATGGCCTGGTTCTCTATTTCTTCTTTTTCATGAACATTTGAAACTGCCTTGTAAATACAGCAAAGTCCTCGTTAGAGGTGTGGCTATCTGATGTGTTGTTGTCAGGATTTTCTTCTTCTGCCTCAGCACTCGTTTTGGGTGGAGAAGGAGACTTTCTCCTACCCTTTCTTGTGCCTTTATCCTTTAAGGCTACTGACTTCTCTTTGTACTAAAACCTACTACTTTTCTCCTCCTCTTTTCTAGCAGTGAGCTGCATTACATAGGATAGCAGCTTTCCAAATAGTGTGGGTGGAGGTGTATCAGCAAGCCCTGCCACCTCTCTGATGGCACATATCTTTGTGTCCCAATCCTTTGTTTGTGATCTGAGAAACTTGTCATTTAGTTCATATGTGCTGAAGATTCTTCCATAGGACATCAACTCATTTACTATCCTAAAGAACTTCTTGTAACATACAGCTATGCTGTCAGACTTGGCTTGTCTAAAGCTCTCATATTCTTGATTTAGCATATATTTCCTGTCTTCTCTAACTTCTTCAGTTCCCTCCATGTAGACAATCAAGGTGTTCCACATCTCCTTAGAGGTTTTACAATGCACTAGATTCTGAAATGTGGCATCATCTATAGCACTTACAATAATGTTTTTATGCTCTTTTGTCTAATGTTGGCAGGATGATCTCATCCTTGGTTATTTCAGAATAACTCTTTGGGGTTCTAACATTTGCATCCAGAACTGATACCTTCATTGGAATGAAGGGGCGTTCTTGTACTGTGATGTAGATTCTTGGATCAGATGCTTCCATGAACAACCTGACCCTTTCCTTCCATATGCCTCATAGATCAAAATTTCTTCTGATTCTCATTTGAAACCATTCTTGAAATCTGTTAATTGCCTTGGAGATTCACACATACTGTTAGGTCTATCTTTAAGTAACCTCCCTCTAATACCACTTAAAAGACTTGATTTCAAGAGCCTAGACACCTAGAGGGGGGTGAATATGTTCTAATTTTCTTTAAGAATTTTAGGCAATTAGCTTGTTCTTACATAGCATAGATAATACAATTCTCAGCACAACAATCACAACACAACAATCACAGTACACCAATCACAGCACAGTAAAGTACACCAGATTTATAGTGGTTTCCCAAGGTATGGGTACATCCACTTTTCCCCTTTGCCTATCTTATAGAGAACTGGATTCAGCCCAACTTCCTTCCACTTATTCAGATCCACAGATCTTACAACTCAGAATTAGATTAGTTCCTACAGCTCGGACTTATACAATTCTTACCTCAGATTCTTCTCAAGACACCTACCTCAGACCTCAAACCTACCTCAGCCTTTATCCCTAGGCTTACAACTCAGACTTCACAAGTCCTACACCTCAGGCTCTCAGACCTACCTCAGCTTTTATAATTACATGCTTACAACTAAGATCTTACAAAAGATACTACAATAAAATTGAATTTTTTAAAGGTATAGAAATTTCACTAGATAGAACTCTTTATTGGTGTAAGCTTCTTGATCAGTTCTTGAATAAACTGAATCTTCAGATCCAACCTGACTTAGCTATTTCAAAGCTTCTTGATTGAACAAAATAAGGTTGATCTTCACTTGATGTAGAAGTTGATCTTTAGATAGCTCCTTCCTTAAATTTAGAATTCGATCTGAATCTTTCTTACAGACTGTTCTGGATCTGCCTTCTTAAGGGTTTCCCCTTTCCTTGTTGTCAAACTCTCTTTCCCGTAATTGCTTGATTACTTCCTTAGTTCTTACCCTGGTTGTCAAGAATCAGTCCCTTATATAGAGTTTCCTCATGATTACCGGCTGATCCGATTTGTAACAACCTTTTGACAGTTCTGACAAAGGTGTTAGACCTGCTGGTTATGATAGCTGTCGAGTCACCAGTCATGACAGTTGATTCCTCACAAATTTTACAACTCAGCATGAACCACTTAGCAAACTGCTTCACATGTGTCGACACAAATAGACTAAGTGTCAACACAAGTCTTGATGATGTCGACACAACACTCCATGTGTTGACATAATCATTCTTTTGCTACTCGACACAGCTTCTGTTTGTATGTGTCGACACAAGTCCTGTGTGTCGACACAACTGCTCCTGGTCTTGACAAAACTGATGCAAACAGATGACGTTGAGTGTATGTCCAGCTATCATTGAGTGTGTGTCGAGACAAGTCCTGTGTGTCGACACAACTGCTTCTGCTCTTGACATAGCTGATGCATACAAATGGCGTTGAGTGTATGTCTAGACATCGTTGAGTGTGTGTCGACACAAGTCCTGTATGTCGACACATGCCTTCAGACTCAGTATACTTGTTGCTGTAAGATGGTGTTGAGTGTGTGTCGACACAAGTCCTGTGTGTCGACACAAACCTTCTTCAGGTGTCGACACAATTCCTAAGTGTCGACACATGCCTTTCTGCTGGTGTCGACATAACTCCTGGGTGTCGATACAGCTTCTGCTTTAGGTGTCGACACAATTCCTGCCTTAGGTGTCGACACAATTCTGTGTGTTGACACAACTTCTTCTTCAGGTGTCGACACAATGCCTGGGTGTCGACACAGGCCTTGCTTCTAGTGTCGACACAACTTCTTGGTGTCGACACAATTTTTCACAAGTGTCGACACTTATACTTTGAGAATTTCTTTGCAAACCTTACACTTGCACAATGAAACTCAAACATCCATCAAATACAGATTGATATATATCATTGAGTAAGATGAGGCTTCTCCAAATCTGGTACATATTTTTCAGTGTACCCAACAAAAAATAAACTTGATGGTGAGTCTAGGATAACTTGGAACAAAGCGAAGTTGGTGGCTTAAGAATATTCTCAGATAGAGGGTGTGGATTTTTACGAATCATTTGCCCCGGTTACTCATCTTGAGTGCATTCGTATGTTTTTAGCGTTTGCTAGTTATAAGAAAATTAGATTGTACCAAATGGACGTTAAGAGTGTCTTCCTAAACGGATATATTAAGGAAGAGGTATTTGTCGAGCAACCACCCAATTTCATGAATGCCGCTTACCCAAACCATGTATATAAGTTGGTGAAGGCCCTGTACGGATTGAAGCAAGCACCTCGTGCTTGGTACGATAGGATCACTACTTTTCTCTTAGATCATGGCTTTAGGATGGGTAGTGCGAACACAATTCTATTTGTCAAAACCAAGAGTTCTGATCTAATTATCCTACAAATCTATGTGGATGATATCATTTTGTGGGCAACAAATGAAAAGATGTGTGAATAAATTGTCACCCTAATGAAATCTGAATTCAAAATGAGCCTAGTAGGAGAACTTACCTATTTTGTAGGATTCCAGATTTCTCGGCGCCAAGATGGGATTTTCATAAATCAATCAAAATATGTTAAAGATATGCTCGTGCGTTTTGGATATGAGAATCTGAAGCAAGTCAAAAATCCTATGAGTGCTTCTCTTAAATTAGAAAAAGATGAAAGTGGCATTTCTGTCGATAAGACTGTGTTTAGAGGTATGATAGCATCATTATTATATTTGAGTGCCTCTAGGCCAGATGTCATATTTGTGGTAGGAATGTGTGCTAGGTACCAAGCCGACCTGAAAGAGTCTCACTTGAAAGTTGTGAAGCATATTTTTAGGTACCTTATAGGCACATAGAACCTTAGACTCTGGTACCCACATACCACCGATCTCACCCTTCACAGGTACTCAGACTCAGACTATGCTGGATGTTCACTTGATCGTAAGAGCACAAGCGGTACGTGCCATTTTCTAGGACCGACATTAGTCTCCTTCTCAAGCTACAAACAGAACTCGGTTTCTCTCTCCACTACAGAGGCCGAGTTTGTTGCCTTAGGAAGCTGTTGCGCACAAACACTATGAATGTCTCAAATGTTAGAAGACTTTGGCCTAAAGTGTAGGAACGTTACACTTAGGTGCGACAACAAGAGTGTCATAGACTTGACATACAATCCAGTGCAACACTCTAGATCAAAATATATTGACGTGCGTCACCACTTCATTCGGGATCATATAGAAAAGGAGAATGTGAGTGTAAGCTTCATTGGCACCGATGACCAACTAGCGAACATCTTCACTAAACCTCTCCCAGATGCACGATTTTCTCTACTTCGACTCGACCTAGGAGTTCTGGATCCCTCACCCTAGATTTTTTTTGTTCCGTTCATTGTGTTTATCTTTTATTTTTTATTTTGAGGTGTTTGCATTCTGTTTTGAGTTGTGCGTTTGATTTTTTTTAAAAAAACAAAAAAACAAACAAAAACAACCTTGCAAATATGTTTTTACTTTCGTTTTACAAAACAAAAAAAACAAAAGAAAAAAAACTATTGTAGAACTAATGCATGGGGCTCACATGACTGCGACTTAGACCATAACGTGTACGTACAATGTTTTGAGTTCAGACTTTTAATCTTTGCAAACATTGTCATCCGGTCATAGTGGGCTGAATCTATAAGTGCGTAGCTATTGAGTGCGACAAGATGAGTTAGTGCTTGTTGACTATGCCTCTAAGTATGTGTGAGGATTTAGATATGAGAATGACTTCACACGTTCCACACATCGCTAGATGAAGAACTCAAGATAAACGATAGATTTATATTCTATAACTCGTGACATTGTATCTTAACACGTTAGAAATACTTTGAATAATCAATGTCCCGATACATATGTGCTTGTATAAAGATTAGAACTGTGGGACACATCTCTAGTGCTAAGGTCTTATGTATAACGGTGAAGAAGACGACGCCATTATTGGTGGATCAGTAAATGAAGAGCTTCCGAAAAATGGTGAGATTGAACTCGATCCATTCCTTGCGGAGGAAGCACGCAAAGGCCACCAACATGGAGATCCCGTCAGGGTTGAGTTGTGTGGGGACGGTCACAAAGTACTTAAGATCCTAGCGTACTTCCCGCTAGAGGGGGAGTTGCAATCTCACCTCGAAGTGCGAGATGGTGAAGGTGAGTTCTCCGGTAGGAAAGGTATTTATCGCCTCGCCCTATTTTGGTCGGCGCGCAACGAACCCAGGTATGACAAAGTCAGCCACAAACACAAGATATTCCTCCTCTGTCAGATTCCTGTCAAAGAAGGGGTACTCGACAAATTGCCTCGCAAAGTTCGACCTTCCATCTGCATCCGCTTTTTCCTTACCCATCTTAACAAGAATATGTGTGCGAGTGATGGAGGGTGATAGTTAAGAAATAAAAGGGGCACGAAAATAAATGTGGTAGGTAATAGAGTGGGCGGGGGGTCCAATTTATAGCAAAAGGCCAGGGGTGTGTGGGACACTAGCTCATGACCACTTGCTAACCTTGGTATCGACCCCTTAAGACCTATTCTACCATCGAGCGAGTTGAACAAGTATTCTCATCATAAAGCAGCGAGTCGGAAAATTAAAACCTTGCACTCGCGCAAAACATACAAACATCAATTATTACATGACCTATTTCTTGGAATGTTCTCAAACGAAGAAAATTAAAAAACCAACATGCGACAAGGGAAAGAGTGCGAGAACACCAATACTACGGGAGTGAAGGGGGCGAGTGCTTATAGGCTCATAACTGGAGTCATTTCCATCTTCCCTGGCCTCGTACCCCTGCTCCCGGTGGTCGGCGAGGGTTATTGAACTCGCGGATGGATTGTAGGTCCCGCGACACGAGGTGCATGTTTTCCTCGATTCGGTCGATAGACGGTCTCGGGGAGGTCATCTCGCTGCCCGCTCCTCGCCTCACCTCATCGGTGAGCCTCACATAGCCCTATTCAAGGTCATGCAGTCATTGCTTTCCGATAACCCTCTCCACCCGGAGTTTTGGAAGCATAAGTCCATGCTTTCGGAGGATCTCTGCCATCCATTTCTTCATCTCCGCGGGGTTGCTCGGGTCGCCCAGAAAATCTTCAACCATATTGGGGGAGGGAGGTGGTGAGAAGAACTCCCGTTCAGAATATTCTTAAGCCTCTGAGACCCCGGGGAGAACCTGGAAGAGTTGAAGTTGAAGAAGTTTAAGGCCGGCCTAAAATACAGAGAGAGTGTGAGCGCTCTGACTAACCATGTGAAGTAGTAGTCCACTAGTTTGAGTGTTTACGAGAAGAGCTCGGTTTTCCTCAGAAGGGTTGGTCGAGAGGAGTAGTGAGTGTCTTCCCATGACCCGGGAAAAAGGAGCCTCAACCAGGAATCAGTACAAAAGAAGGGACTAGGATGTTTATGGCGCCTTTTACTGCGGGGGCCAAGCTGAGGATGAGGTCGCGTATAGGCTCACGAGCCGGCGATTTCGTCGACAACGAGCCTAGGACAGTGACCCTAAAGGGAAATACTGCGATAAAGTAACACGAGATGATTTGGGTAGATAAGTAAAGCGAATCAATAGGTCGACAAATTACCAGGAGTTTTCGCAGAACATTCAGTAATTATTCGAGCGGGCGTGCCCTCGAGTGAGTGGTTATCCTGGGTTGACTGATGACTTGCACTACTGCGAGATGGAGTGTCGAGGCCCGCCAGAACCTTTTCATCATCTTTCCCTTTAGGGTTGTCTCCCTGTAATTATTTTTGAGATGGTCGCGTCGCAGCATTTTTTACATAGTGCGAGCAAGTAAAATCTTTGGAACCTGCGTTTTGCCGAAAGGTGAGAATCCGAGATCGGGCGTTGAGGGCAGTATGATGAGGGGAGGTTTCCCTGCCAAGCCTAACTTTCTTAGCAGACTTCCACTTCAGTAGCTCGCTCGTTGACCTGTGTGAGAGCCAGGGCATGAGCTCGGCAATGTCCGTGGAGTGTATCTCTCACACCTTGGCAAAGTAATTCTGAAATTTCTTGGATAGAGGCATCATGCAGTAAAGGTCGAAGAGAGGAGAGAGAAGGGCAACAATATTCCCTCCCTTAGATTGGCATATATATAGCATGTTGCAGAGCCCACCACAAGAATCTCTCAAAACCATCCACCCACTCATCGAACACTCAGGGATGGACTTTTCTTTCTGAGCTTGGGAAAATCTAGCAAAAAGCAGGGATTGTGTACAACCACGTGTTCACCGAGTGGGTCCTCAAAAGAAGACTAAGGCAAGGAGAGCAGTTTTAGGCTCGAGCGGGTCAGTTTGTATGAGTAGGGAAGGTTTTCTCCAATTTGCATAAGGTCAAGCCGCCTTTTACTTGGTGGGCGAGCGGGGCATATAGGCCAACACTCGCCTCAGGGCTAAAGCAAGGGAGAGGCGAGTGGGGTGCGAGACCCGCACTTGCCCTCAGCCCCGGGATGGCAGTGAGTGTCGGCCTCTTCAGGCACCCGCCTCCACGGGTGAGTGGTAGCCACAGGAACCACTCGTCCGACAGTGTTTTTACCAGAATGTCCCTGCTGGCCTGTTAATAGCCCCTCCAAACAATGGATTTTCGCTGTTGGCAGACCACTTTGGGCCGCGTATAGTCGAACTAAAACGTGGGATTCTACTATGTGCATGTTAGACTTGAAAAACTATAAATAGACCCCATGGACATTTTTGGAGGGGATCCAATTTCTTTGGCTTCTTCCTCCTCTGGTCATCTTTGGTTGGCTTCCAGTACCCTCCAAATTGCCCAGCTCTGGCATTAGTTTAGGAGGGGAAGCTCTTTTCGATCTTCAAAGTGTGTGGCGGGACCTCCGCGCTACAGCTTTGGGTCTGTTCCTTTGTTCTTGGCCACCAGTCAAGTGTTCTGGCTCAAGAGAAGTAGGTGTGTGCGTCTCTGCCTTTGGGTCCGAACTCTTCTTGATACTGGGTTGCGATTTCAACACCGACGCCCTCCTCCGACTACACGGTCACCGTCGACCTTGCCCTTGACTCCGATGACCAGTTTGATTGACGTCTACATCGAGCCACTCCTTTTGACAGTCGGGTGATTATTCCCTCCTGTCGCCAATCAGCTGCCCTTTTCCAACTATGTTAACCGGGTCTGAACTGGGCCAGAATCATGGTGTGGGTAAATTACTGCATCAATGCTCCTTAACTTAGTTTAATTTTATGCGTCCTCTTTAATTAATTTAAGCTTTACTTCAAAAATTCACACTACTTTAATTTATGTTAGTTCCATAAATTATTCTTTGCAGATTGTGCTTGTGGTTGTGCGAAACTCGCTTGGATCTAATTCACTAGGTGCTACAGAATCTCTCTCAAATAACGATTAATGAACATTGGGAAACTCATCGTTACGACCGTTGTACGTGCGTGAACTCGATTTGGGCACTCTCGGCCTTCTTTAAATTAAGTCAAGAGCATAATAGTCAACTATTTTCAAAGCCCCCAATTTTATCTCATAACAAATAAAATATTTCTAATTAAAAAATATTAAGTTTTAAAACCCAAATTTGAGTCTACATCAAAAGGGATCCGCAAGCATGTCCATGATTTCATTGCCAACTGCGTCGTGTGTCAACAAAACATGACCCACCATCTCCTTTTGTCTGGTTTGCTTCAGCCCCTATCGGTGCCTATGCAGATTTGGGCGGATCACTCGATGGTTTTTGTGGAAGGGTTGCACTCATTACACAGGAAGTCCATTTTTATGGTAGCGGTGGACATATTCTCAAAGGGGGACCATTTTATAGCCCTGGCCCGACCGCACATTGCAGAGAATGTGATGCGGGTTTTATTCCAAGATATTTTCGATTACCAAACTTGCATTCTCTTCGACGTACCACCCTCAGTCCGACAGGCAGACCGAGGTGGTCAACCGCACTATGGAGATGCACTTGCAGTGTGTCACACCGACGATCGACCCTGGAATTGGCCACACTGGCTTTCTTGGATAGAATATTGTTACAACACAGCCTATCACACTGTGCTGAAGACCAGCCCGTTTTGTCTCAACTATGGTCGGGGGGCCCCCGCTTCTTGTCCTACAGGGGCAATTGCGGAACTGAGATTTTTTCCTAACCCGAGTACTAATTATAAATTAGTTAGAACTTATAAACCGTAGATTTTTTTTATAAAAATGGCAAAATAAACAATCAAACGAACAAAGAAATAAACAAAAAGCATTGCTTACCTTAGCCCGGGGAATTCTGGTACAAAAGAAGATCATTCAAACTCTATTACAATGTCAATCTTACATGTTCTAGTTTTGGCAATTTACCCTTAACGCCATACATAGCAATGCCCCAATCCTTAATATAAGGTGATTTATTGGTATAAAATGAAATTCATTCCAAGAAATGAATTAAAGTTTTTCATTAGAGCAATACATAAAATAGGTTCAGTGTAGGAAGTTTAAATATGTCATTTCTTGCAAAGTAAATCGAGCAGCCATATTTTTATTATGCAGACAACTATAATCCAAAGAAGTCCTAAATAAACTTAGATAAAGAAAACCTTTCACCTTGAATCCAAACAAATTCAAGCAGATTGCAGATGGATGAGAAAATAAAGAAGCACTAAGATGAAGGGAGAAGATAAAGTAGTGGCCTGAAGCATGCTTACATACATTTTACTGCTCCCTTCCTCTATTGAATGGCACTCCTTCATCCTCATCATCACCTTCTTCATCTTATTCTAAAAGTCCATGTCTAAGATTTCTTCTTCACACCCCCTCCTTCAAATCGAGTGAGATCGGATCTTCATCTTTAGGGCATGGGGTCGAGCAGGAACATGTCAACAACTCGTGGACTTTGAAGAATTACCGGCTACTGAAATTAAAGGGAATCGAAGATCAAGAAGTGTGGAGAATTGAGAAGATCGTCGGACGCCGCACGTTTGGTGAAACCTGGATGTGGATTGCCGAACCAGTGAAAGCGTGAAGCTCTAAGGACACAACTATCTCTCCATTTTTTCTTCACTCTCTCGGAAAAATTAGGGCACAGCAGGGCAATAAATTTGTTAAATCACACCCAGACACCCGGGTGTCTGTATTGATGGAAGCAATCTAATAGGCACAACACAAAAGAAGCAAACTACTTCCTTTAATATCAAAAAAAAGGAGACATTACAAAAAAACACAATAACAACAACTTGTCTTCTCAATTACAACTCAACACCACAAGACTACCCATACTTGGGTATTACAACTTCACACTAGCACTTCAAATCAAAAGGCTGCACATAATTGTTGTCCGCAACTTTTCATTTGCGAGGTGGCTGTAAGGATCAAGTGACACGTACCAAAATCATGAGTAGTCAACGGGCTGTGTGGAGTAGCAATCAAATGACACTTGACAGCATCCTGGAGTTGTTCATAATTCCCAGCATTTATTAGAGACCATAGGATAGTGAGCCGTTAGAATGAGTCCTTTAACAGGTCAATCTATTCCTATAAATAGATTAGTATTGTAATAATTGTTTATGTTGGATTTTGAATAAAATGCTTATCGTTGGCTCTGCTTTTCCCCCTCCTTTCATCTCCTTCTCTCTCTCTCTCTCCCCTCCCTCCTTTTGTCTGAAACCTTCTCAATATCTTTTCCGGCGGCCTTCCGGCTGCGCCGAGGTTCCTGTTCGTCCGCCACCTCCATCGATTGAGGGCTCAAAGGTTCATATTAATCTTGAACCTAACATTTGGTGCTCTCGTTCTTGTTCCATCCTCCCTCCATGGCCGATCATACATGAGCCAAAGATGTCCATCATCAGATATTGGACCTTCAGACGTCATTTACGATCGAAAAAACAGCAACGACCCAACAATTTGCGGATCTCCGCGAGGACTTACAAACAAAGGAGGCTATTCTCCTACAGCAAATCTTGGACACAATAAAAGACATGCTGGACCAATTCACCAAAGTCCAGCAGTCACTCGATTTCCTCAAAGTCCAAAAGACATATACGGATGCAGGCCAACCATCTGTCCAAACCAGCGTTCTTGGCCCAGCACCGCTTTCTGCATCCACCCAGGTCGTTTCCGCCAATTTTGTTTCTAATTACAATTTTCCATTGTTGGGTCTTGTTTCCACAATGACCTTAATTTGAAGAAGTCCTCCTAAAACTAAAATGAATTGCTGTTGTATTTGATGTACTTGTTTAGATGTGCTTGTAGGTTCTAATTGCCAAGTATAGACCAATGTCAGTATATAATGGGTCACCAAACACAGGACCATGCAATGTAATCCCTCATTGTGTGATCCAAAGTGTTGGCCCATGTATAGCCTCTCTATTGGGATACACTTCTCATTCATGCACTTGGATTGATGGACACAAGCATTGGAGCTAATTTCCTCAGAAAAAATTTTCTAAGTCCCAATACTCGAGTAACCAGTTTTTATACTCGAGTATCAGACTTATTACTCGAGTAATTAGTTAGACATACTTGAGTAATCAGTTAGACTTACTCGAGTAGGCTCTGAATACTCGTGTAGATAAAACTATACTCGAGTAGTTAGTTAGTCACTCGAGTAAGTTCTTTTCATACTCGAGTAAGTAACTTAATCACTCGAGTAAATCATGTATCATACTCGAGTAGATCCATTTCTTCTCTTCTCTGCAAGTTCAAGTAGTCATACTCGAGTAGTTTCTTTTCATACTCGAGTAAGTGTTTCTATACTCGAGTAATTGATTTTCATACTCGAGTAAATTATTCGATACTCGAGTAGTTGATTTTAATACTCGAGTAAGTATTTCTATACTCGAGTAATTGACTTTCATAACTCGAGTAAGTGAATGTTTCCTGGATACATATTCTGATACTCGAGTAATTCCCCTTTCACTCGAGTATATCTTGCTGATACTCGAGTATATCTTTTCTGATACTCGAGTATATCTCTTCTGATACTCGAGTAGTTCATGATATACTCGTGTATGTCAAAATTCAGAAAGAATTTTTCTAAGTTCAAATTTTGCGGGTTATTTCAAATCCTCAAATGTGATTGGTCCACGTGTCAATCTTAATTAAGATTATGACCGTTGGAAATCACCTAATTAAGTCCTTTCTGATTTGACCATATATATATATAAGTTATTCCAGAGGTTATCATAAGAAAAAGAAAAAGAAATTTCGAAAACCCTAAACTTCACGCCGACGCCATTGTTGTTTTCGGAAGAAGGTCTGGATCGACGTTCTCGCATCGCTTCTTTGATCTTTGATTCTCCAGCGATCCAGACTTAAAGAAGAAGAAGAAATAAGTTTTCTAAATCTATTTTATCGCCGACATCGGGAAGCCGTAAAGTATCGCCGACAAATTACTGTTCATCTTCTTCGTCGCGGTCTTCACCGATATAGAGATTCAGACAAGAAAAATCACTCGATATCTCTGTGCTTCAACGATCTCTGATCTTTCTCTTGATCGAGGTGATTCAGTATTTCAGATCTGTGGATCTCCTTCAGGTCGACTTCAACAACTCTGATCAAGTCAAAATTCTCAAAGAAGAAGACAGTTGAAGATCCAGATCTAAATTATTCTGTTTGTATATTTCTTTTTACAACTCTTTATTCTTGTAGGAGTCTTGACTCCGAGTTGTGTAGGAGTTTTTCTCCGAGATTTGTAGGAAAGCTTTTGCTTCCGAGTTTTGTAGATCCTGTTGGATCGAGTTTTTGTAGGAACGTTGTTCCGAGTTGTAGGATCGTGTTGATCCGAGATAGTGGAGTAGCCAAGTCTAGTGGTTTACTAGATTGGTGAGGTGAGAGTGGATCTACCCAGGGTTGGGGAACCACTATAAATCTTTTGTCGTCTGTGATAGCTTGGTATTGTGTGCTGTGTTAGTTTTTTTTTTTTATTCCGCAAATAGATGCACATCTCACCTATTCACCCCCCTCAAGGTGATTTAGGTAGACAACTAAGACCTCTCAATTGGTATCAGAGGGAGGTTGATCTTTAAAAGGTTAACACCTTGATCTGATCCCTCCTAGTTGTCTTTCTGAGTTTATCAAGCATGGACAGAGCCAAGGATTTTTCTAAGCTCCCAGTGTGCAATAAGGCAAACTTTCCCATGTGGAAAGAGAGAATAAAACTTTACATGGAAGCTGTTGACCCCCGCTTATTCATGATAGTGGAGGAAGACCCTTATATCCCTATGATTGCCTCCACTAGTGATCCTACAAAAGAGGTGCCAAAGAAGTTGATGGATCTTGATAAGAATGAGATTGCACTTGTCTCCTTAGACAAGAAAGCCAAGAACATCATCGCATGTGCAGTCAATGATTCTATGTTGCAAAACCTCATTCACTGCCAATCTGCCAAGGAAATGTGGAGATCTCTAATTATCTTGATGGAAGGTACAGAAGAAGTAAGGGATGATAGAAGATCCCTTCTAAATCAAAAGTATGAAGCCTTCAAGCAAGGACCAAAGGAAGCTATTGCTGACACATATGAAAATTTCTTCAAAATTGTCAATGGATTGAGGAACTATGGCAGAGTGTTCACAGATGGTGAACTAAACGACAAGTTCCTAAGATCCTTGACAAAGGATTGGGACAACAAGATATGTGCCATCAGAGAGTTTGGAAGATTAGCAGAGACTGACCCTCAGAACCTCTTCGGAAAGCTTATGTCATATGAGCTTCAAATCAATAATAGAAAAGCTGAAGAAGAGTGCAACAGGCCCTCATCCCAAGATATATCAGTTGCTCTAAGGGCAGACATCTCAAGGAAGGCCAAAGCTGCTTCCACTCAAGGAGACTATGAAGAAGAAGAGTCCGAGCCAAGCACCTCAGGCTCAGATTCATCAGATGAAGAGTTTCATCTTCTCTCCCGACAATTCAAGAAGTTTCTTAGCAATAAGAAACAAATAAGAGAAAATGATTCCTCGTCCAGAAGATCATGTCCTGATGGTGATCGTCACAACAGGCATGATAGGTATAAATCTAAACCGAACAAACATGTTTCTTCTAATGTTGTTTGTTATTCCTGTAGTAAGCCAGGGCATATAAGCACTGAGTGCCCTCTGAAGAAGAAAGAAGGAAGAGGCATAGAAAAGAATTCCCCTCAAGGGAAAAGGAAGAAAGAAAGAAGCTTCATTGTCAAAAAGCCAAAGACCCTCAGTTACTCTGACTCATCTGAGTCAAGTGCGGATGAAGAAGCCTACTTCGGGCTTATGGCTTTTTCTGACCAAGAGGACAAAGACAACGGTAACTCCTCATATACCGGGAAGGTAAATTCTCACACACCTCTTTTTGCCTCAGATTGTGACTCAAATGGTCATGATGGCTACTCTTCTGGGGAGGATGATTTTGAATTGGTAAATCAGTATCAAGTCTTATTGACTGCATTTTATAAATGCCGGAAGGTAGTCAAATCGCAATCAAAAGATATTGCTTCCCTCAAAGAGGTGGAATCAAATCTGAGGGAGGAGATTGACCAAACAACCTCTCTCAGAGATGAAGTTCAATCTTTGAAGAAGGAAATCAAAGACTTTACTGAATTAGTAAATCATAAAGATTTTCTCCTGGATGAATTGGAAGCAACGCTAGTCATTGAACGAAAGCTGGTTGAAACTCTCACCATGCCTACCACTGTGCTTCCAATCACTAATGGAGAAACCTCCTTTGGGAAAAATAGCAGTACAGGATATAAATCAGCCAAAGGTAAAGGCAAGGCCTTCCCAAGCCAAACCGTTGCCTTACTGAAATATGATCCTTACAATCATGGGCCAAATAAGAAGAAGACACCGAAAGCTAAAACTGGTGTAACAAAGGCCAAGGAGACAAGGAAGCCATGTACCTGTTGCAATCATGAGGCTTCCTCCTCCAAGTCAGTTGCTCTTGCTAGACCCCCCATCCATAATGTAAAGCAAGAGAATAAGAGAAGGTACAACAGGTTTAACTGTTGGTGTTGTGGCAAGGTTGGTCACTTCGCCATAGATTGCTAGTTTAATCCCAGCTATGTTTTAACTCCTCAAATTGATAATGTGAGAAAGACCACTAATAATGTTAACTCTCATAGGGGGAGGATACTAACAAAAGACCTAGGGCCCAATCTTGTTTGGGCTCCTAAGGGATTCTAATCTTGTTTATGCAGATATGTCCATAGGCTAGTAAAATTCTTATCTGGCAATTGGACAAGTAGTTGTTCCAGAAAATTCTTGGAACTAGAAGATTAAGGGGGAGTTTCTAGTAGTCCCCTATTTAAAGAGGTCAGAAAGGGGGAGAGCAAAAGGAAATGGTTTGTAAAAAAAAAAAAGGGAAAGAAAATGCAAATCCAAATGAAGATTTCAGTAAGGGGGAGAAATGCAAAGCAATTCTAGTTAAGAAATGTAAGTCAATGCATTCTCTTTTACGTCATATTGTTTTAATATCTCTGGCAATTCAATTTAGTAGATGGTGTTCTGACTTCTTCAAATAGGGGGAGATTGTTGGGTCTTGTTTCCACAATGACCTTAATTTGAAGAAGTCCTCCTAAAACTAAAATGAATTGCTGTTGTATTTGATGTACTTGTTTAGATGTGCTTGCAGGTTCTAATTGCCAAGTGTAGACCAATGTCAGTCTATAATGGGTCACCAAACACAGGACCATGCAATGTAATCCCTCATTGTGTGATCCAAAGTGTTGGCCCATGTATAGCCTCTCTATTGGGATACACTTCTCATTCATGCACTTGGATTGATGGATAGAAGCATTGGAGCTAATTTCCTCAGAAAATTTTTTCTAAGTCCCAATACTCGAGTAACCTGTTTTTATACTCGAGTATCAGACTTATTACTCGAGTAATTAGTTAGACATACTCGAGTAATCAGTTAGACTTACTCGAGTAGGCTCTGAATACTCGTGTAGATAAAACTATACTCGAGTAGTTAGTTAGTCACTCGAGTAAGTTCTTTTCATACTCGAGTAAGTAACTTAATCACCTGAGTAAATCATGTATCATACTCGAGTAGATCCATTTCTTCTCTTCTCTGCAAGTTCAAGTAGTCATACTCGAGTAGTTTCTTTTCATACTCGAGTAAGTGTTTCTATACTCGAGTAATTGATTTTCATACTCGAGTAAATTATTCGATACTCGAGTAGTTGATTTTAATACTCGAGTAAGTATTTCTATACTCGAGTAATTGACTTTCATAACTCGAGTAAGTGAATGTTTCCCGGATACATATTCTGATACTCGAGTAATTCCCCTTTCACTCGAGTATATCTTGCTGATACTCGAGTATATTTTTTCTGATACTCGAGTATATCTCTTCTGATACTCGAGTAGTTCATGATATACTCGTGTATGTCAAAATTCAGAAAGAATTTTTCTAAGTTCAAATTTTGCGGGTTATTTCAAATACTCAAATGTGATTGGTCCACGTGTCAATCTTAATTAAGATTATGACCGTTGGAAATCACCTAATTAAGGCCTTTCTGATTTGACCATATATATATATAAGTTATTCCAGAGGTTATCATAAGAAAAAGAAAAAGAAATTTCGAAAACCCTAAACTTCACGCCGACACCATTGTTGTTTTCGGAAGAAGGTCTGGATCGACGTTCTCGAATCGCTTCTTCGATCTTTGATTCTCCAGCGATCCAGACTTAAAGAAGAAGAAGAAATAAGTTTTCTGAATCTATTTTATCGCCGACATCGGGAAGCCGTAAAGTATCGTCGACAAATTACTGTTCATCTTCTTCGTCGCGGTCTTCTCCGATATAGAGATTCAGACAAGAAAAATCACTCGATCTCTCTGTGCTTCAACGATCTCTGATCTTTCTCTTGATCGAGGTGATTCAGTATTTCAGATCTGTGGATCTCCTTCAGGTCGACTTCAACAACTCTGATCAAGTCAAAATTCTCAAAGAAGAAGACAGTTGAAGATCCAGATCTAAATTATTCTGTTTGTATATTTCTTTTTACAACTCTTTATTCTTATAGGAGTCTTGACTCCGAGTTGTGTAGGAGTTTTTCTCCGAGATTTGTAGGAAGGCTTTTGCTTCCGAGTTTTGTAGATCCTGTTGGATCGAGTTTTTGTAGGAATGTTATTCCGAGTTGTAGGATCGTGTTGATCCGAGATAGTGGAGTAGCCAAGTCTAGTGGTTTACTAGATTGGTGAGGTGAGAGTGGATGTACCCAGGGTTGGGGAACCACTATAAATCTTTTGTCGTCTGTGGTAGCTTGGTATTGTGTGCTGTGTTAGTTTTTTTTTTTATTCCGCAAATAGACGCACATCTCACCTATTCACCCCCCCTCAAGGTGATTTAGGTAGACAACTAAGACCTCTCATCCATGTCCACGATTTAGCGATGGCGATCCCACATACTGGCTTTATAACTTACATTTGTATTTTCAATTTCATAATACGAACCCTCGCGACTTTCTTTTATTAGCTGCATGTCACCTCGACCGCCCCGCTGCCCGGTGGTACCAAGCCACCGTGCACGACAAGCCTTCCTTGACATTTCCAACATTTGTCAAAATGATCAATAAACGTTTTGGCCCATCCGATTATGAGGACCCCACCGGTTCTCTCACTAAGTTACAACAAACAACTTCTGTCTTGGACTATAAAACTCAATTTGAGGAAATTTCTACTAAGGTCTCAGGTTTAACACCACGTTTTCTAACTAGCGTTTTTGTGTCCGGTTTAACTTCCCATATCCGCAGCGCTGTCCGCATGCAACGGCCTACGGAAATACACGAGGCTTATGCTTTTGCACGAATGGTAGAAGACCAGGACTTGGAAATTCACCCTCGACAACCTACGGTCACACGTCACGAGTACCACAATACCGCCCACCCGACCGAACTCCATGACCCCAAGTTCCCCGCTTACAATGGCAAACACCAACTCCAGGACCACCACAGCTTAATTCCACTACACCCAAATACCAAGTTAGGCGACTTTCTACAACCGAACGTCAACGTAGACGTGATATCTATTTATGTTATAGTTGTAATGACAAATACACATTCGGACATCGATGTAAGGGCGCCGGTTCCTTGTTATACTTTAAAGGCACACATGAACCGGATGAAATTGACGAACCAACAAATGAGCCCATTCAAGAGGCCATCAACCCTAGTGGTTTGGTATGCTTCTACGCACTTACAGGCGAAACTCCAGGCAATCGCCTTCGAGTCACCTCCTCTCTACTAAACCATTCATTAGAAACATTAATTGACAGTGGCAGTTCCCATGATTTCATTTCCCGAACGTATTGCCAAACATTTAAAATTACCCATTTTATCAATCTAACCCTTTCACGTCTTCATGGGTAATGGAATATCATTAACGTGCATGGGCAAGTGTGTTGATCTTTCCCTGCTCATTCAAACCAAAACATATACATTAAATTTATATGTTCTTCCATTGCATGGGGCTGATATCGTACTGGGAGTACGATGGCTTCGGTCACTAGGACCCGTCACAACCGATTACTCAACCCTTACAATATCCTATGCATCAGCCCAAGGGCCTATCACATTGCAAGTACAGTTAACTGCACCTTCTAAACCGGTTTCATCATCGCAGGTAGCTCGGTTAATGACATTACAAGCCTCCACGCTTTGTGTCTTCACATCTTCTCCCACCCACTAGACCCACGACACCAGCCATACTTTTAACTTTGAGGAAACATTACCCAGTTCGTTTTCCTCTCTATTACATTCATTCCAACACTTATTTAACGAACCAACAACCTTACCACCCCGGCGGGCAGTAGACCGCAAAATTCTGTTACCTCTAGACGCACAGCCAGCAAATGTCAAACCATACCGTTATCCACATTTCCAGAAAAATGAAATAGAACGTTAATAGGTGAAATGTTACATGCTGGATATATCTGGCCAAGCACTTCAAGTTTTAGTTCACCCGTCATTCTGGTCAAGAAAAAAGACGGCTCGTGGAGATTTTGTGTTGACTATCGCGTTTTAAATAAACTCACCATAAAAGATCGTTTTCCTATTCCCACCATTGATGTGTTATTAGACGAACTGTTTCACGCCCGTTTTTTTTTTCAAAATTAGACTTAAGATCTGGGTACCATCAAATTAGGATGGCAGAACCAGACATTCATAAAACCGCATTTTGTACCCATCACGGGCACTATGAATTTACAGTCATGCCCTTTGGCCTTACTAATGCCCCCTCGACTTTTCAATCTGTCATAAATTCTATTTTTTGCCCATACCTGCGCAAATACATTATAGTTTTTTTATGACATATTAATTTTTAGCACTATGGAGGCAGAACACCTCGCACACTTAACCGAAACACTCAACCTACTACACAATAACGAACTCAAAATAAAATATTCAAAGTGTTTTTTTTTTGCAAACTGAGATAGAATTCTTAGGCCATTGCATCACAAATGGCACAGTTTTTCCAAATACTACAAATACTATGGCACTTCAGAGTTACTCAACCCCAACATCCCAAAAGGAAGTGCGAGCGTTTTTAGGCTTAGCTGGTTTTTATCGAAAATTTATAAAGAATTTTTCATTAATCGCGTCCCCACTAACTGATTTACTAAAAAAAGGCGCTTTTTCCTGGACTGACCTCACACAACAAGCCTTTGACCAATTAAAAACACAGTTAATTTCGAAACCCATTCTTGCTCTACCAAATTTCGAAGAACCCTTCACTATAGAAATAGACGCATCAGGAAGTGGCATCAGTGCAGTGCTACTGCAACAAAAAAAACCAATAGCCTACTTTAGCAGGAAATTATCTCCTCTAATGAAACAAAAGTCGACTTATGTACGTGAAATGTATGCGGTCACGCCCGCAGTTGCAAAATGGAGACAATACCTTTTGGGCCACACTTTTCATATATTAACAGATCATAAAAGCCTCCACAACCTACTCACACAGGACCTCCATACACCAGAACAACAACTTTTTTTAGCTAAGTTAATTGGGTATAATTACACAATCACTTATAAACCAGGGAACACCAACATAGTAGCCGACTCCCTATCCCGATCGTTCAACCAACACAGCACCAATGAAAATAAAACAACTGCACATTTATTAACCCTATCACATACAACACCTTCTTCACCCTTACTAGACGAGCTAGAACGAGACTACGCCACGGACCCATTTCCCCAGCAACTAACAAAGGACTTGATTTACCCTTAAATTCACCCATCATACACAAAATAATTTCAAATGCACATGATAGCATTTATGGAGGACATTCAGGAATTAAAACCACAATACACAGAATTCTAAATCAATTTTACTTGCATCACATGAAGAACGATGTTACTAGCTATATAAACCAGTGTGATTTGTGCCAAAAGGCTAAACCAACAAACCACTTACCATATGGCTTATTACAACCTTTACCTATACCAACACAAATCTGGTCAGATATTACGATGGATTTCATAACCCATCTACCTAAATCAAACGATTATACAATTATTATGGTAATCGTAGATCGCTTATCCAGAGTTGCACATTTTGCACCTCTGATCCCACCCCTACTTGCTCCCAGAGCAGCAATAGTATTTTGGGAGACGGTAGGGAAGCTGCACGGGCTGCCTACTTCGATAGTATCAGACCGAGATCCCATTTTTCTAAGTAACTTCTTGACAGATCTATTTAAAATGCAAGGCAAAACCCTACATTATAGCTCAACATACCATCCCCAAACAGATGGTTTGACCGAACGAACAAACAGAAGCCTATAACAATACCTACGAATGTACACACACGACAAACCAAAAAAATGGAGTGATTACCTAAGCGTTGTTGAATTCCATTACAATACTACTTTTAATTCTGCGACCGGCATGACACCCTTTGAAGCCATGTTCGGTCGATCGCCCCCTGGACCTCTCTCTTATTGTACAGGAAGCTCAAAGAATGAGGCAGTGGATCTTACATTAAGGACAAGGGATGAACTCATACATCAGCTTAGAGAAAATCTACAGAAATCGCAACATAACATGAAGGCAACCGCAGACAAAAAGAGACAGGCAATGAAGTTCGCAGTAAATGACTGGGTGCTCCTTAAATTGCACCCCTACCGCCAACTACCCCTCCACCGAACCCTCTGCAGGAACCTGGCGCTTCGTTTTTACGGCCCCTTCCAAGTACTAGAAGTCATAGGGGAAACAGCATATTGCCTTCAGCTACCAACAGAGTGTAAAATACACCCTGTATTTCACATCTCGCTCCTCAAGCCATACCGGGGAAACAATAAAATACAAAATACACCCCTACCAACAAAAAGCCACAGAAATATGCCCTTGCATACCCCTTTAGCCATTGTTTACCTTCGACAGATCCGGCATGAAAATCAGTCGGTATCCCAGGGGTTAGTCCAGTGGAAGGACTTACCGCCAGAAGACAGTACTTGGGAGGACTAAAATGATCTACCCGCAGATCTATGACAACTAGCAGAAAAAACCCGCAACACTACGACTAACGAAGAACTCTCAAATGTTCTACCACCAACATGGTCGCAGAAGAGAGCACGAAGCAAAACCAAGGAACGCACCTACAGGAATGTCGGAGAAGACCAGCAGAAAAGAGATTCACCACACCATCCAAGCAAAAAGCAAGCTAGCGCGTCAGCTACAAACGCGTTCCAAGCTTCCGATGTCGTATAACTCTCCTTCGCCGCGACGCAGCCCCAAACCCTAACTCACTCGATGCAGTAAAGAAACGATGAGGACATCGGATCCTTTTAAAGAAGGCGATATTGTAAAGATCAAGTGACACGTACCAGAATCATGAGCACTCAACGAGCTGTGTGGAGTAGCAATCAAATGACACTTGGCAGCATCCTGGAGTTGTTCACAATTCCCAGCATTTATTAGAGACCGTAGGATAGTGAGCCGTTAGAATGAGTCCTGTAACAGGTCAATCTATTCCTATAAATAGATTAGTATTGTAATAATTGTTTATGTTGGATTTTGAATAAAATTCTTATCGTTGGCTTTGCTTCTCCCCCTCCTTTCATCTCCTTCTCTCTCTCTCTCCTCCCTCGCTTTGCCTGAAACCTTCTCAATATCTTTTCCGGCGGCCTTTCGGCGACCCCGAGGTTCCTGTTCGTCCGCCACCTTAAACGACTGAGGGCTCAAAGGTTCATATCAATCTTGAACCTAACAGTGGCTGTCCACATGATTCAGTTCGCAAGTTTACTGTCCGTCAATAGGAGAACTCGCCTTTTGTTGATGCCTTGTTATATTTTTCCTGTTGGTAGAAAAATAAGCCGCTAACTTTGCATGAACACAGCTCGTCAATAGGAGTCCGCCCAAAACTCTGATTTCACGCGCCTTCTTTATTGCTTCCCAGTCATGCTACCTTGGAATGTTTCCGTAAAAATTATTTTTTCCGCATGCATTTCATAGAAATTTATAGGATTTGCCAACAATTCAAATAAAGCCACGTGTCTCCACTTGCTTACTCTTTTTCTCTCTTCTTTATTTCACATCATCTTTCTTGGTGTAGTTTCACATTATATTTTATATTAATATATTTATATATATAATATATTATCGTATTTATATATATAAATATATATATATATAACGCCATTGACTTCGGTCAATAGAATATTTCGACAACATTCTCCCCCTCAAACACGGCAGCAAATGCCGAATTTGCTCTTGCACTTTAGGAATGTCTCAGTCTTCAAAACTTTTGTGAAGATATCCGCCATCTGCTCTCCAGTGGGGCAATAAACTAACTCCAACATCTTATGCATCACTTGCTCACGAAGAAAGTGGTACTTTGTCTCGATATGCTTGTTGCGCCCATGCAATACTGGTGATAGTTTTACTTTCAAGATTACCTAGACACCTAGAGGGGGGGGGGTGAATAGGTTCTTATTTTCTTTTCAAACTTAAGGCAGAATGATTAAATAATTAAAGACTATTGTCTATGAGTTCTGCAGCTACTTTAGCAATCACAATCACACAATCTAGAACTACACATCACAGATTGCAAGAAGTATTTATAGTGGTTCCCCAAGATCTGGGTACATCCACTTTCCCCCTTCGCCTATCTAGCAGTGTGCTAAATTCAGCCAAACTCCCTTCTTTAACTCAGATCCTCAGATCCTACAGCTCAGAATCCAAAATGGATTCCTACAACTCAGAGTGAAACCACACTCCTACTGCTCAGGCAATCCAGCCCTACCTCACTCTTTATTCAAGACCGACAACTCAGAGATTATCTCTCCTACACTCAGCCTTTATAAATTAGGCTTACAACTCAGATCTATTAAAAGATCCTACAAGATTTGAGTAAAATATATTTTTATCTTGCTCCTGGAGAGAGAGGTGGAACAAGACAGTGTTCTTGATCAGCTTCTTGTTAAATCAGATGGATAAAATCAATTGGAACTTAGCTTTATTTAAAGCTTCTTGAATCTGAACTTTGTTGAGTTGATCTTCTTTGACATAAACTGATCAGCATCTTTCTTCTTAGATTTCAGAATTTGAATCTGAATCCACTTCACAGATAAGTTCAGAATCTGTTTCTTTTGAAATCTGAGACAGCTTTCTTCTTGCCTTCTTTTGACTGGATCTCTCTCTATCCAAGTCCCTTGAAGATACTTCAGAATTCTTGACTGAATTCTACTTAGACAGATTCTGATAGTTCAATCAGAATATCTTCTTAGATCTGCAAAGATCTTCTTCTTATTGTTACTTCTTATTCAGTGTTCAGTTTTCAGTTGTTTTTTTTTCTTTCAGACACTATCCGTCTATTTATAGCCTTCATTCCTTGTAACCGGCTGGTCCGGTTCCAAACAAACTTTTGTCTGTGTCAATCACGTTAATTAACCTGTTGAGACCCACAGCTTTCAACTCTTCAAACTGCCAAGGAGTCTTTGTTTCTACCAGAAAGTGTCGAGACAAACTGTCAATATGTGTCGAGACAATTGTTAAAATGTGTCAATACAATTTGATTGAGTTTTGACACAATCCTTTGTGATGTCGACACATATGTCTTGATGTCGACACAGCTTCTTGACACAACTTTTTGAGAATGTGTCGACACAGATAGTTGTATGTCGACACAATTACTTCAGCCACAGACTTATTGTTGATTCTGCTCAGTGTCGACTCAGTCTCTAAGTGTCGACTTAGCTGTTGTTGACTTCTGCATCTATGTGTCGACACAGCCTCCTTGTGTCGACACAGTTGATTTCAACTATATCTTGTGTGTGTCGACACTGCCTCCCGGTGTCGACACAGTTGATGTCGACTATATCTTGTGTGTGTCGACACTGCCTCCCGGTGTCGACACAGTTAATGTCGACTATATCTTGTGTGTGCGACACTGCCTCCTGGTGTCAACACAGTTAATGTCGACTCATTTCCTCTGTGTCGACACAACCTTCTTGAAGTGTCGACACAATCTTCCTGAAGTGTCGACACATCTTCTTCTGGTGTCAACACATGGGCTTAGAAATTTTTCCATACTTTTAACCTGCATATATTCAACTTAAACAACATCAAATACACCTTGATGTATATCATTATGCTAAGTTAGCCTTCTTCAAATCAGGTACACATTTTCCAATGTACCCAACAATCTCCCCCTATTTGGAGAAGTCATAACCCATATTAGCTAATGATATACACCACTTATGATAATAATAAACAAAATAATGATGATGTATATAAGCTTAATATTACAGAAAATATTAACAATCAAAACATTTGCACAGATTCATCACAGAGATAAAAAGATATACACAAAAATTAACTAAAGAGCAAGATTTTGTGTATTATGTCAAAATGATTGTTTACAAAATGTTTAACACTGAATGTTTCACATTACACATTTTTAAACTAAAACTAATACATCTTAGACTAAGACTGATCATGCTCCTTTATAACAATCCCTCTTCCTGGTTGTACTTGAGCCTGCACAGAAGGTTCAGTTTCTTCCATGGGCTTTTTGCCTTTAAGATCAGCCTTCTCCTGAGCCTCAGTCTTCAGTCTTTGTCTCTCAAAATAGTGATACGGCTTGGGAAAGTATTTGCTAGGCTCCACAACATCAGGAGGTAGCTTTCCCATCTTAGCTTTCCTTCTATACTGAACAATAGCCTCCTGTCTGGCTTCATGCTTCTGCCATTCTTGTTCATTGTACCACTTTCCCCTTTCATGGACTTGATCTTTTACTGCTTTCCAGGCAGTTAGTATGATGTTTCTAGAGGTAGGGCTCCACTGTTCAAAATCAGGTTCTAGTTCAGCTTAATCCCTAAATCTCTTCTTTGACAGTTGAGCCTCTTGCTGAGCCTTGATTGCAGCTTCAGGCATGTCTACTTTTCCAAGTATAATATTTGAAACCTCCTCTGGAGGACTATACATAGTTTGCACCATCTGATGAATCAAGTCAAAATCTGCAGGGGGGTATATGACTTGAGCAACCTCTGGTTGGTTGCCTTCAAGTAAACCTTGTGGCTGTACTCCTGACTCTGCCATATTATCATCATCACAAAGGGGTGGATATCCCAATGTGGCTCTGACACTGTTAGTGACCCACTTGGCATGTTCTGAGCCAGCAGAAATAAGTACCCTCTCCCGCTTTAGGACTTCTCTTGCTACATGATCTCTGAGATCATCCTTCTAAAACCTGATCTGACCATCTAGATAATTAATGCCATCTTTGAAGAAGGGTTTCAACTTGTTAAGTTTTGCAGTAATGTCCTTCTGGGAAGTGGTTATGGATGACTGAACTGAGTCTAAAGAAGTTTTGAACTTAGTATCATATGCTAGCATTTCAGCTGCCCTAGCTTCAGTCAATTTAGTCATGGTTGTTTGAAATTGAGCAAGAATATCTGTGTTGGCAGTTGTCAGATTGTCATTTAGCCGTTTCTGATTTTCAAGAATGTATCCTTGATTAATAGATTGATCATCTATTTCTTTCTTCATTTCCCCTTGTTGTTGGGCCAGATATACAACAACATGTGCCCCTTTTGTAAAACAATCAGTCATTTCTCTTTTTTGTTGATTGACTTCAAATCTTATAGACTTTATATCTTGAGCCAGATCAAACTGAAGATTTTTATGACTTTCATCAACATATTTCTCCAAGGCTAATCTCTGATTATCTAGCTTCACCTGAAAATCTACCATGAACTTGTTGTAATTAAAATCAGATGGAGATTGGTGAGTTGAAGTCTGTAGAGCCTGCTTGTAGCTATGGATTCTTCTTTTGAAGACCATGAGCTTCCTTTTCTTTGCCACTCTGGCTTCTGTAGACTCAGATTCTGAAGAGCTTTCAATCTGAACTCTTTCAGGAGGTGAAGGAGGAATATCTGTCTCAGTGACATGTTGATCTTTGTCAACAATCACTTGCTCGCTCTCAATTTCGAGCTCCTTCTCAATTTCTTGCTCCTCCTCAACTCTATCAGGAGCAATTTCAACATCAGGAAACAACTCATCTAGATTGAATTCTTTTTGTGCCTGAGCAGAAGATGAGTCATCTAGGCCAGTAGTGTGCAAATCTTTTGATAAATCTATTTGTTCTTCCTCTTGCACTTGTTCAGAAATCTGCTCCCCCTGCACCTGTTCAGTGTTAGAAATGTCCTGGGCAGGAGAATAAACTTGCTCCCCTGCACCTGTGTAGGTAAAGATTCATCCTGGACTTGAGTAGACTCAGGCTGGTGTTCAGCCTGCTCTCTCACTTGATCTCCTGGAAGTTGTTCAGTACGTTGATCATGACCTGGGGATTTCTCTGGTATGTCCTGCATGTCCACATCAGGCACCTCTTTGGACAGAACTCTATCCCATCTTGAGAATAATCTCATGTCCATTTTTCTCATGTGATTGATCTTAGTCCCGGGAATTTGTTGCATGACCTCTGGGATGAGTCCAGCCAGATATAGACTCAAAATCCTAGCCAGATTTGGCTTCTTAAGTCCTTCCTTGATTTTATCGAACACAACAGCTGACCAGTCTGTGTTAACCCTGAAGATTATCCTTGTCATGAGGTTAAACATTAAGGCCGAAATCCTATCATGGCCGCTAGGTTTACACAAAATCACCTTCCCAACCACTTTAGATAGAAATTTGCCTTGTGGATTCATTCCTTTTCTGTTGATGACTGCTCCAATTTTTACGGTTGGATCCAATCCACACCATTGTAGAGCCTCCCTTGTCTTAGAGGCTGGGACCTCTTTTACATTCGCAATGCTTGGTAATTGAAGAATCTTTCTTAAACTCCGTGGAGTAAGTTTCACCTTGGTTCCATGAACTGTGGATTTGATCTTGAGTCCAGAAGAATCCACTGATGCTGAAGTGTAAAATTCAAGTACCTCCTTCTTCCAGATTTTGGTGGGTTCAGAAACCAGATATTCCAATCCATTATCAGCAAGATAATATATCACCTGTTTTATTTCAGGCGTGGCATTGTCGAACGTAGCCCTAACCAGCTCATATCCCTCATTGACGTTATCCTCAACCTTTGGCGCCATTGGAAAGATGAGAAAACTGGAGAGAAGAGAAGAGAGAGAATATCGACACAGGATTTTAGTCTCGAAAACCTTGTGAGCGTGTCGACAGAATACGTTCTTGACCTATTTATACCCTCTAATGAAAGAAGATCAAAAGTCGGGCAAAAACAGACTAAATGTGTCGACACAGATGAAATGTGTCGACACAAACTTCTACTGTCTCGACATCAATGTTGACTACTGTGCGTCGACACCAATTGAGGATATGTCGACACAAGAGAGACATAGTAGAGCATCAGAAATTCTGTGTAGACTCTTAGTACAAGTGTCGACACAAAATCTGTAAGTGTCGACACCATTATTCTGGTGAAGTCGACACTACATTTATGGATTAGTCGACTATTTGACCCTTAAGTGTCGACACAAATTCTCTGACAAGTCGACATAACTATACAGAGTCGACACTTTATCACTGAAAGTGTCGACACCATTTTACTTAGCCAATTTCTGTTTGTTGATATACTAATCAATGGTCAGCATTCCTAATTCAATTTTAAATTTATTGAATTTTGTTTCATTCAGAGCCTTAGTAAATACATCTGCAATTTGATAATCTGTCTTAACAAATTCTAGTGAGATGTCTTCTTATTCTACATGCTCTCTAAGAAAATGGTATTTTATTTCTATATGCTTAGTCCTACTATGTGAAACGGGATTATTTGCAATAAAAATAGTACTTTTAGAATCACATAATAAAGGTGTTCTACTTACCTGAATACCATAATCTTTTAGTTGATGCTGAATCCACAAAAGTTGTGCACAACAACTTCCAGCTACAACATACTCAGACTCAGCTGTGGATATTGCCACACTAGTCTGCTTCTTACTACTCCATGATATCAACCTTCCTCCCAAAAATTGACTGTAGTACTTTTTCTATCTTCTCTGCAGCCTGATGGCTGTTCCACATAGACTTCTTCTTTTAGATCTCCATTCAGAAATGTTGATTTCACATCCATTTGGTATACCTTGAATCCTTGGTATGCAGTATAGGCAAGAAACATCCTGATTGCCTCCAGTCTTGCTACTAGGGCAAATGTCTGATCAAAATCTATTCCCTCTTCCTGCCTATATCCTTTAGCAACCAGTCTTGCTTTGTTCTTTATTATTACTCCACTCTCATCCAACTTGTTCCTAAATATCCACTTTGTTCCAATGATGTTGTGGTCTTTTGGTTTAGGAACAAGCTCCCAGACTTTGCACCTTCTAAATTGATTAAGCTTCTCTTGCATAGCATTAATCCAATGTTGGTCTTGGATGGCTTCTTCAAATTTCTTAGGCTCCAATTGAGATAGGAAACTTGAGTGCAGGACTGTGCTCAGATTTCTGCTTCTAATCAGCACTCCTTGACTTGGATCACCTATTATTTGATTTGCTGGATGGTCTTTTAGATGTCTGATAGCAGGAGGTAGATTTCCTTCTGGTTTATTATTTCCAGTCCCTTCATTATGCTGCACTTCCTGGGAGTCATCAGCTTCTATAGAATCATGTACTCCCACTGGACTATAGTCAACATTTTCCATCTGTTCATTTGTTGTTGTACCTTCTGTAATGGAAAGTTTGTCCATCCTTTTGCTTATACCTGTTGGACTGTATGAACTACAAGGCAACTCATAGTTGATTAATCTTGATTCATCAAACACAACATGTACTGATTCTTCTACAACTTGAGTAGTCAAGTTGAAAACTCTATAGGCCTTACTATTTATGCTGTACCCAACAAATATCCCTTCTTGGGATTTGGCAGCAAACTTAGTTAGATATGACTTGCCATTGTTAAGTATATAGCACTTGAAACCAAAGATCCTAAAGTAGGATAGATTTGGTTTTCTACCTTTCATAATTTCATAGGGAGTCTTTTTGTGACACTTGGTGATAGAAGCCCTATTGATCACATAACATGCAGTGTTTACTGCCTCAGCCCAGAAATATTCTGGAAGAGAGGTGTCACTCAATAGAGTTCTAGCAGCTTCAATCAATGTCCTATTCTTTCTTTCAGCAATACCATTTTGCTGAGGTGTTCAAGGTGAGGAGAACTCTTGAAAAATCCCAAAGTCTTCACATAATCTTGTCATACTTTCAGATTGAAATTCAGTTTCATGTTTACTTCTAATTTTGACCACTGTACTATTTAGTTCATTCTGAATTTGTTTCACAAAACTAAGTAAGACACTTGGGGTTTCTGATTTTTGTCTCAGAAAGAACACCCATGTATATCTAGAATAGTCATCTACAACCACAAAAGTGTAGACCTTCCTACTTAGACTATGAACTGGCACAGGACCAAAAAGATCCATATGTAAGAGGTATAAGCACCTCACAGAATCTTTGTTTTCAAGACTATGAAAGGAGGATTTTGTCTTCTTGCCCTTTTGACAAGCTGAACATATTCCTTCCTTTATACACTTAAATTGAGGACCATTCCTCACTAACTCTTTGCTGAAGAGTTGGCCAATTGTCTTGTAGTTAAGATGAGCCAACCTCTTGTGCCACTTGACACAATGAGATACATTATCATCAGCCACAAGACAGATGGGAGAAGCCTTGTTCTTACATACAAAATTAAGACAATAAACATTTCTCTTTCTATACCCAGTCAATATGATCTTTTGATCACTTCACCTTTTGATATGACATCCATCCTTAACAAATGAAATGTCATATCCAAGATCACTCAACTGACTTATGCTAATCAGATTATGTTTCAAACCTTTTACATAAGCCACTTGGGTGATGGTAATTTGGTTTGAAGAAATGTTACCAAACCCTTTGATGATTCCTCTTTCAGATCTACCAAAGATTACTTTAGGTCCATCTTTGACAGATGTGTACTCCTTCAGCAGCCCCTTTGTTCCAGTCATGTGCCTGGAACATCCACTGTCCAAGTACCATATAGGGGCATGATGACTTGGACTTTCCTGCAATACAGAATTACTTTCCCTTAGAACCCAAGTAAGTCTTGGGTCCTTGGTTCAGGTTAGCACAATTCATATTAAGACTACCAGCAGCTCTTCTAACTGGTAGACTATTGTTCTTCCTTACATTTGTGTTATGCCAGCAGTCTAAGGAAAAATGGCCTCTCTTGCCACAACACCAATATTCAAACTTGTTGTATCTAGGTCTTGATACACCCTTGACAGAAGAATTTCTGTCCAGTGTTGGTGCTGCTGCAGCTTCACCCACAGATTTCTTATAACTATGGGGTTTATGAACATGGGTAGACCTATTGGCATTTACACCCTTATTTATCTGAACATTAGTCTTAACATGACCATGAATATTCTTAAGATAATATTTGTTAGAAGGCACTTGCTCCTTTCTAAACATAACTGGGACTGAAAGGTTTAGAGGCTGGACAGGAGCTTTGCCTTTTCTTTTGAATTGGGCAGCCCTGGGGTTACCTTTGAAGCCTAATCCTGCCTTACCCTTTTGAGCCACAAACTCATCTATTAAAGGTAAGACAGATTTTGGCTTAGAGTAACAAGCCACTAAATCTTTTTCTATTCTTAGTCTGGCCTCCAGACTCTTAATTTGATCATTGTTATATTTGATTGTGCCCATCTGAATATAGGTTATATTTTTCAGTTTGGCAATCTCATTTAACTTCTGATCCATTACTTTTTCAAACTCAGTTGCAGCCACCTTAAGATCAGCAATTTCCTGAGCCTGAACTTTGACTAGATTCTTGCTTTTCTTAAGAGCCTGTAAAAAGACCCTATATTCATCCATCAACTGATGAATATCACCTTCAAATTCAGATCCATTCACATCACTTGATGTAAATAAATCTGACTCTGAACCAGTACTAAAATCAGAAGAACTAGAAACTTTTTGTACCTTACTAGGACCAGGCTGATCCTGGCATTGGTTATCTTCTAACTCAGCCATCAGACCCATGCATTCCTTGTCTTCTTGATCATGAATGGAATCCATTAGTTGCAGAAATTCCTCTTCTTCATTAGCTGCATACAATCCTATGTATGCTTCTGCTTCAGATTCTGACTCAGATATGGACTGATCTGAAAGACTCTTATCCTTCTTTGCAACAAAAGATTTCTCCTTCTTGCTCTTGTGTTGAGTCCTTTTTCTGTCTACTGACTCCTTTCTCTTTTCTGGACATTCAGCTACCATATATCCAGTCTTATTGCAGCAATAACAAACAATCTTAGAAGTTATGGCTTTGCTGGGCTTAGTTCTGTTTCTCTCATTTCTTGAGGATTTTCTCTTCTAATAGTACTCATCTACTGGCTCTGATGTGGAGGGCCTGGACTTCCACTGCTTCTTTTTCAAGAACTTTTGAAACTGTCTTGTAAAGGCAGCAAAGTTAGTATCTGATTCACTGCTCCCTGATTTCTGACAATCTGAATTTTCTGTTATCTCTTCTATAGCTTCCTTGAGAGGAGATGAAGACATCCTCCCTTTCTTTCTAGTGGCTTCAACTTTGAAAGCCACAGATCTATGCTCACCTTTTGTACTTCTTTCTTCCTCCTTCCTAGCCATCAATTGCATTTCATATGAAAGCAATTTTCCAAACAAGGTTGGAGGAGAAATATCAGCTAACTTGGCCACTTCTCTAATAACACATATTTTGGTATCCCAATCCTTTGTTAAAGATCTGAGAAACTTGTCATTCAGCTCATATGTACTGAAGACTCTTCCATAGGACATTAGTTCATTCACAATCCTATAGAATTTCTTATAACACTCAGTTATGCTATCAGACTTTCCTTGTCTGAAGCTCTCATATTCTTGGTTGAGCATTGATTTTCTGTCTTGTCTTATTTCTTCAGATCCTTCCATATTGACAATCAAGGTGTCCCACATCTCTTTGGAGGTCTTGCAATGTATCAGATTTTGGAAGGTGGAATCATCTATTGCACTTACTATGATGTTTTGAGCTCTCTTGTCCATAGTGGCTAAGATGATTTCCTCCTTTGTCATTTCTAAAAAATCCTTAGGAGTTTCCTGATTTTCATCTAATACAGAAATCTTCATTAGAATGTATGGACCTTCTTTCACTGTGATATAAATTCTTGGGTCTGAGGCCTCCATAAACAGCCTAACCCTTTCCTTCCAAATTCCAAAGATTTCTTTTCTGCAGATAGGAAGCTTCATAGATCCCAACTCCTTGTGATTCTCACCTGAACCCATTTTCTTGATTCTTAATTCTGCCTTTAGATCTAACTCAGACTGTTAAGTCTTACTTTGAGTAACCTCCCTCTGATACCACTTGATAGTTTTACTTTCAAGATTACCTAGACACCTAGAGGGGGGGGTGAATAGGTTCTTATTTTCTTTTCAAACATAAGGCAGAATGATTAAATAATTAAAGACTATTGTCTATGAGTTCTGCAGCTACTTTAGCAATCACAATCACGCAATCTAGAACTACACATCACAGATTGCAACAAGTATTTATAGTGGATCTCCAAGATCTGGGTACATCCACTTTCCCCCTTCGCCTATCTAGCAGTGTGCTAGATTCAGCCAAACTCCCTTCTTTAACTCAGATCCTCAGATTTTACAGCTCAGAATCCAAAATGGATTCCTACAACTCAGAGTGAAACCACACTCCTACAGCTCAGGCAATCCAACCCTACCTCAGTCTTTATTCAAGACCTATAACTCAGAGATTATCTCTCCTACACTCAGCCTTTATAAATTAGGCTTACAACTCAGATCTATTAAAAGATCCTACAAGATTTGAGTAAAATATATTTTTATCTTGCTCCTGGAGAGAGAGGTGGAACAAGACAGTGTTCTTGATCAGCTTCTTGTTAAATTAGATGGATAAAATCAACTGGAACTTAGCTTTATTCAAAACTTCTTGAATCTGAACTTTGTTGAGTTGATCTTCTTTGACATGAACTGATCAGCAGCTTTCTTCTTAGATTTCAGAATTTGAATCTGAATCCTCTTCACAGATAAGTTCAGAATCTGTTTCTTTTGAAATCTGAGACAGCTTTCTTCTTGCCTTCTTTTGACTGGATCTCTCTATCCAAGTCCCTTGAAGATACTTCAGAATTCTTGACTGAATTCTACTTAGACAGATTCTGATAGTTCAATCAGAATATCTTCTTAGATCTGCAAAGATCTTCTTCTAATTGTTACTTCTTATTCAGTGTTCAGTTTTCAGTTGTTTTTTTCTTTCAGACACTATCCGTCTATTTATAGCCTTCATTCCTGGTAACCGGCTGGTCCGGTTCCTAACAAACTTCTGTCTGTGTCAATCACGTCAGTTAACCTGTTGAGACCCACAGCTGTCAACTCTTCAAACTGCCAAGGAGTCTTTGTTTCTGCCAGAAAGTGTCGAGACAAACTGTCAATATGTGTCGAGATAATTGTTAAAATGTGTCGACACAATTTGATTGAGTGTCGACACAATCCTTTATTGTTGGGTACATTGGAAAATGTGTACCTGATTTGAAGAAGCCCAAACTAGCTCAGTGATATACATCAAGGTGTATTTGATGTTGTTTTGAGTTGACATGTGCAGGTAAAGAATTGATAAAGTATGCAGAAAAATTCTAAGTCCAAGTGTCGACACAGAGAAGGATGTGTCGACACATAGAAGAAATTAGTCGACACAACACTGGGAAGCAGTGTCGACATATAGCAGTTAGTCTACAACTACACTAGGAAAAAGTGTCGACACAGAGGAAGTATGTCGACACATAGCAGTTAGTCTACAACAATACTGGGAAAGTGTGTCGACACAGAAGAAGTAAGTCGACACAACACTGGGAATTTGTGTCGACACAGAAGAAAAGCGTCGACCACAACAATACTGGGAAAGTGTGTCGACACAGAAGAAGTAAGTCGACACAACACTGGGAATTTGTGTCGACACAGAAGAATATAGTCGACCTCAGGTTTGTCGACACCAGCAGGATGTGTCGACTCAGAAGAATATAGTCGACCTCAAGTTTGTCTACACCAGCAGAATGTGTCGACACATTGTGATTAAGTCGACACATTACAGCAGAGTTAAAAGAAGACTGTGTCGACACCTGAAGGCTAAGTTGACATTTACTAAGTTATGATTCTACAACAACTGTGTCGACACACAGGACTTGTGTCGACACACTGAAGGGTCAAGACCAAGTTATTTTCAGAAGAAGCTGTGTCGACTCAAAGGCAACTTAGTCGACATCACTGAAGACTGTGTCGACACCAAAGTCAATTGTGTCGACACAGATAGACAGACTGTCTCGACAACTTGTGGTTCAAGACTAAGGCACAGGACTTGTTTGAAGACTTGACAGCTGTGGGTTACCACCGGTTAACTGAAGCTGTCAGACTTGTCAGAAAACGGTTAGAAACCGGATCAGCCGGTTACCATGAAGAAAGTCTATAAATAGACAAATTCAGAAGGAGAAAGTAACCTTTTGAAATACATTGTTGAGAATCAAAAAGTTGAGAAGGATTACAATCCAATTCATTTCAAGAAAGTGCTAGGCACTTAAGAAGATCTTCTCCGGAAGATCTAAGAAGACTATCTAAGGATAGATCAAAGAAGAGTTCTAATCAGAATTCAGAAGAATCATTCAAAGTGCTGGATAGAGAGAGATCAAGCCAGAATTTGAAGAAGAAGAAAGAAACCACCAGTGGATTCTCAAGAAGCTGTTTGGAAATCAACTCAGCTAAGTTCATATTCAAGAAGCTTTGAAGAAAGCTCAGATCCAGTTGATTTCATCAGCTGATCAAGAATTGTCTTGGCCTTCTCTCTCCCAATTTAGGCAAGACAGTTAGATAATCTTTTCTATATTTCTGTAGGATCTGTTTACACAGATCTGAGTTGTAAGCCTATGTTATAAAGACTGAGTGTAGGAGTGTTGTACTCTGAGTGGTAGGGCTGTGTGCCTGAGTGTAGGAGAAGGGTCTTCTCTGAGTTGTAGGCCTTGGGGCAAGGCTGAGGTAGGGCTGTTGTGCCTGAGTTGTAGGAACCAGTTGGGTTCTGAGTTGTAGGATCTGTTGATCTGAGATTAGTGGAAGTTTGGCCGAATCTAGCATACTGCTAGATAGGTGAAGGGAGAAAGTGGATGTACCCAGACCTTGGGGAACCACTATAAAACATTGTGCAATCTGTGATGTTTTATTTTCTGTGATTGCTGTGATTATTATGTTAGCCATTAAATTGAATTCTGCCTAGAAGTTTTTATAAACAAGTAGAACCTATTCACCCCCCCCTCTAGTTGTTTAGGTTGTCTTGAAAGTTAAACTATCAAGTGGTATCAGAGGGAGGTTCCTCAAAAAGGACTTAACAGTCTGAGGTAGATCTGAAAGGTAGATTCAAGATTCAAGAAGATGGGTTCTGGAGAGAATCATAAGGAGCTAGGGTCTATGAAATTACCCATATGCAGGAAGGAAATCTTTGGTATCTGGAAAGAAAGAGTCAGACTGTTTATGGAAGCATCTGACCCAAGAATTTACATCATAGTACAGGAAGGCCCCTTCATTCCAATGAAGGTATCAGTTCTTGATGCAAATATCCAAACTCCAAAGAGTTATTCAGAAATGACCAAGGATGAAATCATCTTGGCAACCATGGATAAAAGAGCTCAGAACATTATTGTTAGTGCCATAGATGATTCAACATTTCAGAATCTGATTCACTGCAAGACCTCCAAGGAGATGTGGGATACATTGATTGTCTACATGGAGGGATCTGAAGAAGTAAGGCTGGACAGGAAGTCTATGCTAAATCAGGAGTATGAATGCTTTAGACAAGGAAAATCTGATAGCATAACTGAGTGCTATAAGAAATTCTATAGAATTGTGAATGAGCTAATATCCTATGGAAGAGTCTTCAGTACTTATGAACTGAATGACAAATTCTTAAGATCCTTATCAAAGGATTGGGATACAAAGATCTGTGCCATAAGAGAAGTGGCTAAATTGGCAGAGATATCTCCTCCAACCCTGTTTGGAAAGTTGCTATCCTATGAAATGCAACTTATGGTGAGAAAGGAGGAGGAAAAGAATTCAAGAGGAGAGCATAGAGATAAGGCTGTGGCATTCAATGTAGAAGCCACTAGAAAGAATAGGAGGAAATCACCATCTCCTCCTAAGGAAGTTTCAGAAGATAGTTCTGAAAGTTCAAACAAGGGATTTGAAAGCTGTGATTCAGATGCAGATTTTGCTGCATTCACAAGACAATTCCAGAGGTTCTTGAAGAAGAAGCAGTGGAAGTCTAGGCATTCCCCATCACAGCAAGTTGATGACTATTATAAGAAGAAAAGGTCATCCAGGAAAGAGAAGAGCAGATCAAAGCCCAGCAAAGCCACTACTTCAAAGATTGTCTGTTATTGTTGCAATAGGCCTGAACATGTAGTGGCTGATTGTCCTGACAAGAGAACGGAATCTTCAGAAAAGAAGAAGACTTATCAGAAAGGCAAGAAGGAGAAATCCTTTGTAGCTAAGAAAGATAAGAGTCTATCAGACCAGTCAACTTCAGAGTCAGAATCTGAAGCTGAAGCATATATTGGACTATATGCTGCATCTGAAGAAGAGGAGTTTCTGCAGTTGCTAGACTCCATCAATGAACCAAAGGATCAGCAGTGTATGGGGCTGATGGCAGGATCAGAAGAGGACATATGCCAGAATCAGTCTGGTCATAATAAGGTACAATGTCCTTCTATTACCTCTGTTTGTTGTACAAGTGAAGAATCAGCTACATCTGCATCAACAGATGTAGATGCATCTGAATCTGAAGGAGATGTCTATCAATTGATAAACAAGTATGGGGACCTGTTGCAGGCCCTTAAGAAAAGCAAGAACCTGGTTAAATCTCAGGCCCAAGAAATTGCTGAACTAAGGATTGCTACAACTGAGTTAGAAAAAGTTATTGATCAAAAATTAAATGAAATTGCCAAGCTGAAGAATATAACTATTATTCAGATGGGCACAATTAATTATACTAATGATCAAGTGAAGAGTCTGGAGGCCAGACTTAGAATTGAAAGGGATTTAGTGGCTAGTTACTATAAGCCAAAATCTGTCTTACCCTTGATAGATGAATTTATCACTCAAAAGGGTAAGGCTGGATTAGGATTTAAAGGTAACTCCAGGGCTGGCAGATTCAAGAGGAAAGGCAAAGCTCCTGTTCAGCCACTAAACCTTTCAGTCCCCATAAAGTTTAGTAAGGTGAAAGTGCCTTCTAACAAATATGATCATGAAGACATTCAAGGTCATATTAAGACTAATGTTCTGAAGAACAAGGGTGTAAATGCAAGCAGGCCTACCTATGGTCATAAACCCAATGGTTTTAAGAAATCAGTAGGTGAAGTTGCAACAGCACCAGCAATGAACAGAAATTCTTTTGACAAAGATGTATCTAGATCTAGATACAATAAGTTTGAATGTTGGTGCTGTGGCAAGAGAGGCCATTTTGCATTAGACTGCTGGTATAACACAAGTGTTATAAAGAATAAGAGTCTACCTGTTAGAAGAGGTTATGATAGCTTTATTAATGCTAACCTGAACCAAGGACCCAAGACTTACTTGGGTTCTAAGGGTAAGTAATTCTGTATTGCAGGTGAATCCAAGTAACCATGCCCCTATATGGTACTTGGATAGTGGTTGTTCCAGGCACATGACTGGAACAAAGGGGCTGCTGAAGGAGTATTCATCTGTCAAAGATGGACCTAAAGTGATCTTTGGTGGATCTGAAAAAGGAGTCATCAAAGGGTTTGGTAACATTTCTTCTAACCTAATTACTATCACTCAAGTGGCTTATGTAAAAGGTTTGAAACATAATCTAATAAGCATAAGCCAGCTAAGTGATTTAGGATATGACATTTCATTTGTTAAAGATGGATGTCATATCAAGAGGTCAAGTGATCAAAAGATCATACTGACTAGGTATAGGAAGAGAAATGTATATTGTCTTAATTTTGAATGTGAGAATAAGGCTTCTCCCATCTGTCTTGTAGCTGATGACAATGCTTCTCATTGTATTAAGTGGCACAAGAGATTGGCTCATCTAAACTACAAGACAATTGGCCAACTCTTTAGCAAAGAGCTAGTGAGGAATGGACCTCAAATTAAGTGTATAACGGAAGGGATATGCTCAGCTTGTCAAAAGGGAAAGCAGACAAAATCCTCCTTTCAAAGCCTTGAAAACAAGGATTCTGTGAGGTGCTTATACCTCTTGCATATGGATCTTTTTGGTCCTATGCCAGTTCATAGTCTAGGTAGGAAGGTCTACACTTTTGTGGTTGTAGATGACTATTCTAGATTTACATGGGTGTTCTTTCTGAGACAAAAATCTGAAACCCCAAGTGTATTACTTAATTTTGTAAAGCAAATTCAGAATGAACTGAATAGTACAGTGGTCAAAATCAGAAGTGACCATGGTACTGAATTTCAATCTGAAAGCATGACAAGATTATGTGAGGACTTTGGGATTTTTCAAGAGTTCTCCTCTCCAAGAACACCTCAGCAAAATGGGATTGCTGAAAGAAAGAATAGGACATTAATTGAAGCTGGTAGAACCCTGTTGAGTGACACCTCTCTCCCAAAATATTTCTGGGCTGAGGCAGTTAACACTGCTTGTCATGTCATCAATAGGGCTTCTATCACCAAAAGCCACAGAAAGACTCCCTATGAGATTGTGAAAGGCAGAAAACCAAATCTATCCTATTTTAGGATCTTTGGTTGTAAGTGCTATATACTTAACAATGGCAAGTCATATTTGACTAAATTTGCTGCCAAATCCCAGGATGGGATATTTGTTGGGTACAGCACAAATAGTAAGGCCTATAGATTCTTCAACTTAACTACTCAAGTTGTTGAAGAATCTGTGCATGTTGTATTTGATGAAACAAGATTAATCAATTGTGAGTTGTCTTGTAGATCAAATGACTCAACAGGTATAAGCAAGAGGATGGACAAGCTCTCCATTGCTGAAGCTTCAAAGGAAGATGGAGCATTAGAAAATGAAGGCTGCTGTCCAGGGGGAGTACAAGAGATAATGGAAGCTGATGAAAACCAAGAGGTTCAGCAGAATGAAGAAGCTGGAGATGCACAACCTGAAGGGAATCTTCCTCCAGCTATAAGATATCTAAGAGATCATCCTGCTGATCAGATAATTGGTGATCAAGACAAGGAGTGCAAACTAGAAGCAGAAATCAAAGCACAGTTTTGCATTCAAGTTTCTTGTTGTTGGAACACCCTTTTTATATTTGGGTCAGGATAACTATGCTAAGGATGTTGACCTAATTGTATAGCATAGGTCATTGAGTGTGAGTTTAGAACTTAGGTTATTTGAGATTTAGTTCTGCTCAGCTCGACGGAGAGTCGACCCCAGCTCGACGTAGAGTCGTCCTCAGCTCGACGCATAGTCGACTGCTGCTCGACGCACAGTCGATCGCAGCTCGACGCAGCGTCGTTCTCAGTTCGACGTAACGTCGAGTTCTGCTCGACGTTGTGGCGTGTATCTCTCTGCTTCAATTTTACTCTCTGATCAACGGTCAGTCGAGCTCAGATCGACGCTTCAGGAAGAGTTCGACGTTTTAAGTTCTCCCGTCTGTCAACATTTGAAATTCAAATGAGAGATTTTTCAAGCAGTTATTGCAAGAGATCCCATGGCCGTTTCAAGACTTAATTGCACCATATCTCAAGGAATTTTCAATGGAAATCAATTAAGGCTTTCCTTCTAGGCATGGACAGTTATGGAATATATTAAATGCCCTGCCAACGGCTATCCCATTACTCAGAGATCCATTCGAGAGAGACAAGAAGAACAGAAAAAAAAAGAAATTCATTCATTCTGACAACACAGAGAACATCAATCTTCATCTCTTTCTCAAGAAATCAGTCTGCAGAGAATTTACAGAGAAGAACTACACTCAGAGAAACATCTTGATCAACATTCTCTGAAACATCTTCTGCCTCTGCATTCAACTCTTCTCAATTAGCTTTCTACCTTCAGACATCAAACACTCAGTTTTTGAGTCATCTATTGCTGAAGAAGGACAAGCAGTGAAGAGCCTGTCACCCTTGTGCAAAGCTTCTTCTACCTGAACTTCTATATCTCAGGGGGAGCTTTGACAACATCTACATCCACTAGCTTCTCTCTGATTGTTGACAGAGAAGCAAACTCAACCCTTCTTATTTTACCTCTTCTGTACAGGGTTTTAACTCCCTTCAAAAGTTACCTTTTGGTTAGCTGAGACCTTGTCAAAATCAGTGGTGGCAAGACACCTTATCAAAAAATCTGGTGGTGCCCAGGACACCTGATCAAGCATCCTGCAGTGGATTCCTATCAAGGGGTGATAGAAGAGTGGACTACCCAAGTTTGGGGAACCACTATAAATTTCCTTGTGTCTTCTGTGGATTGCTTTTCTTCTTGCTTGTGTGCTGTGTGATTTTACTTTAAATATATTTATCTGTTTGCATCACTCACTACCTACACTAAGCAAATCTAAAGGTTTTAAATATATCAATTTATTTGAACTTACTCTATTCACCCCCCCTCTAGAGGCTGTTAGATCTTGTCACCTAACTTTCAATTGGTATCAGAGCCAGGTTGGTCTTTACTTCAGGCTAACACCTGGACCACAAAGATCTTTGACAAGATCAAACCCTATAGAGTGGTTACTTTATTTTGTTTTGTTATAAATTGTTTTTATAAAAACTCATGGCACAAAACAAGGAGTATGCAAGCACAAGACCTCCAGTGTGCAATCTTTCCAAGTTTGGACTCTGGAAAGCAAGGATAAAACTTTACATGAATTCTTTTGATGAAGATATCTTTAATTGTGTTTTAACAGAATGTCCAAGACCTCCTACTTCAACAAGTACTTCAGCTGTTCCACCTCCTGCAGGAACAGACACTGATATAAAGAAGTGGAAAGCTGCTGATGCAAAAGCAATGAACATATTGGCACAAACTATGTCTGATGACATATTCCAAAAAGTTGCTGAATGCAATACTGCCAAGGAAATCTGGGACAAATTAACTGAAATAGTCTCAGGTTCAGCTGATGAAAGAAAGGATAGAAGAGCTCAACTGATAACACAGTATGAGAACTTCAAAATGGCTCCAGCTGAATCTGTGGCTGACATGTACAACAGATTCAGTCTCATTGTCAGTGAGTTGAAAACTCTGGACAAGGATATATCTCTCACTGAGATAAATGATAAAATTCTCATGTGCCTACCTAGCACTTGGGATTCAAGAATCTGGCCAATCAAAGATGGCAGAAGTCAAATTGAGCTATCCACTGAAGCTCTCTTAGGCAAGCTCAAGTCCTATGAGCAATTTGTCAAGACAAGAGAAGGGGAGCAAAACACATCTTCTCCTGCACCCAAAGTGGAGAAGACAATAGCTCTCAAAGCTTCAGAGGAAGTACCTAAAGAGAAGGAGATAGTCAATGAAGAACTTCTAAGCCTACTAGCCAAAAGATTCAACAAGATGGCTAGGAAGAATTTCAGAAAATGGTCTTCTAAGGACCAAGACAAGCCAAGGTATGATAGATCTAATAATAAAGAAATTATTTGCTATGGCTGCAGGAAACCAGGACACACTGCTCCAAACTGTCCTGAGAATCAAGGCAAAGACAAGAAAGATAGGAGAGAAAGAAAAGACAAGAGAAGAGAGAAAGATTCAAAGAAATATTATGAGAAATCCTCTTCCAGCAACACCAAAAATACAAGGAAAGGATTTGTTGCAGAAACTTGGAGTGATACTGAAGATTCTGAAGAATCATCCAGCACAAGTGATGATGAGGATGATGCCACAGAAAAAGGATTCTGCATGATGGCAATCAATGCATCACAAAGCAGCTCAGATTCAGAGCATGAATCTGAATATATGACTGATCAGGAATTGAGTGAAGATCAGGTACTTGACTCATTTGATTTTTCTTCTGATGATTTCAAGTTTAGATTTAAATCAATGTGCATAGACTTGCTGACAGCAGAGAAGACAAATGATTCTCTTAGAAGTCAACTGTCTGATTACAGCACATTAAGTGCAAATAATCTCAAGCTCTCTGATGAGTTAGAGTGCTGTAGGGAGGAGATAGCTTCACTAAAGAGTGAGCTATCCAAGGCTAAACAGCTAGAGGAAACTCTCAATGGGAGGAGCCTCAAGCTAATAGACATCACAAGCACAGTGAACTCAAGAATGAGTGGTTCACTAGGTTTGGGTGCCTCTCCAAGCCAACCTATAGTGCTAACAACTCCCATAAAATTTACCAGTAACAAGGGTAAAGGAATTATGGTAGTAGCCAGAAAAAATTCTGATCTACCTAAGCAACTTCAAGTTCAACAGAAAACGTCGAACAGAGCTCGACGTTCTTCGACCAGAGCTCGACGCCGTTCTAACAAGAATCAGCAACACCTTGCTGAAGCGTCGAACTCAGGTCGACACACGTCGAACTCAGGTCGACTTGCTGTTGTCCCTGAAAGTAGGCCTGTTCAAGCGTCGAATGGAGCTCGACGTCCTGAAACTTTAGCGTCGAACTTAGGTCGACGTGCGTCGAACAGAGCTCAGAGTTCTGGGTTGTCTGCACAGGATAAATCTAAATTGAATATCAAGTATCCTACATCTCAGCCTAACCCTTATGCTGAATGGGTGATTCCTCCTAGGAGATATCATCCTGAAGGCTATAAGAGTCAGCCTGAAATGTCATTCATTTCTGATTTCATTGGTTATCAACCTCAACCCAAGGTGAACTGGGTGAAAAACAACTAAGCTGTTACATGTGCAGATGAAGAGCTATCCAGTGGTGAACCAGCATTGGTACCTGGATAGTGGTTGCTCCAAACATATGACAGGAACCAAAAGCAATCTTTCATCCTTCAAAGCAAAGCTTGGACCAAGAGTAATCTTTGGTGACTCCAATTTTGGACAAACCAAGGGATATGGTCAAGTCAAAATAGGCTCAATCACTATCAAGAAGGTAGCCTATGTGGAAGGACTGAAGCACAACTTAATCAGCATCAGTCAACTTTGTGATGCTGGTTATCAGGTTTGGTTCACTGATCTAGTATGTAATATTGCTCTAGATAATAATATTGTGTTGATTGGAAATAGGCAAGATAACATATACCTAGTAGATTTTAATTCTTCTAAAGTAGACATATGCCTTTTTAATTCCTTAGTAAGCCAAATGAGCTTTGGCATAAAAGATTAGGACATGTTAACCTTAGAACTATTGCTAGGTTGTCTAAACTCAACCTTGTTAGAGGACTACCTTCTGGTCCCTACAAGAAGGAAGGACTCTGCAAGGCTTGCCAACTAGGAAAGCAAACTAAAAATAGTTTCAAATCACTTAACAAGAGTGATTCACCTAGGGTTTTGTATCTGTTGCACATGGACCTTTTTGGACCTACTACAGTACAAAGTCTAGGGGGGAAATCTTATGCCTTAGTGATTGTAGATGACTTCTCAAGATTCACTTGGGTGTTCTTCCTAAGAAAGAAGTCTGATAACTTCAAAATTTTGACAGATTTTCTCAAGAGCATACAGATTGAGTTCAATACTCATATAGCCCTGATCAGAAGTGATCATGGGACAGAGTTTGATTCTCTTCTTATGCAAGAGTTCTGTCAGAATGAAGGGATCAGGCACACTTTCTCAGCTCCTAGAACTCCTCAACAAAATGGGGTAGTTGAAAGGAAAAATAGAACCTTAATTGAATCAGCCACAACATTATTGACAGATGCTCATCTTCCTCTAACCTTTTGGGCAGAGGCTGTGAACACCTCCAATTATGTTTTGAATAGAAGCCTGATACATAAACTAAAGGATAAGACTCCTTATGAATTGCTCAAAGGGAAGAAACCTAAAGTTAGCTTTTTCAAAATTTTTGGTTGCATTTGTTTCATTCACAATAATGACAAGAGATATTTAGCAAAATTTGAAGCTAAGGCTGATGAAGGAGTGTTTCTGGGATACTCTTTGAACAGCAAAGCTTATAGGGTGTATAACAAATCATCTCATAAAATTGAAGAGACCATGCATATTACCTTTGATGAATCTAATATGTCTTATAAGGAGAAGAATTCTTCTACCAAAGATCACTTACAGGTACAATCATTAGCTGAAAATATTAATCAGTTAACCATCATGGATGAGGGAAATCTATCTTCAACAACTCAACAAGAAGCTGCTAGCAATAAGAGTGAAGATACAGATCAAATTTCAGAACCAAATGGAGAGCCAGTTGTTGTTCCACAAGAGGAAACAACAACACAGGTTGGTGAACAATCAACACCCACTGTTGATTTAGTAACAATAAGAGATCATCCAATCTCCCAAGTGATTGGAGAAATTTCAGAAGGTGTGCAAACCAGAAATCAGATAAATCAACATCTGATGCACATCTGTTTTCTCTCCCAAATAGAGCCTCAAACTATTCAAGATGCAGAGCAAGATCCAAACTGGATCATTGCAATGCAAGAGGAACTAAACCAGTTTGAAAGGAACAAAGTATGGGAATTGGTTCCAAAACCAAGAAACCATCAAATTGTTGGAACTAAGTGGGTTTTCAGGAATAAGCTAGATGATCAAGGGATCATTGTGAGAAACAAGGCAAGGCTTGTTGCTCAAGGCTATTGTCAACAAGAAGGGATTGATTATGACCAAACCTTTGCACCAGTTGCAAGGTTGGAGGCCATAAGAATTTTCCTTGCTTATGCTGCACACAAGAAGATCAAAGTTTTCCAAATGGATGTTAAAAGTGCATTTCTCAATGGAGACATCAAGGAAGAAGTCTATGTCAAGCAACCTCCAGGTTTTATCTCTTCAACCCTTCCTGAACATGTTTTCAAATTACATAAGGCTTTATATGGCCTCAAGCAAGCTCCAAGAGCATGGTATGAGACCTTAGCCTCCTTTTTGCTTGAAAATGATTTTAAAAGGGGTAGAGTAGACCAAACTCTTTTTATTAGAACCCATAAGTCCCATATCCTACTAGTACAAATATATGTAGATGATATAATATTTGGGTCTACTGATTCAAGCTTATGCAAAAAGTTCTCACAACTTATGCACTCAAAGTTTGAAATGAGTAGCATGGGTGAGCTTTCCTTTTTCTTAGGATTGCAAATCAAACAACATGCTGATGGCATATTCATCTCTCAAACCAAGTATGCAAAAGAATTGGTTAAGAAATTTGGTATGTCAGATGCATCTTTTATGAAAACACCTATGCCTACTAATGCTGTCTTAGATGCTGATGAATCTGGTAAACCAGTTGATCAGACTAATTTTAGAGCAATCATTGGCTCTCTTTTATATCTTACAGCTAGCAGACCAGATATTATGTTTGCTACATGTGTATGTGCTAGGTTCCAAGTGAGCCCTAGAGAGTCACACCTCACATTAGTTAAGAGAATTCTTAGATATGTAAAAAGTTGTCCAAATCTAGGTCTCTGGTATCCACATGATTCAGGATTTGATCTCACTGGATTTTCAGATGCTGATTATGCTGGATGTAGAGTAGACAGGAAAAGCACCAGTGGAACTTGTCAATTCCTGGGTGATAGACTTGTCTCCTGGTTTTGCAAAAAGCAAACATCTGTGTCTACATCAACTGCTGAAGCTGAATACATGGCTGCAGGAAGTTGCTGCTCACAGATATTGTGGATTCAAAACCAGCTCCTAGACTATGGTTACAACTTAGAGAAGTCAAAAATTCTTTGTGATAATACTAGTGCAATTTGTATTGCTCAAAATCCAGTTCTCCATAGTAGGACAAAGCACATAGAGATCAGACATCATTTCTTAAGGGATAATGTAGAAAAGAATAAAATAGCACTAGAGTATATTTCTACTGATTTACAAAGGGGAGATATTTTCACCAAACCTTTGGATGAAAAGAAACACTTCTTCTTCCTTAATCAGTTGGGAATGATAGATGGAGATAGCATAAATTAATTTACAAGATCTTGAAATCATAAAAATAACAAAATCTAGGCAAATGTATCTCTTCCTTAAGGATCTAGAGGCTGTTAGATCTAGAGGTTCTGTCTGAACTCTGCTCGACGCTCGACGCTTTTCACTTGAAAACGTCGACCGGAGATCGACTGACCGTCGACCGCTATATAGCGTCGACCGTCGACCTCATCTTTTGCGTCGACCAGAGATCGACTCTGTCTAGAGTTTGTTAAGGTTCTGTTTCGGTCGACGACGTTAATTGACGTCGACCAGAGCTCGACGTTCAGCATCCCAAATAGCGTCGACCGTCGACCTCATCTTTTGCGTCGACCAGAGATCGACTCTGTCTAGAGTTTGTTAAGGTTCTGTTTCGGTCGACGACGTTAATTGACGTCGACCAGAGCTCGACGTTCAGCATCCCAAATAGCGTCGACCGTCGACCTTCAAAACGGCGAACGTCGAACTCAGCTGAACACCATCGAGTCTCTTCGTTTCCCCTAGAGCCTCTTAGCGTCGAACTAAGCTCGACGTTATTTCCTTTTCTGCGTCGAACCCTAGTATAAAATCATCTTCTCGGCGTCGATGTCATTTGCGCTTTCGTATTTTCTGCAACTACATTCTCCCTCCAAAGCTTTTACACTTGTTCTTGAGAGGTATTCTGCAGATAATGGCGATTCCAGCAAACATATTGACGGCAATGAAGTTCGATTATGGTTTCGACATCGACCTGGATTCCTTTGAAGGTTCCTCACAGAATTTTCTGGATATCCTGAAGCTATTTAAAGAACAGAAACTAGTGAAGTTTATGTCAACAAGAATGCCCATGGCAGAGACTGAAATTAAAGAGTGGATATATACAGCAGCTAATACAGATGAGAGCACTATTACTGGTTCTATTTCTGGAACTCAGGTATCAATATCTCCTGCTACTTTTACTGAAGCTTTTGAATTAGAGAATGGAAATGACAGCTTGGAATTGTCAAATGAGGAGTATGCTGCAATGCTAGACAGAATGGGTCATTCTTCTGAGAATGCCTCCAAATTGCTGAAAGTGGATCTTGCCATTGAATTTAGGCTTTTAGCTGATGTGGTAGGCAAGGTCATCTGTGCTAAGAGGACAGCACATGATGCTATTACCAGGCAACAATTCTGCATCATGGCTGCCCTCCTAGATAAAAAGCACCTAAATTGGGGAGAATTACTGTTTGATTTAGTGAAGAAAAAGGTCAATAAGACCTATGTTCATTTTGGAAGGACTTTGGGATTGTTGCTTCATCATGTCTGCCCACAGCTTCTGGTAACCTCCAAGCACATTAATGCTTCAAAGAGGTTGACTTGTGCCCTGATTGGAAAATGGGACAGGAAGATTATAAATCCCAAGGCTGCTGTAGCAATGAAATCCTCTACTGAAACAAGGGCTGTTGTGGCCACTCACCCTCAGTCAACTGACCTAGTAGAAGAAGCCAGGCCATCAATCACCATCTCTCCTTCATTCAGCTTTCCAACCACCTTCTCTCCATCAACTTCTCAGCTCTCATTCCCTTTGCAAACATCATCCATTGACACTATTGCATCTTCTCTTCATCCATCCATTACCACCTCTTCTGAAGTATTTGATCCTCTTCATTACTTCCCTTCAATGGACATTGGGATCAATCAAGATGATTCCTTCTTGGATAATTCACATGATAACATTGCTGAGCCCTCATTCTCAGACCTCATCATGTCCTCCATTATTCAACCCTCCATTCCTCTTCCTTCTATACCATCATCTTCTCCTGCTGCATCTGTTTCTCTCCCCTCTACCTCTGCTCAACAGTCTGAGCAAGTAGATCTGCTTCCCTTGGCTAATAAGCTCTATGAGCTCTTGGCTCCAAGGTTGTCCTCCTTATTGGATGCTTCCCTAGCTCCAATAATCAGATCTTTGGACTCTATTTCTTCAAAGCTCTCTTCCCTCTCTCCTGCTGTGGCTGGCCCTTCTTCTAGGGGCCTAGAATCAGTTGCTACTGAATCTAGGCAGGGGGAGATTTTGGTAGAAGAAGAGCTGCCTTCTGTTGATTGTGAAGAGATGCTTGTTTCAGATGTTCAGATTGCAGATAGAGAATTCAGTCCACCTCCAGTTGAAGATTCTATTGTGACAGTACCAGCATCATTTTTCAGAAGATCCTTCAGCTCTCACAAGTTACTGATTGCTGAAGATCTGTCCAGGGCCATCATTCCCTTTGCTGCTGCTGTTGTTGGTTGTGATAAGATGATTCTTGAAGATGATGCAGTGGAAGCCCTTGCTCCTGCAAATGAGTCTATTGCTCATATTTGTTCTGATTCTGTTGATATTATTGATGACATGACTGTTGATAAGGTTCTTAACACTTCTGATGCAGTGGAAGCCCTTGCTCCTGCTGAAGTTGTTGTTTCTGAGGCAGTGGTAGCTGTTGCTCCTGCCAGTTCTTTTGTTTCTTCTGTTTCTGATGCAGTGGTAGCCTCAGCTCCTGCTAGTGAAAGTTATCCAGCCATTTCTGTTGAGGCTGTGATTTCTGAAGTCTTGACTGACTTAGCTGATTCAGTGCCTGCTGCTCCTGAAACCATTTCTTTCCCTGCCGTGCTAGATAAGTCATCTACACTGGCAGATGCTCCTCTTCCTGTTTCAGAAAGTGCATCAAAAGATGATTATTATGATCCCTATGATCATATCCAAAGCAGCTCCTCTGATGAGTTTGCAACTAGCTCTGATGACTCTTCTGCAACTATTGCTAAAAAGAGGAAAGCTAGAAGCAAAGCTCTAAAGAGAGTTCCAATGGAAAGGGCTACTGACCATGACATTCCTTATTACATACAGCACAAATGCAAGATTACTGAGCCATGGATGCAGTTCTCTAAAAATCAGCTCAAGGCAATGAGAGAGAAAAAGAAGTTCAAGAAAGGAGATTCCAAGTCGTTTGACTTTCCTCCTCCTCCACCTCCTCCTTCTCCAGGTGCAGGAGGCAGTGCTAACCTAGTAAGCAAACCTCCAACATCCTCCTTCCAAGGCAAGACTTATCAGTCAAGGAGAGGACAAGGAGGTGGCCAATCTAGAGGTTATCAATCAAGAGGAAATCAATCCAAAGGATCTTCTAGAGGTAATCAAGCTAGAGGTCAAGCCAGACCCCAATCTTATCAAAGGGAAGGAAAGACCATTGCTTCAACCACTGGTCCCTTTCCCTTTAAGCTCAATGAGGGTGTAAGGCAGAAACCTATTCCTTCAGATCAAAGTAATAAGTATGAGCCTCCTATTCCATATGATGATCCAGTTAACAACCCTACTGCATGGAAGGCTAGGATGACTGAGCTTGCTGCCCTAGACCTAATTAAGAAGAACAAAGAAAGGGGACTGGACACATCCAACATAAGCACAATGTCAGACCAAAGAAGACAGGAATTAAACAAATATCATTCTAGCAAATTCTTTGATGCTGATAGATACATGGAGTTACATCCTGCTGCTGTTCCTCCCTCTGGAAAGAGCATAACTTCATTGGGGACTTCTGAAGATTACAGATCAAAGAAAGACACTGCCAACCCTCAAAGGGAAATCAAATTCAAGAAAGGCTTTGAAGAAGAGCCTAAGAAGAAGTAAATGTAAGATGGCTTATCTTCTATGCTACTGCCATAAACATCTTTGATAGTTGCTTATCTGCTCCTGCTTCCATCTGTGTTCTTGATTTTCAGTATTTCAAATGTCTGTATGCATTTTTTTTAATTTCCTTAAATTCATGTGAATAGTAATCCTAATCCAAATAGGGGGAGATTGTTGGAACACCTTTTTATATTTGGGTCAGGATAACTATGCTAAGGATGTTGACCTAATTGTATAGCATAGGTCATTGAGTGTGAGTTTAGAACTTAGGTTATTTGAGATTTAGTTCTGCTCAGCTCGACGGAGAGTCGACCCCAGCTCGACGTAGAGTCGTCCTCAGCTCGACGCATAGTCGACTGCTGCTCGACGCACAGTCGATCGCAGCTCGACGCAGCGTCGTTCTCAGTTCGACGTAACGTCGAGTTCTGCTCGACGTTGTGGCGTGTATCTCTCTGCTTCAATTTTACTCTCTGATCAACGGTCAGTCGAGCTCAGATCGACGCTTCAGGAAGAGTTCGACGTTTTAAGTTCTCCCGTCTGTCAACATTTGAAATTCAAATGAGAGATTTTTCAAGCAGTTATTGCAAGAGATCCCATGGCCGTTTCAAGACTTAATTGCACCATATCTCAAGGAATTTTCAATGGAAATCAATTAAGGCTTTCCTTCTAGGCATGGACAGTTATGGAATATATTAAATGCCCTGCCAACGGCTATCCCATTACTCAGAGATCCATTCGAGAGAGACAAGAAGAACAGAAAACAAAAGAAATTCATTCATTCTGACAACACAGAGAACATCAATCTTCATCTCTTTCTCAAGAAATCAGTCTGCAGAGAATTTACAGAGAAGAACTACACTCAGAGAAACATCTTGATCAACATTCTCTGAAACATCTTCTGCCTCTGCATTCAACTCTTCTCAATTAGCTTTCTACCTTCAGACATCAAACACTCAGTTTCTGAGTCATCTATTGCTGAAGAAGGACAAGCAGTGAAGAGCCTGTCACCCTTGTGCAAAGCTTCTTCTACCTGAACTTCTATATCTCAGGGGGAGCTTTGACAACATCTACATCCACTAGCTTCTCTCTGATTGTTGACAGAGAAGCAAACTCAACCCTTCTTATTTTACCTCTTCTGTACAGGGTTTTAACTCCCTTCAAAAGTTACCTTTTGGTTAGCTGAGACCTTGTCAAAATCAGTGGTGGCAAGACACCTTATCAAAAAATCTGGTGGTGCCCAGGACACCTGATCAAGCATCCTGCAGTGGATTCCTATCAAGGGTGATAGAAGAGTGGACTACCCAAGTTTGGGGAACCACTATAAATTTCCTTGTGTCTTCTGTGGATTGCTTTTCTTCTTGCTTGTGTGCTGTGTGATTTTACTTTAAATATATTTATCTGTTTGCATCACTCACTACCTACACTAAGCAAATCTAAAGGTTTTAAATATATCAATTTATTTGAACTTACTCTATTCACCCCCCCTCTAGAGGCTGTTAGATCTTGTCACCTAACTTTCACTTGTCTCAAATGGAACCTAAGAAGTTTGAAGAAGCTATCCAAGCTCAGCACTGGATTGAGGCTATGCAAGAGGAGCTGAATCAATTCAGAAGGTGCAAAGTCTGGGAGCTTGTTCCTAAACCAAGAGGCCACAACATAATTGGCACCAAGTGGATCTATAGGAACAAGCTAGATGAAAGTGGGATAATAGTGAAGAATAAAGCAAGGTTAGTTGCAAAAGGATATAGGCAGGAAGAAGGGATTGACTTTGATCAAACCTTTTCTCCTGTAGCAAGGCTGGAGGCAATCAGAATGTTCCTTGCCTATACAGCCTACCAAGACTTCAAAGTATACCAGATGGATGTGAAGTCAGCATTTCTGAATGGTGATCTTAAAGAAGAAGTATATGTAGAGCAGCCATCAGGTTTTGTAGATCCTCTTAAACCTGATTCTGTGTATAAGCTTAGGAAAGCTTTGTCTGGGTTAAAACAAGCTCCAAGGGCTTGGTATGAAACCCTGTCTACCTTCCTCATTGAGAATAAATTCTCAAGAGGAAAGATAGACAAAACTCTATTCCTTAGGGAATCCAAAGGTAAGATCATCTTAGTTCAGATCTATGTTGATGACATAATCTTTGGGTCTACTGAAAACAGCCTTTGTAAAAAGTTTGCCAAACTTATGCAAGGGAAGTTTGAGATGAGCAGTATGGGAGAACTTAAGTTCTTCTTGGGACTCCAAGTAAGACAGACTGATGATGGATTGTCCATATCCCAGTCTAAGTTCACCAAAGAATTAATTAAGAAATATGGTATGGAGTCATCCTCCACCATGAGAACTCCTATGGGAACAAGTATCCCTATATGCAAAGATGAGGCAGGAAAACCTGTTGATGAGTCATTGTATAGAGGAATAGTTGGGTCTCTACTATATCTTACTGCTAGTAGACCAGACATTATGTATGCAACATGTGTCTGTGCTAGGTACCAAGCCTACCCTAAAGAATCTCATTATACTGTAGTCAAAAGGATTCTGAGATATCTAAAGGGCACTCCTAATCTATGCCTTTGGTACCCTAGGAATAGAGATTTTCTACTAACAGGCTATTCAGATGCAGATTTTGCAGGATGTAGAGAGGACAGGAAAAGTACTACAGGTACTTGTCAATTCCTGGGAGGAAGACTAATATCATGGAGTAGTAAGAAGCAGACCAGTGTGGCAATTTCCACAGCTGAGTCAGAGTATGTTGCTGCTGGAAGCTGCTGTGCACAGCTATTGTGGATGCAGCATCAGCTTAAGGATTATGGTATTCAGGTAAGTAGAACACCCCTTTTATGTGATTCTAAGAGTGCTATTTCTATTGCTAATAATCCAGTTTCTCATAGTAGAACTAAGCATATAGAAATCAAATACCATTTTCTTAGAGAATATGTAGAAAAAGGAGACATTTCATTGGAATTTGTAAAAACAGATTATCAAATAGCAGATGTATTTACTAAGCCTTTAGATGAAACCAAATTCAATAAATTCAAAATTGAATTAGGTATGTTAACCATTGATTAATGTATTAACAAAATCATTAACAATGCAATTGAAGTGGTATGTCAGTAAGTTAAAGTAATAACAACATAATTAAGGGTTAAAAAGGGACACATTGAAGTAACACTTACAAGTGGTGTTGAACCAACAGAAATTAGCTAAGTAAGAATGTGTCGACACAGAGAATATGTGTTGACACTTAAGAGTTATATTGTCGACTTAACCAGAAATGTAATGTTGACTCAACCAGGACAATGGTGTCGACACTTACAGTATATGTGTCGACACTTATCCTTAGAGTCGACACAGAATTTCTGTCTATCTACTATGTATCCAAGGTGTCGACATAACCACAAATTTGTGTCGACACATAGTAGGCTGAAGTAATGTCGAGTCAATAGAAGTTTGTGTCGACACATTCCATCTGTGTCGACACATTTAGTCTGTTTTTGGCGCCTTTTGAACTTCTTTCAACAGAAGGTATAAATAGGTCAAAACCTCTTATGTCGACACGCTTCCAAGGTTTTCGAGACTAAAACCCTATGTCGACAGTCTATCTTTCTCTCTTCTCTCAAGCTTTCTCGACGAATCGATGGCTCCAAGGATTGAAGACAACGTCAATGAAGGGTATGAGTTGGTGCGCCAGGCCTTTGCAGATGCGCCGCCAGATGTTCAAGGAGTAATCACCTTCCTCTCCGAGTCTGGGTTAGAATTTCTACTCTCAGAACCAACTAAAATCTGGAAGAAGGAGGTGCACGAGTTCTTTATCTCTGCATCAGTCCACTCACATGGCCTCAAGATTAAGTCCATTGTTCAAGGGACTAAGGTCAAGATTACTCCAAGAAGTTTAAGAAAGATCTTTCAATTACAACTAGTTGAGAATGAAGAAGAAGTTCCTAGTTCTAAGACAGGGAAGCCCTTCAATGGTGTGGACTGGACTCGAGCATGAAGATTAGAGCTGCATTCAACAGGAAGGGTATGAATCAGCAAGGGAAGTTCTTATCTGAAATTGTTGGAAAGTAATCCTCTGCAAGACAGGTGGACATGATAGGATTTCTGCCTATATGTTCAGCCTTATGACCAGGATTGTTTTTATAATTCCTACTGATTGGTCAGGAGTACTCTTTGACAAGATCAAAGAAGGAATCAAGAAGCCCAATATGGCTAGAATCATGAGCTTATATCTCACTGGAGTGATTCCTGAAGTGATGCAGCAACTGCCAGGGACTAAAATCAATCATATGAGAAGGATGGATATGCGACTGTTCTCTAGGTGGGATAGGGTGCTGTCCAAGGATGTGCCTGAAGAGAGCAGGCCAGACACCCCTCTGAAATCCCCTTCTCAACCTCAAGAAACTGAACAACAACAAAAGACCCACTCAGAACACAGGCTGAAGAACAGCCTGACTCAACTCTAGTCCAGCAAGTGTCAACACCTGCACAGATGCTGGGGGAGCCAGTTCACTCTCCTGCTCAACATGTATCTACTCCTGCTCAGGTACAAGTGTAGGGGGAGCTAATGTATTTTACTATAAAAGACATTGCTCATATTCTTATTACTGCACAGGTTCAGGGGGAGCTAGTGTCCACTCCTACTCTAGATACTACAATTACTGAACGAGTACATGAAAAGCTGTTGTCAGTACAAGTGCAAGAAGAAGCACAGTTAGACTTATCTCAAGATTTAACTACTGCAGAAGAAACAGCTCAACTGGAATTTACTCTGGAGGAGTTATCCCTGATACTGTTACTACTACTGATAAAGTAGGAGGAGAACCAGAAATGAGAAGTCCATAGGTATGGACATTGATCAGGAAGCTGAAGTTGAGCCACAGGTTGAGGGGAGCCAGTGGATGTTGAGACTGAGCAACAGGTCACTGGGACAGATACACTTCATCCTCCTCAAGAAAGAATTCACCTAGATACTTCGTCTGATACTGAAACTGAAGAAGCCAGGATGGCCAAGAAAAGAAAAATTGTTGTATTTAAAAGAAGAAGCAAGAATTATAAGCAGGCTTTACAAACAACACCTCAACAAGTATCTCTTGCCTTTGATCATAACAAGTTTATATGTAGATCTACAGGTGAAATTGGATGAACACAGAATGGCTCTGGAAAAGTATGTTGATGAAAATAGCAAGTCTATGCAGTTTGACTTAGCTCAGGATATCAAGTCCATCCAGTTTCAAGTCAACCTGCATAAGGCAGAAATGACAGATTGCTTCCAAAAGGGAGGCCATGCTGTGGTTTATCTTGCTCAACAAACAGGAGGCTATTACTAAAAAGGTAGATGATGTTGTCCTGAAGCAAAGCTATGTATTGGAAAATCAGTTAAGAATGAATGATAATTTAACTGAATCTCATCATGAGAAATAAAGGAAGTGAAAAAGATGGTTCCAGGCCTGCCTGCAGATAAAACAAAAGAAATGGAAGATTTTGATAAGACCTTTCAAGCTGTTATTGCTTCTGTTAAGACTGCAATCACTACCTCTCAAAAAGAAATATCTGAAAAGCTTCAAAAGTTAAAACCATATTTTAAAGAGGGTGTAAATTATCTGGATGGACAAATCAGATTTCAAAAGGAAGATCTCAGAGATCATATGACCAGAGAAGTCATAAAGGGGGAGAGGTTATTGATTCATGCAGGCCAAGAGCACTCTAAATGGGTGACAAATAGTATAAGAGCCACCTTGGGATGTCCACCCTTGTGTGATGATGATATGATGGCTGAATCAGGCATTCAAGAAGGACTACTTGAAGGCAACCAACCTGAGGTTGCCCAAGTTATTTACCCCCCTTCTGATTTTGATATTCTGGATAAGCAAGTGCAGGATATGTATAGTCCTCCAAAGGAGGTGCATAATGTTGTGATTGAGAAAGTTGAGATGTCAGAGGCCTTCCTGAAAGAACAGCAAGATGCTCTATTAGCAAAGAAGAGATTTAGAGAGCAGGCTGCACTTAAGCCAGATTATGAGCAGTGGAGTCCTACTTCAAGGAACATAATACTCACTGCATGGAAAGCTGTACAAGACAAAGTTCATGAGAGAGGGAAGTGGTACAATGAGATAGAATGGCAAAAGTATGAGGCAAGACAGGAAGTATAGTACAATTCAGAAGGAAAGCTAAGCTGGGGAGGCTGTCACCAGATGCTAAGGAGCCAAGCAAGTACTTCCCAAAGCCTTTTCACTATTTTGAAAGGCAAAGGCTCAAGGAAGAAGCTCAGAAGAAAGCTGCTCTAAAAGGAAAGAAGATAGCTGAAGAATCAGAAGCTCCTGTGACAGCTAAAATTCAATCTGGCAAAGGGATTATCATTAAAGAGCCTGATCAATCCTGATTGTGTTTTTAGTTCCTTCATAATGTTTTGTAATGTTGTGATGTGATCATGAAATGTAAAACAATGTAATCAAACATTACCCAGTTATAAACAAAATATTGTTTAAATCTGTGATAGATCTTTTTATCTATGATGTTTTTTTTTATTTTGTTTATAATTAAATATCCCTGTGTTTTTTTGTCAAATATCATCATTTAGTACTGTTTATATATGATGTATATTATTTGCTATAAGGGTTATGACTTCTCCAAATAGGGGGAGATTGTTGGGTACATTGGAAAATGTGTACCTGATTTGAAGAAGCCCAAACTAGCTCAGTGATATACATCAAGGTGTATTTGATGTTGTTTTGAGTTGACATGTGCAGGTAAAGAATTGATAAAGTATGCAGAAAAATTCTAAGTCCAAGTGTCGACACAGAGAAGGATGTGTCGACACATAGAAGAAATTAGTCGACACAACACTGGGAAGCAGTGTCGACACATAGCAGTTAGTCTACAACTACACTGGGAAAAGTGTCGACACAGAGGAAGTATGTCGACACATAGCAGTTAGTCTACAACAATACAGGGAAAGTTTGTCGACACAGAAGAAGTAAGTCGACACAACACTGGAATTTGTGTCGACACAGAAGAAAAGCGTCGACCACAACAATACTGGAAAGTGTGTCGACACAGAAGAAGTAAGTCGACACAACACTGGGAATTTGTGTCGACACAAAAGAATATAGTCGACCTCAGGTTTGTCAACACCAGCAGGATGTGTCGACTCAGAAGAATATAGTCGACCTCAAGTTTGTCTACACCAGCAGAATGTGTCGACACATTGTGATTAAGTCGACACATTACAGCAGAGTTAAAAGAAGACTGTGTCGACACCTGAAGGCTAAGTTGACACTTACTAAGTTATGATTCTACAACAACTGTGTCGACACACAGGACTTGTGTCGACACACTGAAGGGTCAAGACCAAGTTATTTTCAGAAGAAGCTGTGTCGACTCAAAGGCAACTTAGTCGACATCACTGAAGACTGTGTCGACACCAAAGTCAATTGTGTCGACACAGATAGACAGACTATCTCGACAACTTGTGGTTCAAGACTAAGGCACAGGACTTGTTTGAAGACTTGACAGCTGTGGGTTACCACCGGTTAACTTAAGCTGTCAGACTTGTCAGAAAACGGTTAAAAAACCGGATCAGCCGGTTACCATGAAGAAAGTCTATAAATAGACAGATTCAGAAGGAGAAAGTAACCTTTTGAAATACATTGTTGAGAATCAAAAAGTTGAGAAGGATTACAATCCAATTCATTTCAAGAAAGTGCTAGGCACTTAAGAAGATCTTCTCCGGAAGTTCTAAGAAGACTATCTAAGGATAGATCAAAGAAGAGTTCTAATCAGAATTCAGAAGAATCATTCAAAGTGCTGGATAGAGAGAGATCAAGCCAGAATTTGAAGAAGAAGAAAGAAACCACCAGTGGATTCTCAAGAAGCTGTTTGGAAATCAACTCAGCTAAGTTCATATTCAAGAAGCTTTGAAGAAAGCTCAGATCCAGTTGATTTCATCAGCTGATCAAGAATTGTCTTGGCCTTCTCTCTCTCAATTTAGGCAAGACAGTTAGATAATCTTTTCTATATTTCTGTAGGATCTGTTTACATAGATCTGAGTTGTAAGCCTATATTATAAAGGCTGAGTGTAGGAGTGTTGTACTCTGAGTGGTAGGGCTGTGTGCCTGAGTGTAGGAGAAGGGTATTCTCTGAGTTGTAGGCCTTGGGGCAAGGCTGAGGTAGGGCTGTTGTGCCTGAGTTGTAGGAACCATTTGGGTTCTGAGTTGTAGGATCTGTTGATCTGAGATTAGTGGAAGTTTGGCCGAATCTAGCATACTGCTAGATAGGTGAAGGGGGAAAGTGGATGTACCCAGACCTTGGGGAACCACTATAAAACATTGTGCAATCTGTGATGTTTTATTTTCTGTGATTGCTGTGATTATTGTGTTAGCCATTAAATTGAATTCTGCCTAGAAGTTTTTATAAACAAGTAGAATCTATTCACCCCCCCCTCTAGATGTTTAGGTTGTCTTGAAAGTTAAACTATCATTTGTGATGTCGACACATATGTCTTGATGTCGACACAGCTTCTTGACATAATTTTTTGAGAATGTGTCGACACAGATAGTTGTATGTCGACACAATTACTTCAGCCACAGACTTATTGTTGATTCTGCTCAGTGTCGACTCAGTCTCTAAGTGTTGACTTAGCTGTTGTTGACTTCTGCCTCTGTGTGTCGACACAGCCTCCTAGTGTCGACACAGTTGATGTCAACTATATCTTGTGTGTGTCGACACTGCCTCCCGGTGTTGACACAGTTGATGTCGACTATATCTTGTGTGTGTCGACACTGCCTCCCGGTGTCGACATAGTTGATGTCGACTATATCTTGTGTGTGTCGACACTGCCTCCTGGTGTCGACACAGTTAATGTCGACTCATTTCCTCTATGTCGACACAACCTTCTTGAAGTGTCGACACAATCTTCCTGAAGTGTCTACACATCTTCTTCTGGTGTCCACACATGGACTTAGAAATTTTTCCATACTTTTAACCTGCACATATTCAACTTAAACAACATCAAATACACCTTGATGTATATCATTATGCTAAGTTAGGCTTCTTCAAATCAGGTACACATTTTCCAATGTACCCAAAAACTGGATTCTTTGCTAGCTGAATCGCAGACATGTTATCAACATACACTATCACAGGAACATCCTGTGCATGATGCAACTCCTGTAAGAGATTTCTCAACCAAATTGCCTGACTAGTACAAGCTGCTGCTGCGATGTACTCAACTTCACAAGTCAATAGAGCAATTGTTGTCTGCTTCTTTGAACTCCACGAGAACACAGTTGTTCATACATTAAAATCATACCCAGAAGTGCTCTTTCGGTCCTTAACATCACCACTGTAGTCACAATCGGAGTACTCGACCAGCTTCAACTCCTTTGCAGATGAGTACATTAGACCATGATCTCTCGTGTTGTTGACATACCTCAAGATCCTCTTCGCTGCTATGAAGTTATCTTGCTTCGGCTCCTCTATATATCTACTGACCACTCCAACTGCATACATGATATCAAGCCTAGTGAAAGTCAGGTAACGTAGACTTCCAACTAGACTCTTGAACAGCGTAGAGTCAACTGCTTCCTCCTTCGAATCCTTCCTCATCTTCACTCCCAAATCTGCAGGAGTGGAGATAGCCTTGCTATTCTCCATCCGAAACTTCTTCAGAATATCCTCCGCATATTTATTCAAGAAATGAAGATCCCATCTTTACTATGTTGTACCTCAATGCCCAAGAAGTACGTGAGTTCTGCTAGATCAGTCATCTCGAACTCCTTCTTCATCGTCTTCTTGATCTCTTCAAACATAAGAGGGTTTTTGCCAGTGAATATCATGTCATCAACATACAAGCACATGACCATAAAATCACCGTTCTTCTCTACCTTAGTGTAGAGTGCATACTCATACGGACTCTTCATGTATTCGTTCTTCTGAAAGTATGCATCTATTTCTTCATTCCACACACGAGGCGCTTGATTCAAACCATACAACGCCTTCTTAAGCTTGTAGACTTTCTTCTCTTGGCCTTTCACTTCATAACCAGGCGACTGCTGGACATAAACATCTTCTTCCAGATAACCATTCAGAAATGCGGACTTGACGTCCATCTGATAGATCTTCCACTTATACTGAGAAGTTAGTGCAATGATCAATCTGTTAGTATCAATCCGCGCCACTTGAGCAAAGACCTCGTGATAGTCCACACCTTGGACTTGTCTGTTTCCTTTCACGACGTGTCTTGCTTTGTGCTTCTCCACTTCTCCATCATTATTTGTCTTCACTTTGTACACCCATTTCACACCAATGAGCTTGTGAACTGCAGGCAGAGTGACTAACTCCCAAATATCATTCTTCTTGATGGATGCTATCTCTTCATCCATCTCCTTCCTCCATGTCTTCTCTTGATCAGCTTCATCATACGAGTATGACTCACAATCTGCTAAAAGATAATACAAAGAAAAATTAGCATGAATTGGCTCTGTCTCCCCGTAAATCTCTTCCAACCTTCTCATCCTAGGTTGAGTACTTTCAGAGCTTCTCCTACTAATGCTTGCTCCATCAGAACTGCTTCTGTTGGTGCTTACTCAACTTGAGTAAGGAGTAGAAGCTCCCCCTGAGTCTCTACTCGGTGGTGACGGTGGTTCGGCTCCACTATCCTTAACTTCAGCTTCATGACCACCTTCTTCTTCATCATCATCATAGAACATTCCTTTGACTCTTCTATTCTTCTCATCCCAGCTCCAACAACTATCTTCTTCAAACAACACATCTCTAGAGATTATCGCCTTCTTTGTCACAGGATTGTATAACTTATAAGCTTTACTCTCGGAGCGTAGCCTACAAATATACACTTCTCACTCTTATCATCCATTTTCTTCCTCTTCTAATCAGGGATGTGAGCATAAACTACACAACCAAAACACCCTCAAATGTTGCACACTTGGCTTCCATACACTCCATGACTTATATGGAGTCTTGAACTTCATACTCTTTGTCGGACATCTATTCAGCAAGTACACAACACATTGTACTGCTTCATCCTAGAAAATCTGTGGCAACTTCTTGCCCATTATAATACTCCTTGCCATGTTTTGAATCATCAAGTTCTTTCTCTCAGCAACTCCGTTCTACTGAGGTGAGTAAGCTGTAGTAAATTGATGAACAATCCAATGCTCTTTGCAGAATGAATCAAACAACTTTGAGGTGTACTCTCCACCTCGATCAGTTCTAAGTACCTTCAGGTACTACCCACTCTCCTTCTCTGTCATTGCCTTGAACTCCTTGAACATATCAAGGGCCTCAGACTTCTCCATCAAGAAGTAAACCAAACACTTCCGACTAAAGTCATTGGTGAAGGTGATGTAGTATTTGCTTTCGCCAACTAAGGATATATCAAACGTACCAACAATGTCCAAATGAACCAGTTCAAGTTGTCTCCTTTCTCTTAAAGACTTTCCTCCTTCAAAACTCTGTCTCATCTGCTTGCCCTTCGTACAAGCTTCACAAGTATTTTGTGGTGGTAAGATCTTACGCAAACCTTCCACCATCTTTGCATGTGATAGAAGCTTCAGACCACTAAAGCCCAAGTGACCCATCCTATGGTGCCACAACCAAGCTTCTTTTTCCTCTTCAATTCTTGCTAGGCATGCCATCTCTTTGGCTTCCATCTTCACCGTAAAGAGACGATTCGTTTCCATCTTTACTTTCACCACCTCTTTTCCTTGATGGTTCTTCATAGCCAATGAACCATCTTTCAAATGAATGTAGTAGCCTTTCTCCATCAACTATCCAAGCCTTAAGATGTTACTCTTCAAGCCGGGAACATAAAACACATCATTGAGATGCACCTTCTCACCATTTAGGGTGACCACAATAAACCCTTTGCCTTCTACCGATATCTTTGAAGCATTACCAACACTTGGTTCGAGGTTAGTGAATATCTTCTTCTCACCGCACATGTGGTTGCTTGCTCCTGTGTCCAAGTACAAGACTTCATTTCTTCCTCCTTCAGCTCCTTTGTAAGTCAAGAACATCATTGGATTACCACCAGTGTTTCTTGCTTTAGCATAATGGTTGGTCTCCTCATTCCTCCACGGAAGTCTGCAGTCATAACTCATTTACCCAAACCTGTTATAGTTGTAACATTGGATTTGGGCCATTCCACCACTACCTCTGCCTCTGCCTCTTCCACGGCCTCTTCCTCTTCCTTATTGATCTCTACCTTGAGGTTGCTCCGCCTCTCTCTGGAAGTTCTGATGTCTTCCTCCTCTGCCTCTGCCTTGGTAGCCTCGGCCTCGTTGGCCATCTCCTCTTCCTGAACTCTCTCCAAAGTTCAGCTGAGTCTGAAGTGCTTTGTCTAATCCACTTGACTCTTCATCTTGTATTATGCAATATTCATGAGCTTGCAGAGAGCCTATAAGTTCATTGATATACATTTTAGTGAGATCTTTTGACTCTTCTATCGCCACCACGATATAGTTAAACTTTTTCGACATAGATCGCAGAAGTTTCTCCATGAAACTCACATCATCAATCGTCTATCCATTGTGCTTCATTTCATTTGCAAGAATCTGCAGATGAGTCACATAGTCACCAATTTTCTCAGAGTTTTGCACCTTTGTAACTTCATAATCTTCTCAGAGAGATTGCAGCTTCACCTTCTTTGCCTTGTCAACTCCATGCAAGGAGAGTTGCAAGGTCTCCCATGCTTCTTTAGAACTTTCAGCATCTAAGAACTTTTCAAAGGTTGCCTCATCAACCCCTTGATATAACAAGAACAAAGCCTTCTTGTTTCTCTTCCTTGTCTCTCGCAGTGTTGTCCTCTGGGCGTTAGTTAACGCTGCCTCTTCTTCAATAGTTAGCTCTTCATAACCATCCTTAACTATCTCCCAAAGCTCCTTTGATGCTAGAAGCACTCTCATCTGGATGCTCCAGTTCCCATAGTTTGTCTTTTTCAACTTGGGAACTTGACCCGGCATAACATTTACCATCTCCATTGCTTCGATTTCTTCAACTCTTTTGAGTTACTACCAAGGTTTGCAACCTATCCTCTGATACCACTATTGGAAGCGATCTAATAGGAACAACACAAAAGGAGCAAACTACTTCCTTTAATATCAAAAAAGGAGAGATTACAAAAAAACACAACAACAACAACTTGTCTTCTCAATTACAACTCAACACCACAAGACTACCCACACTTGGGTATTACAACTTCACACTCGCACTTCTAATCAAAAGGTCGCACAGAACTGCTGTCCGTAACTTTTCATTTGCGAGGTGGTCGTCCGCATGATTTAGTTCGCAAGTTTACTGTCCGCATGATTCAGCTCGCCAATAGGAGTCCGCCCAAAACTCTTATTTCATGCGCTCATGTTTCTGCACACTTCGAGGCGGTTAGAAGTAGGAGACCGCATCCTTCTTTATTGCTTCCCAGTCACGCTACCTTGGAAGGCTTCCGTAAAAATTGTTTTTCCATATGCATTTTATAGCAATTTATAGGATTTGCCAGCAACTCAAATCAAGCCACGTGTCTCCACTTGCTTACTCTTTCTCTCTCTTCTTTTATTTCACGCCATCTTTCTTGGTGCAGTTTCATATTATATTTTATATTAATATATATATATATATAATATATTATCTTATATATATATATAAATATATATATAATGCCTTTGACTTCGGTAATAGAATATTTCGCCAACATGTATGTAGGTCCACCTATGTATACTGGTGGATCGGCCTGCTTAGCTGCATCGATCGGGAATTGGAAGATTGCGTCAAATTTCTGCATGCAGTCCGGAACCGCCTACTTCAGGCCCAACAAAATATAGAAGTTTCCTACAACCGGGGCATTATGAGCTTACTCTCGCCGTTAGCGACTAAGTGTGGGTGTGGTGTCGCCTCTTCCGTCAAGTGACCACCACATGGACGACCTCCAACAAGTTGGGGCCCAAGTTCTTTGGCGCTCTTCCGATCACTGAGCTCATTGGGGAGGTTTACTACCGCCTCGACCTACCCCCGGGGATCCGGATCCATGATGTCTTTCACATTTCAAAGCTCAAGTTGTTTTTGGGACCTTCGTTGCTTGCTCCCCTAGTAGACGTTTCACTCCACCTTGAGGACAAGTTGTCTTCCAACGAGGGAGGTGATGTTACGATGCATGACAAACCCAATCCATGTTGGAGCCGCAATGATCAGTGTCAACCACTGGCCATGACCGCATGAGGAGATTAACTATCTTATTGATCACACTTATGTTTCTAATTTTGGCATAATGCTGTTTTTATTTGCCTTCATGAAAAACAACTATTTTTATTTGTCACACGTATCTAAGCCCAAGTGGGGGATGGGTGTTGTGTGAACCCATTATGAACCAAGTGTACCCATGGTTTTTGGCAAGCAAGAATTAATTCCCTCTTCTCTCTCTCTCTCTCTCTAATTCACTCCCTCTCCCAACCTCAATCGAATGCCCCAAACCTAGCAGCGACCCGATCGCTCCCCGGGATTCTGCGAATCCTCCCTCTTGGCTTCCGCCGATCTTCCCTCCCTCTCCCTATCTTCCTGTCTCTAACCTCTCTCTCTCTTTGTTTTCACAGGTGATTTTTCCATCTCCAACCATTGCATCGGTCGGATCCAAGTCGAGTTTCGCCGAACCTTGGAGGACTTCATCCTCTTCAGGCCTAATCACTAGATCTAGGTCGGGAGACCCCATCAGTTTGTTGTGGAAAATAATAACTAAAAGGAACACAATGGGAGGTCCTGGTCAAACATTTATCTTATATTACCTTGACATTTCTAGTGCAACTGATAAAGGAAAAGGCATCGAACCAGTAGCATCTCGGTCACTAATGAAACCAAGGGAAGAAAGAATTGTTGAGCCTCATGTCTTCAATTTGAACCAGAGGAAAATAGAAATTATATCGTGATCACAGATATTTTTTATGCTCATAAACACCATATTAAAGTACCATTGGATACATGAGCTAAGTCACTCCATCATAGCTACAGCGATAATGAAGTAGTTAATGAAGGAACCCCATCAATATCCTAATGATATAAAAGTCATGATGTCAAACAATACAAATGAATACATGACTTAGATGTAAGGTTTGGTTAACAATGGGTGATAAACCATTAGAAACAGATTTTGCATTCTTACCCCTATCCGAATTTTGCATAATTTTGGGAATAGATTGGTTAACAAAATATGAAGTTGTTATTAACTGTAAGAAGAAGAATACCACACTCAAATTAATCAACCATACACAATGCATTTTTAAAGGGATGGATGAAGTACCTAAAACCTTGTTCACCTCGATGAAAGCGATGAAGAAAATAAGAAAGAGATGAGAGGTAATGTTAATTATGATTAAAAGGAGCAGTACTGTAAGTTTTGAACCAAATACAATCCCAGTGGTATGTAATTTTCTTGATGCATTCCCGAAAGAGTTGCCAAGAGTTTTGCCTACACAGTAAATTGAGTTTAATATTAATCTTATTGAAGGAATTGCATTCATAGTGAAGAAAGCATATCGTTTGGCTCCTAAGGAATTGACAGAGTTGGAAAGTAAATTGCAAAAGCTATTAGAAAGAAATTTTATTCGGACAAGTACATCGTCGTGGGGGCCCTAAGTATTATGTTATGGATCCTTGTTGGTGCAAGATGTACAAGCACCGCGAGCCTCGTGTAGCAACCGCCTAGACCATCGCGATGTATCATCGTTATTTTATTTTCATTTAAGTATTTTGTTCCGCATATTTTAAACCTTATGAGGAAAGCATTTTATTATTTTGGGGTGAACCGATTTTTATCCACTTTATAGGTGGGACTTTGTGGTTTGGAAGTTAAGAAGAAATTAAACCAAAAATCTCCCTCACTTGATTTCTCTCTCTCTCCCCGATATTTTCCCCTCGCCCGCTCGGTCCGAATCCATCACTGCCCTAGCCGCCGCTCCGTCCGCCAAGTCGCTTCCCTCCGTGCCATCGCACCTTGCCATGTCGAGCTCCTCCTCCGTGTAACGCCCTGAAACTTAAAAGTGAAACAGGCGATGTTCGAACCAAGTTCGGGTCTTAGTAGGGTGAACACGGCCTGTGACACGGGCGTGTCACATGGCCGTATCGTGCTCGGGTAGTCGAGTCCAGGCCGATAGTTTAGTGCTCGAACACGGCCTGTGACACGGGCAGGTCAGGCACACGGCATGTGACACGGGCGTGTCACATGGCCGTGTACTCCTCTAGAAGTTTGGTCTTATGTCGACTGAGGGATACGGCCCCGAACACGGGCGTGTACTGTATGACACGGGAGTGTTAGATGTGGCACGGGCGTGTAGCCACCCTTTTCCACCAAGGGACGTGACGGTTGGCGTGGCAGTTATTCATGACACGCCCCTAGTCACGGGCGTGTCGATGACCCGACACGGGCGTGTCAGGTTGGGACACACGCGTATCCTCACCCGTATGCTTTTCTTTACTCGACAATCGTGACTGGATCAAGGCACACGGCCTAGGATACGGCCGTATGCAAAGCCGTGTTCGGCCTATTTTAGTGACTTTTTGGGTGGATCCGAGCCGTTCACTTTCTTTAAACCAGATCTGACAGCTTAGGATTAATCCTGTTTCCTTAAGGCAGAGAGTGGGGGTTAAACTCCTCATTTTATTTTGGCCTTTCTCTTTCTAAAGTCTTAGAGAGAAGAGTAAGCAAGGGAGAAGGAGGAGGAGGATCCCAACCACCGGAGGAACATCGGAGCACCGAATCAAAAACCGAGACCGGATCCTCGGAGGCATTCTCATTGCAAAGTTTTCCATCTGGCTAGTTTTTTATGGCGTCAAAATGGACTTCAAGGGTAACGATTCTCAACTTGGACATGTGAAGTCCTCTTCCTTTCTGCATGGGAAACTCGCTCTCGTAAGTGTGTGGTGAGTGTGCAATGTCCCTTGGGGTAGATGTGAATAGTTCCCCTTATGTTTCATGTAGAGTTCGGAATCGAAGTACGAGCATAGGCATTGTGTGTGAAGCCTACCCGGACGTGTTTGTCTGGATCGGTGATGTTGCATTGTGCATGGATTGTCAGAGAAGACTCCGTATTGTGTTGTTTTCGGGTTTTCTACAAGGTAGATTGCAACAGGGAGCCTTGGGGATTAACTCCAAGGTGCACCCGGAAAATTGGGCGGAAACGTATTTCGGCCAACTAGGTGACCTGGGGCCAACCTTGTATAATTGGGATTGTATGTGCGAGGCCTGTCTCCAGGAGACATGGAGGGCATTTCATTGGAAAGCGGTGAGCCCATGGGGTTCAGAATTATTAGGACAGGGAGCCGAACAGGAAAGGAAAAACTGACCCGCGCCCTGCAGGTTTGGCCATGAGTACTACGGTATTCAGAGACGGTAGGGCGACTTGAGCAATGGGAAATGGTGGAGTTGTACCTGCCTTATGTAGACTATTACATGAGAGTAGCGGAAATTGGCTCTCGTCAGTGGCATAATGAGAGTGTCAGGCCAGGGGCCGTAAAGACTGAAATGCTCAAAGTAACCGTCAAGTCAAGGACCTCTGAACGGAGGTGGTATCCGGGAAGTCCGGTACACCGTCAATGTGCCTTGAGTGCACGGGGTGGGCGGCCGTGCGAGCCTCCACCTGTGGTGAATTGTGTTAGGTTGTACTTTCACTAGGATTTTTTGGATGTACTAATGAAATGCAGGGAATGAGCACCGCCGTCCCGAGTAAGGGGCGAGGTAGTTATAATTTGTTCAGCATTAGCTGGCCGTTGCTTTGTTTGCCACCGTATGGTGGAATGTTTATTGCAGGTGCTGCTGAACCAAGTACCAAATAGCGGGCTGAAGCCCAAGCTACTGTGCTGGCCCTCGAAGGCCAAAGTTAACTGTTATTTTATTTCTATCATGAGTGGCCGGCCTGCGAGCTGATGTCTATAAAACAATATGTTGTTAAGTGAACATTTGTAAGGCCATAAGGCCAAGTACTTTTGTGTATTTTTTTATTTCATTCCTATTGTGGTTAGTGGACATTCATGATATATGTTATTTGTTATTGGGATCTTTCAACTACTTAAAAGCTTCCGCTAGTTGCTCTGTGTTGGATGTTTGTGATTGAGAGAATGGTTTCATTCTGTAACCCTTCGGTCTGTCTATAGTATATGGCGTCGGGCCCCGGCCGGACCTACTGTTATATACCATGCGACGGATAGGGGTGTAACAATTTTGTATCAGACTACCGGTTCCGGTCTTGCTTATTGGAATTCGTGGGCGAATTTTTTTAAGGGGTGGTGAGCACATACACAGCACATGTATGTGCGTCATCGTTATAACCTAAAAAGAACCCATGAATGTACACTTAGGAATGAAAATACACTTGTTTTTGAGGAACCTGAGTGTTCCAATGATTTCTTTTAGCAATTTATATGTCGTCTAATCGATAGTTATGCAATATAGGGGACTATGAGTGGTGTGGGGCAGTCGCAAGGTCAGCACTCCACGGAGAGTAATGCACTTAACAACATGCCTGATACCCTGCTTTTTATTGAAACCATAAGAAGGATAGTTGAAGTGGTGTTCGCGGTGACTAAAGCAAAACTTGGAGGGCAAGTGCATCCCCCTGTCCCTGGGGTGACTTCAACACCGAGTGGTATGATGGAACAAATGGCATGTATAAGACCTTTGGATCAGCAGTTGAACATGCTTTTAGTGCATGGTACGCACTCAGTTGTGGAGTATTTGCAGGTGTTTCTTATCATAAGGCGCTACCCAGGGTTTGATTTGGAGAATGAGCAGACTATAGTTAATAGATTCTATAACGGTCTGCATGATGAATTACGATTGCTACTCGTAGGACCAAAGCTACTTGGATTCCGAGCGTTAGTGGAGTCGGCTAGAGCTTTGGAAGCAAATCTGGCCAGAACTAACTAGACGTCAGTGTACAACTTACTAAACTCCCCAGGTCCCGCAAAGTCTATACACCTCAAGAGGAGTAAAGTGAGGCCTGACGTATCTGCTAGTCAAACTCCATATTACTGTTATAAATGTGGAAGGTTTGGTTACTTTGCCCGAGATTGCCGTAAAGATGATCAGGAGACAGAGAAAGCTATGAAGGGAGTCCAAGAGAAGAAGGACTCCAGTGCTGAGAAGATAGAGTTAAGGGGGGTACCCACCTCAAAGTCCGGTTTCTGTTGATGGTGTAAGAAGGCAAGGAGGTCGGGTCTAGTTCCTTCTTTTGGTGTGTCTGGAACAACTATTGGCCGAGACCCGGACGCATGCTTTTGCTGTGGGAAGCTTGGACACTTTGCCCGAGAGTGTCGAAGCGGACGTCTGGAGTCCTAGAAGAATCCTAGAGCGACCTACAAAGAGAAGGGCAAGGGGTTGGAGGCAGCTATATCTCAATATGCACCACCCCAACCTAGAGTATACAACTTTTGCCATCAAGAGGATCTGAAATATGCTGACATGGTGACAGGTATGGTTTAACTTTTTGGTATGTCAGCTTTAGATACTTATTGCCTTACGCATGTTAGCTTATGTGTGGTTGTTATATGATTTGTATTGATTTTCTGAGGGTTTGGTGAAAGCACTGTTCGTCATGGGAACTTCTCATTCCTTTTTGTCTGAAGGATGAGTATCGCGCATCGGAGTTCCTTCTTCGATGGCAAGAGACAAATCGATAGTACTACTACCTATCGGGTGCTCTATACACGTGAATAGTGTTTGTTGTTTGAAATTACGGATAGGGAGTCAGGAGTTTGACTTGCAAGCGTTGCTACTGCTGTTTGTAGAATTCGACGTAATCTTTGGTATGATTGGCTCTTGTAGCAGTGTGCTTACATCAATTTCAAATGTAAGGTGGTCAGTTTGGTACTAGCTATAGGTTATGAGATGTCGGACCTGAAGAACTACTTAAAGAGCTGGTGGAACAAGGTTATGTGCATCCAAGTTTATTGCCTTGGAGCACACCGGTCCGCTGGTTAAAAAGAGGATGGAAGCTTATAACTCTGTAATGGCTATTAGAAGTTGATTAAGTTATCCGGAAAAGAACAAGTATCCAATCCCAAGTAATGATTATCTATTCGATCAACTCAATGGTTCAAGTGTGTACTCAAGTTTAATCTGTAGTCCGGATACTATTATTTGTCGCTAAGGGAAAGTGATATTCCCAAAACGGCGTTTAGCACACGATATGGGAATTATGAGTTCATCGTTATGCCGCTTGTGCTTACAAATACGCCGTCCCTGTTTATGGACATGAGGTATAAGGCATTCAGTGAGTACCTGACCCAGTTCGTGATAACCTCTATCGATGACATACTGGTATACTTTCAGTATGAGGGTGATCATTCCAAGCATCTGGATTCGGTATTGGAGACGTTAAGGAGAAATCAGTTGTATGCCAAATTCTCCAAGTACGAGCCTTGGTTACCCTCAGTAGCGTTTCTTGGTCACGTCTTGAGTAGAGAAAGTATCGTTGTGGACCCGTCAAAGATATTTGCGATACGTGAGTTGCTTGTGTTATCTGTGTTGGGGAATAGTCCAAAGTTTATAGGACTGGCCGGCTAGTACAGATGCTTCATAGAGAACCTCTAGCAGATTACATTACCCCTCACGACTTTGGAGAAGAAAGATCAAAAGTTTATGTGGTCACTGAGGTGCGCGCAAGCTTTCGAAGAGCTTAAAAGTTAGTTAACCTCGGAAACAATTCCATGTTCACCGGGTAGGACCGAAGGAGTTGAGATTTATAGCGATGCTTGAGGCAGTGACTTGTATTGTGTTTTGCACCAGCATGGGTGTGTAATAACATATATATTGCATTAGTTTGAGGTACACGAGAGGATTTATCCAGTCCATGACTTGGAGTTAGCGGCCGTGATATTCGCCCTGAAGCTTTAAATGGGCTACCTAAACGGCGTGAGGGTCGGTATCTAAATCGATCACAGGAGCCTGAAGTACTTATTGGATCAAAAGGACTTGATAGAATTGAATTCAAGATAACCCAAACACCAAGAGGGGGGGGGGTGAATAGGTTCTTTTCTTTTTTACTTAAGGCAGAATAATATTTCAGTTTTTAAAATAGAATCTAACTGTTCTACAATAATCACAGCACAGAATTCACAATCACACATACATCACAGATTGCACACAGGTTTATAGTAGTTCCCCAAGGTCTGGGTACATCCACTTTCCCCCTTCACCTATCTAGCAGTGTGGTAGATTCGGCCTAACTTCTTCCTTCTTCTCAGATCCACAGATCTTACAGCTCAGACTTCCTGTAATGTTCCTACAACTCAGAACCCTATAAGGTTCCTACAACTCAGAGTGTAACCACACTCCTATAAATCAGGATAATAGCCATACCTCAGCCTTGATACAAGGTCTACAACTCAGAGATTGAAATCTCCTACACTCAGACTCAAAAGTCTTACCACTCAGAGATCTAAAGGCTTACAATTCAGATCTAGAAAGATCCAACAGAATATGAAAAATCTTATAGATAAACTCTTACCCTTGTTAAGAGAGAAGGGATAAAAAGTTTCTTGATAAGCTCTTGATAAAACTGATCTTTGAGATCAACCTATTCTTAACTTTCTTCAAAGCTTCTTGAATCTGAACTCAGTAGGGCTGATCTTCTTTGAAGTTGACTGGCAGGCAGCTTCCTTCTTAAATTTCAAAAATAGATCTAAATTCTTCTTAGCAGATTAGTTCAAGATCTGCTTCTTAAGCGACTTGTAAATGTCTCCTACTTTACTTCAACAGCTGAAGATCTCTCTCACTCTCCAGAACTTCTGAAGTTTCTTCAGAATTCTTGTTTAAATTCTCCTTAGACAAATTTTGAGTAGATTGCCACTTCAGTTTGTCTTCTTAGATCTTCTCACAAAAATCTTCTTCTGTGTGACGTGCTCTTTCTTGATCAATGATCAATACTTCAATAGTTGTTTGTGTTTTTGTTATTGTTGTGTTTGATTTGACAAAATCCATCTATATATAGACTTCATCCATGGTAACCGACATATCCGATTTCTAACCAACTTCTGACAGGTCTGACAGCTTCAGCACACTTGTTGGAATACACATCTGTCAAGTCTCCAGTCAGTTCTTGAACCTTTGTCTTTGTCAGCAAAGCGTCGAGACTGATCTTAATTATGTGTTGACACAAGTAGATTAAATATCGACACAAGCTTTGGTGATGTCGACACAGCTCCTTTAGTGTCGACACTACTTCTTAACACTTCATCTGTAGAATGTGTCGACACTGCTTCTTTGTGTCGACACAGACACTTCTTCACTTCACAACAATCAACATTGTTGAAACTCTACTGTGTGTCGACACAAGTCCTGTGTGTCGATACAGTTGATATATACTAAGAATTCTGTGTGTCGACACTGCCTCCAGGTGTCGACACAGTTGATGTAGTCTAAGAATTCTGTGTGTCGACACTGCCTCCAGGTATCGACACAATTGATGTTGACTAATACTTTCTGTGTGTCGACACTGCCTCCCGGTGTCGACACAGCCGATGTCGACTAATACTTTTGTGTGTCGACACTGCCTCTCAGTGTCGACACAGTCGATGTCGACTAATACTTCTGTGTGTCGACACTGTCTCCCGGTGTCGACACAGTTGATGTCGACTAATAAATTCTATGTGTCGACACAGCTGCTTCTGGTGTTGACACAGCTTTTCCAAGTGTCGACACAGGCCTTCTAAAGTATCGACACATTGACTTAAAAACTTTTTTCTGCATATTAGCATACTAAACCTGCACATATAAACTAAAAATAACATCAAATACACCTTGATGTATATCATTGAACTAAGTGAGGCTTCTTCAAATCAGGTACACATTTTCCCATGTACCCAACAATCTCCCCCTATTTTGAGAAGTCATAACCCTTTAGTCAATGATATACACCACTTATAATAAACAAACATTCTGATGTATATAAGCATTATATGACATGGTAACTTATAAACAAAACAAATACCAAAATGTCATTACAGAATAATAATACAAGCTCAATGAACATGAAACATTGTTTTGTTTATACTTTTCAAAAAGTTTCTTAATAACTGATTACATAGATTTCTTTTAACACTAAAAATTACATTGTTCTAGCAAAATCTAGTAAATCTATCCTGAGGCTGATCAGGCTCCTTGATGACTATGCCTTTTCCTGGCTTAATCTAAGCTTACACAGTAGGTTTTGCATCATCAATGGGCTTCTTTCCTTTCAACTCTACCTTCTTCTGAGCTTCAGCCTTAATCCTCTGTCTTTCAAAAATAATGAAAAGGCTTAGGGAAATATTTGCTAGGCTCCTTAGCATTAGGAGGTAGCTTCCCAATTTTAGCCTTCCTTCTATACTCAAGAATGGCTTCTTGCCTTATTTCATATTTCTGCCATTCTTGTTCATTATACCATTTGCCCCTTTCATGGACCTGATCTTTCACAGCTTTCCAGGCAGTCAAAAATATATTCCTGGAAGTGGGGTTCTATTGCTCTAAATCAGGCTTTAACTCAGCCTTTTCTCTGAACCTTTTCTTTGATAGTTGAGCTTCCTGCTGAGCTTTTAAAGCAGCTTCTGGCATTTCAACTTTCTCTATAATAATATTATCAACTTCCTATGGTGGACTGTACATTGACTGAACCTGTTGTTGAATCATATCACAATCTGTTGGAGGGTAGATGATCTGAGCAACTTCAGGTTGATCAACTTCAACATAAGCAGGTTGCACACCAGACTCAGCAACATTATCATCATCACAAAGGGGTTGATATCCCAGAGTGGCTCTGATGCTATTGGATATCCATTTGGAATGATTTGAGCGAGCTTTGACTAACACCCTCTCCCCCTTTATGACTTCTCTTTCAATGTGGTCTCTTAAGTCATCTTTTTGAAATCTTACTTGACCATCAAAAAAATTTATACCATCTTTATAAAATGATTTTAAATTGAGAAGCTGATCAGAGATTGTTTTCTGAGAAGTAGTAATGGCTGTCTTAAATGAATCTAAGGCTTCATGTAACTTCTTATCAAACTCCTCTTTCTATTTAGCTCTTTCTTCAGTCATTGCAGTGACTATATTCTTTATATTAGTTACTATCTCATTATGAGATTCAGTCAGATTGTCATTCATCCTAATCTGATTTTCAAGGACATATCCTTGTTTAATAGTAATGTCATACACTTGAGCCTTTACTGCTGCTTGCTGCTCAGCTAGAAATACTACAACATTACCCCCTTTGTGGAAGCAATCTGTCATCTCTTTCTTATTAAGATTCACTTCAAACCTGATGGATTTGATATCCTGAGCAAAATCAAATTGAAGTGATTTATGGCTTTCATCCACATACTCCTCTAGAGCCATTCCTTGTTCCTCTAAATTAACTTGCAAAGCCACCAATAATGAGTTGTAATCTGCTTCTGGGGCAGGTTGTGGAGCTGTAGTTGGCAATGCTTGCTTGTAGCTTTGGCTCCTCCTCTTAAAAACCATCAGTTTTCTCCTTTTTTGCACTTCTGATCTCTTCAACTTCTGAAGCAGATGAACTGGGAATATCTACTCTTTCCTTAGGACTAGGAGGGAGCTCCTTTTCAGTCCCAATCTACTCCCCCTCAATATCAGCCTGTTCCCCCTCAATCCTTACTTGCTCCCCCTTACTTGTTGCTCCCTCAATATCAGGAAACAACTCCTCAAGAGTAAACTCCTATTGAGTTTGGACTGGTGGTACTGCTTTCTCAGGAGCATCAGCAACTGCAGATGTATCCTCCATGATTACATCTAGTGCTGGACTGTTGACATGAGATCTTTCAATAATAGTTTGTGAATCCATTTCACTTACCAAGTGAGTTGACTCGTCTTCTAGTACCTGTGCAGTATTTAGCTCCCCCTGTTCCTGTGCATTATCAGTATTCTCCTGTTCCTGTGTATTATTTGGCTCCCCCTGCATCTGTGTAGTATCTGTAATGTCCTGTTCAGGTGATTTCTCAGTAGCCTCTTGTCTTTCTATATCTGGTATGTCCTTTATTAGGACCCTATCCTATCTGGAGATGATTCTGATGTCCATTTTTCTCATGTGGTTGATTTAGAACCAGGAATCTGGTTCATTACTTCTGGAATTTCTCCAACCAAGTATAGACGCATCATTCTATCCAAATTAGGGTTCTTTATTCCTTCCTAAATCTTCTCAAAAATTACTATGGACCAATCTGTATTTAGTTTAAAAATAATCCTTATCATTAGGCTGAACATATAAGCTAAAATCCTATCATGTCCCCCTGGCTTATAGAGAATTACCTTTCCAACCCCTTCTGATAGAAATTTCCCTTGCTGATTCATCCCTTTTCTGTTTATAGCTAATCCAATCTTAATGGTGGGATCCAATCCACACCATTGTAGCGCTTCCCTTGTCTTAGAGACGGGTACCTCTTCTTCATCCTTAGTCCTTTGAAAATTAAGAATTTTCCTCAAACTCTTCAAGGTCACTTTGACTCTAGTGCCATGAACCGTTGATTTAATCTTAAGGCCAGATGAATCTACTATAGCTGCGCCATAAAATTCAAGTATCTCTTTCTTCCATATCTTGGTTGGTTCGAAAACAAAAAAACCCAAACCATTGTTAGTAATTAGGGTAATTACTCCTTTAATCTCCGAGTCTTCACCAGCAAAGGCATGGAGAACCAACTCATATCCTTCGTTGATGTTATCTTCTACCTTTGGATCCATTGGGATGGTGTGAAAGCTTGGATTTAGAGAAGAGAGATTGTCGACACAAGGTTTTGGTCTTGAAACCTGGAGAATGTGTCGACAGAGATTGTTCTTGACCTATTTATACCCTTTTAAACACAGAAGGTCAAAAGGCGGGCAAAAAAAGTCTAAATGTGTTGACACAGTTGAAATGTGTCGACACATACTTCTAATGTCTCGACAACGATGTTGACCTCTATGTGTCGACACAAATTGATGATGTGTCGACACTTGACTTAGTTGATCAACAGAAATTATGTGTCGACCCTTATTCGAAGTGTCGACACTACTTTCCTGAAGTGTTGATATTACTTTCCTGGACGTGTCGACACTTCATCCCTTAGGTGTTGACACTCCTATGCTGTGTCGACATAATTTTCCTGAAGTGTCGACACAATTTTCCTGTGTCGACACCATATTGCTGAATATGTCGACACAATTTCACTTAGCCACTTTTGTTCATCTAATCTATGTTCAACATTCCTAATTCAATTTTAAATTTATTGAATTTAGTTTCATCTAGAGGCTTAGTAAACACATCTGCAATTTGAAAATCTATTTTGAAAAATTTTAGTGAGATGTCCTCTTTCTCTACATATTCTCTAAGAAAATGGTATCTTATATCTATATGCTTAGTCCTACTATGTGAAACAGGATTATTAGCAATAGAAATAGCACTAGTAGAATCACAAAACAAAGGTGTTCTACTTACCTGAATACCATAGTCTTCTAGATGGTGTTGAATCCACAACAGCTGTGCACAACAACTTCCTGCTACCACATATTCAGACTCAGCTATGGAAATTGCCACACTAGTCTGCTTCTTACTTCTCCAAGACACCAATCTTCCTCCTTGAAATTGGCAGGTGCCTGTTGTGCTTTTTCTATCTTCTTTGCAACCTGAGGGCTGCCCTACATAAACTTCTTTTTTTATTTCTATTTAGGAATGCTGATTTTACATCAATTTGGAATACCTTGAAGCCTTGATATGCTGCATAGGCAAGGAACATCCTAATTGCTTCCAGTATTTCTACTGGGCAAAGGTTTGATCAAAGTCAATACCCTCTTCCTGCCTGTATCCTTTTGCAACAAGTCTTGCTTTGTTCTTCACAATGATCCCATTCTCATCCAGTTTGTTCCCAAAGATCCACTTTGTTCCAATGATGTTTTATTCTTTTGGTTTAGGAACTAACTCCCAGACCTTGCACCTTCTGAACTGATTCAGCTCCTCCTGCATGGCATCAATCCAATGTGGGTCCAAAATAGCTTCTTCAAATCTCTTTGGCTCTAGTTGAGATAGGAAGCTTGAGTAAAGCACTATGTTCAAGTTCCTGCTTCTAGTTTGCACTCCATGTCTTGGATCACCGATTATCTGATTTGCTGGATGATCCTTTAAGTGTCTAACAGCTGGAGGTAGACTATCTTCTGGTTGATCACCTCCAGTCTCTTCAATATGCTGTACCTCTTGGTTTTCATCAGCATCTAGAGAGTCCTGTACTCCACCTAGACAGTAGCCACAATTTTCCACTTCCTGCTTTGCAGTTTACTCTTCTGTAATGGTAAGCTTGTCCATTCTCTCATTTATACATGTAGAACAGCATGAACTACAAGGCAACTCACTGTTAATCAGTCTTGTTTCATCAAAGACAACATGTACAGACTCTTCTACAACTTGAGTAATCAAGTTGTAGACTCTATAAGCCTTACTATTGTTACTGTACCCAACAAATATCCGATCTTGGGATTTGGAAACAAACTTAGTTAGATAAGACTTACCATTATTAAGGGCATAACACTTGCAACCAAAGATCCTAAAATAGGATAAGTTTGGTTTTCTACCCTTCATGATCTCATAGGGAGTCTTTTTGTGGCTTTTGGTGATAGAAGCCCTATTGATCACATAACATGCAGTGTTTACTGCCTCAGCCCAGAAATATTCTAGGAGAGAAGTACCACTCAATAGAGTTCTACCAGCCTCAATCAGTGTTTTATTTTTCCTTTCAGCAATACCATTTTGCTGTGGTGTTATAGGTAAGGAGAATTCTTGAAAAATCCCAAATTCTTCACACAGTCTTGTCATACTCTCAGATTGAAATTCAGTGCCATGGTCACTTCTGATTTTGACCATTGTACTGTCATGTTCATTCTAAATTTGCTTGACAAAACTATATCAAACACTTGCAGTTTCTGATTTTTGTCTCAGAAAGAACACCCAAGAATATCTAGAATAGTCATCTATCACAAAAAAAGTGTGGACCTTCCTACCTAGACTATGAACTGGCATAGGACCAAATAGATCCATATATAAGAGGTATAGACACCTCACAGAATCCTTGTTTTTAAGGCTATGATAGGAGGATTTTGTCTGCTTCCCTTTTTGACAAGCTGAGCATATCCCATCCTTTATACACTTAACTTTTCGACCATTCCTTACTAACTCTTTGCTAAAAAGTTGGCCAATTGTTTTGTAGTTAAGATGGGCCAGCCTCTTGTGCCATTTGACACAATGAGAGGCTCTCTCATCAGCTACAAGACAAATAGGAGAAACATTTTTCTCACACTCAAAGTTAAGACAGTATACATTTCTTTTTCTATATCTTGTCAATATGACCTTTTGATCACTTGATCTTTTGATATGACAACCATTCTTAATAAATTAAATGTCATATCCTAAATCACTCAGCTTACTTATTCTTATAAGGTTGTGTTTCAAACCCTTCACGCAGGCCACTTGAGTGATAGTAATCTGGTTATTAGAAATATTACCAAATCCTTTGATGATTCCTTTTTTAGAACCACCAAAGATTACTTTAGACACATTTATGATAGGTAAGTACTCCTTTAGCAACCCCCTTGTTCCAGTCATGTGCCTGGAACATCCACTGTCCAAGTACCATATAGGGGCATGGTAACTTGGACTCACCTGCAATAAAGAATTACCTCTCCTTAGAACCCAAGTAACTCTTGGGTCCTTGGTTCAAGTTAGCTTCATACTTAACAAATCTACATATTGCTCTTCTAACAGGTAGACTGTTATTCTTCCTTACACTAATGTTGTGCCAGCAATCTATGGCATAATGGCCTGTCTTTCCATAGCACCAGCATTCACACCTATTGTATCTATTTTTAGATACATTCTTGGCAATCTTGTTGACAGCAAATCTTTTGTTTTGTGTTGGTACTGCTGCAGCTACACCTATTGTTTTCTTAAGAACATTGGGTTTATGAACATGGGCCGACTTATTGACATAAATACCCTTGTCATTCAGAACTTCAGTCTTACTATGACTATGAGTATTCTCAAGGTCATACTTGTTAGAAGGCACTTGTACCTTTCTAAAAACTATAGGGACTTTAAAATTCAATGGCTGGACTGAGGCTTTACCCTTTCTCTTGAATTGGATAGCCCTGGTGTCACCTTTAAAGCCTATTCCAGTCTTACCCTTTTGAGCCACAAACTCATCTATTAAGGGTAAAACTTATTTTGGCTTGGAATAACTAGCCACCAAATCTTTTTCTTTTTGAAGTCTTGCTTCCAGACTTTTAATTAGATCATTTTTGTATATGATTGTGCCTATCTGAATAACTGTTATAGTTTTCAGTTTGGCAACCTCATTCATTTTTTGATCCAACTCTTTCTCTAAATCAGATGCAGCCATCTTAAGATCGACAATTTCCTTAGCTTGAGTTTTGGCCAGGTTTTTGCTTTTCTTTAGTGCCTGCAACAAGTCCTCATATTCATCAATCAGTTGATGAATATCACCTTCAGACTAAGATCCATCCACATCACTTGATGTAGATGTAGCTGACTCTGTACCCGTACTACAATCTAAATTTCTAGAAATACATTGTACCTTACTAGGACCAGTCTTATCCTAGTACTTGTCTTCTTCTGACACAGCCATCAGTCACATGCACTGATGGTCTTCTTGTTCATAGATAGAGTTCAGCACTTGCATAAACTCATCTTCTTCATCAGCTGCATATAGACCAATGTATGCTTCAGCTTCAGATTCAGACTCTGAAGATGATTGATCTGTCAAGCTCTTCTCCTTCTTGGTAACAAAGGATTTCTCCTTCTTGCTCTTTTTTGAGTCTTCTTTTTATCAAAAGACTTCTTTATTTTTTCTGGACACTCAGCCATAACATGTCCAGGCCTATTACTGCAGTAGCAAACTATCTTTGATGTTGTAGATTTGCTAGGCTTAGACTTGCTCCTGTCCTTCCTAGATGACTTCCTCTTTTGATAATTATCATCCACAGGCTGAGATGTGGAGGGCCTAGACTTCCACTGCTTCTTCTTCAGGAATCTCTAAAACTGTTTTGTGAAGGCAGCAAAGTCTTTATCTGAGTCCCTGTTGTTAGAACTTTGGTTGTCTGAATTATCTAAAGTAATTTCAGCAACTATCTCTGGAGGTGATGGAGACATCCTCCTATTCTTCCTAGTGGCTTCCACCTTGAGTGCCACAAACTTTTATCTATGCTCCCCTTTTGCACTTTTCTCTTCCTCTTTCCTAGCCATCAGCTGCATCTCATATGACAGCAATTTTCCAAACAAAGTTGGAGGAGAGATATCTGCAAGTTTGGCCACTTCCCTAATGGCATAGATCTTAGTGTCCTAATCCTTTGTCAAGGATCTTAGAAATTTATCATTCAGTTCATATGTACTGAAGATCCTTCCATAAGACATCAGCTCATTTACTATTCTATAGAACTTTTTATAACACTCAGTTATACCATCTGACTTTCCTTGTCCGAAACTCTCATATTCCTGGTTCTGCATAGATTTTCTATCTTGTCTGACTTCTTTAGAACCCTCCATGTAGACTATCAAAGTGTCCCACATTTCCTTGGAGGTCTTGCAGTGAATCAAAATTTGAAAGGTTGAATCATCTATGGCACTTACTATGATATTCTGGGCTCTTTTATCCATAATTGCCAGGATGATCTCTTCCTTAGTCATCTCTGAAAAATCCTTTGGAGTTCATTAATTTGCATCTAGAACTGATAATTTCATTGGAATATAAGGACCTTCCTTTACTATAATGTAGATCCTTGGATCAGAAGCCTCCATAAAAAGTCTGACCCTTTCTTTCCATATTCCAAATATCTCTTTCCTGCATATGGGTAATTTCATAGAACCTAGTTCCTTATGATTTTCTCCTGAACCCATTTTCTTGATCTTGAATCTGCCTTATGGATCTTACTCAGACTATTAAGTCTTTCTTTGAGTAACCTCCCTCCGATACCACTTGATAAAATTTAATTCAAGATAACCCAAACACATAGAGGGGGGGGGGGTGAATAGGTTTTTTTCTTTTTTACTTAAGGCAGAATAATATTTCAGTTTTTAAAATAGAATCTAACTGTTCTACAACAATCATAACACAGAATTAACAATCACACATACATCACTGATTGCACACAAGTTTATAGTGGTTCCCTAAGGTCTGGGTACATCCACTTTCCCCCTTCACCTATCTAGCAGTGTGCTAGATTTGGCCTAACTTCTTCCTTCTTCTCAGATCCACAGATCTTACAGCTCAGAACCCTGAAAGGTTCCTATAACTCAGAACCCTATAAGGTTCCTACAACTCAGAGTGTAACCACACTCCTACAGCTCAGGCTAACAGCCCTACCTAAAAATTGACACAAGGCCTACAACTCAAAGATTGAAATATCCTACACTCAGACTCAAAAGTCTTACCACTCAGAGATCTATATCTCATACACTCAGCCTTTATAGTATAGGCTTACAACTCAGATCTAGAAAGATCCTATAGAATATGAAAAATCTTATAGATAAACTTTTACCCTTGTTGAGAGAGAAGGGATAAAAGGTTTCTTGATCAGCTCTTGATAAAACTGATTGCTGAGATCAACCTATTCTTAGCTTTCTTCAAAGCTTCTTGAATCTGAACTCAGTAGGGTTGATCTTCTTTGAAGTTGACTGGCTGGCAGCTTCCTTCTTAGATTTCAAAAATAGATCTGAATTCTTCTTAGCAGATTAGTTCAAGATCAGAGACTTATAAATGTCTCCTACTTTACTTCAACAGCTGAAGATCTCTCTCACGCTCCAGAACTTCTGAAGTTTCTTCAGAATTCTTGTTTGAATTCTCCTTAGACAAATTCTGAGTAGATATCCACTTCAGATTGTCTTCTTAGATCTTCTCATGAAAATCTTCTTCTGTGTGACGTGCCCTTTCTTGATCAATGATCAATACTTCAATAGTTGTTCGTGTTGTTGTTATTGTTGTGTTTGATTTGACAGAATTCATCTATATATAGACTTCTTCCATGGTAACCGGCTGATCCGGTTTCTAACCAACTTCCGACAGGTCTGACAGCTTCAGCACACTTGTTGGAATACACAGCTGTCAAGTCTCCAGTCAGTTCTTGTACCTTTGTCTTTGTCAGCAAAGCGTCGAGTCTGATCTTTATTATGTGTCGACACAAGTAGATTAAGTGTCGACACAAGCTTTGGTGATGTCGACACAGCTCCTTTGGTGTCGACACTACATCTTGACACTGCATCTGTAGAATGTGTCGACACTACTTCTTTGTGTCGACATAGACACTTCTTCACTTCACAGCAATAAACATTGTTGAAACTCTGCTGTGTGTCGACACAAGTCCTTTGTGTCGACACAGTTGATATAGACTAAGAATTTTGTGTGTCGACACTGCCTCTAGGGGTCGACACAGTTGATGTAGTCTAAGAATTCTGTGTGTCGACACTGCCTCCAGGTGTCGACACAGTTGATGTCGACTAATACTTTCTGTGTGTCGACACTGCCTCCCAGTGTGGACACAGTCGATGTCGACTAATACTTCTGTGTGTCGACACTGCCTCCCGTTGTCGACACAGTCGATGTCGACTAATACTTCTATGTGTCGACACTGCCTCCCGGTGTCGACACAGTTGATGTCGACTAATAAATTCTGTGTGTCGACACAGTTGCTTCTGGTGTCGACATAGCTTTTCTAAGTGTCGACACATGCCTTCTCAAGTATCGACACATGGACTTAAAAACTTTTTTTTGCATATTAGCATATACTTAACCTGCACATATAAACTCAAAATAACTTCAAATACACCTTGATTTATATCATTGAACAAAGTGAGGCTTCTTCAAATCAGGTACACATTTACCCATGTACCCAACAAGACTTAAACTTGTGGCAGCGGAGGTGGATAGAGTTACTGGGGGACACCACCTTCGATATACATTTTGGCGCAAGTTTTGGTTATATTGGAGATCACTTACGTGGACAAGCTGATCATGGATGATGCTTTTGATAGATCAAATTCCCAATATGTTTTTGAAGATGGACTATTGTGGAAGGACAGTCGTCTGTGCGCCCTAAGTGTGGAGAGTTAGCGGCAGGAGTTGATGTACGAGGCTCATCATACCAAGTACTCAATTCACCGCAGGTGCACAAAATATTTGGAGGTTTGAAGAAGTTGTTCTGGTGGCCAGGACTGAAAAAGGATGATCCGGTGGAAAAGTTAGCCAAACTCTACATGGATAACATTGTTCGGTTGTATGGTGCACCCCGCAGTATTGTAAGTGACTGAGATGAACTCTCCACGTCCAATGACTAGAGGCTGGTGCATAAATTGATGGGAACTAAGCTAAGTATTGGCACAGCCTTCCATCTGCAGACGGATGGTCAGACCGAGTGTGTCAACAGAACAATGGAGGACATGCTTTGCATGTGCATCTAGGATTATGGAAACCTGTGTGAAGATCGCATGTGCATGGTAGAGTTTGCGTATAACAACCGCTACCAGGCGAGTATACAAATGGCGCCTTTCGAAGCCATTTATGGTAGAAATTGTCACACGTCGTTTTCATGGTTAGAAACGGGTGAGATAAAGCCTATTAAGAAGCAAGAGTTGGAAGATGCAATGTCATTGGTACGAACTATTTGAGGAATGTTTGCAGACCGCCCAGGACAGGCAGGCAGAATACTATAACGCCAAAGCATATGAACGTGGAGTTTGCTGTTGCTGATTGGGCGTAGTTGAAAATCAAGCTGATCAATGGTGTCTCGCGAGCTCGACCTCTGAGGAGGCTGAGACCGAGGTACGTTGAACCGTTTGAGTTCCTAGAGCAGAGAGGTGTAGCAGAGTATCGACTGAAGTTGTCAATGGAGTTGAGTGGGCTACATGATGTACTCCACATATCGGGGTTGCGGAAGGTGATGCAAGAGCCTTTGCAGGGGGGTTACGGTCGATCAGGTGTCGGTTGATTGTGGGATGACGACGAAGGTCAAGCCCGTATGCATTGAAGACTTTGAAGTCAAATGACTCCACAATAAGGAGTTCCGAATGGTTAAAGTCTGTTGAAATAATTGCGGTCGTGAAGAGCTTTCACGGGAACGAGAGCGGATTATGTTGGAGGAATACCCCGAGTTATTTCAATTGGGTAAAACTTAGGTTGTGTATCTTTCCATAATTTCGTGGGCGAAATTCATTAAGGGGGGGGGGAGATTTGTAATGCCCCGAAACTTAGAAGTGAAACGGGCAGTGTTCGAACAAAGTTTGGGTCTTGGTAGGGTGAACACGGCCTGTGACACAGACGTGTCACATGGTCATGTCATGCTCGATTAGTAGAGTCCATGTCGACGAGCGTTGAGTGCTCGAACATGGGCGTGTCACAGGGCGTGTTAGGCACACGACATGTGACACGGGCGTGTCACATGGCCGTGTACTCCTCTGGAATTTTGGTCTTGTGTCGACTGAGAGACACGACCCCGAACATGGGCGTGTACTGTATGACACGGGCATGTAAGATGAGGCACGGGCGTGTGGCCACCCGTGTCCACCAAGGGACGTGACGGTTGGCGTGGCGATTATTTGTAACATGCCCCTGGTCACGGCGTGTCGATGACCCGACACGGGCGTATCAGGTTGGGACACGGGCGTGTCCTAACCCCTGTGCTTTTCTGTACTCGACAATCGTGTATGGATCAAGGCACATGGCCTAGGACACGGTCGTATACAATGCCTTGTTCGACCTATTTTAGTTACTTTTTGGGTGGATCCGAGCCGTTCATTTTCTTTAAACCAGATCTGACGGCTTAGGATTAGTCCTGCTTCCTTAAGGCCGGGAGTGGGGGTTAAACTCCTCATTTTATTTTGGCCTTTCTCTTTCTAAAGTCTTAGAGAGGAGTAAGCAAGGGAGAAGGAGGAGGAGGATCCCAACCACCGGCAGAACATCGGAGAACCGAATTGAAAACCGAGACCGGATCCGCGGAGGCATTCTCGTTGTGAAGCTTTCCATCCGGCTAGTTTTTCATGGCGCCAAAACGGACATCAAGGGTAACGATTCTCAACTTGGACACGTGAAGTCCTCTTCCTTTCTGCATGGGAAACTCTCTCCCGCAAGTATGCTGTGAGTGTGCGGTGTCCCTTAGGGTAGATGTGAATAGTCCCCCTTGTATTGCATGTCGATTCCGAAATCGAAGTACGGGCATAGGCATTGTGTGTGAAGCCTATCCGGACGTGTTTGTCTGGATCGGTGATGTTGCATTGTGCATGCATTATCAGAGAAGACTCCGTATTGTATTGTTTTCTGGTTTTCTACACGGTCGATTGCAATAGGGAGCCTTGGGGATTAACTCCAAGGTGCACCAAGAAAACTGGGCGGAAATGCATTCCTGCCAACTAGGTGGCCTGGGGCCAACCTTGTATAATTGGGATTGTATGTGCAAGGCCTGTATCCAGGAGATATGGAGGGCCTTTCTTTGGAAAGCGGTGAGCCCATGGGGTTCAGAATTATTAGGACAGGGAGCCGAACAGGAAAGGAAAAAACCGACCCATGCCCTGCAGGTTTGTCCATGAGTACTACGGTATTCGGAGACGGTAGGGCGACTTGAGCAACGGGAAATGGTGGAGCTGTACTTTTGATATGTAGACTATGACATGAGAGTAGCGGAAATTGGCTCTCATCGGTGGCATAATGAGAGTCTCAAGCCAGGGGCCGTAAAGATTGAAATGCTCAAAGTAACCGTCAATTCAAGGACCTCTGAGCGGAGGCGGTATCCGGGAAGTCCGATACACCGTCAATGTGCCCTGAGTGTATGGGGGTGGGCGATCATGCGAGCCTCCACCTGTGGTGAATTATGCTAGGTTGTACTTTAACTAGGATTTTTTGGATGTACTAATGAAATACAGGGAAGGAGCACCGTCGTCCCGAGTAAGGGGCGGGGTCGTTATAATTTGGTCAGCATTAGCTGACCGTTGCTTTATTTGCCACTATACGGTGGAATGTTGCTTGCAGGTGCTGCGGAACCAAGTACCAAATAGCGGGCTGAAGCATAAGCTGCTTTGCTATCCCTCGAAGGCCAAAGCGAACTGTTATTTTATTTCTATCATGTGTGGCCGGCCTGCAAGGCGATGTCTGTAAAACACTATGTTGTTAAGTAAACATTTGTAAGGACATAAGGCCAAGTACTTTTGTGTATTTTGGTATTTCATTTCTATTGTGGTTAGTGGACATTCATGATATATGTTATTTGTTATTGGGTTCTTTCAACTACTTAAAATCTTCCGCTAGTTGCTCTGTGTAGGACGTTTGTGATTGGGAGAATGGTTTCATTATGTAACCCTTCGGTCTGTTTGTAGTATATGGCGTCGGGCCCCGTCCGGACCTACTGCTATATACCATGCGACGGATAGGGGTGTTACACTCTGCACCTCCACAATTGCGCCCAAGGGATCGAGTAAAGGCTTTTCCTCCCTCCTCCGGGACTTTCCTCTCCACTGTCCATTTACACGTTTGAATTCTCGGGAACGTAACATCTTGGTATCAGAGCCACCGGTCCTTCCACCGGCCGGCAACGTCATCCCTCTGCCACCGCACCTTTCCGAGGTCGAACCCCTCCCCGATCCGGGTAGCCCCGACCCAAGCAACACCTTCCCGAGCTTCTCGCACCAGATCCGGACGGTAGCTGCCCCGTCCGCCGAATCCCGCCGGTTTCTAGCAGTCCGCCCCCATTTCTCCTTGGATCTTTGCTTGGCGGAGGTTCTCTCCTCTCCTCATCCACTAGTCTACTTCCTCCCCCAGTTTTTTCTCAACCCCAATTATCTCTCTCCGTGGCAGATGACACCAACACCGGCCCAACATTGGCCAAAATTTTGGAATCATTCAAGTCCATGATGGCAGACAACCACCAAGCTCTCCTCGCAGCGATCCGACCATCCGACATACCGTCGCCTTGTGGGACGGCCTCCACCTCCTCTCCATCAGTTCTTGAGCAACAACACCACCCTCTATAAAACAAGCTTCCAAGTCGCTCTGACTATTCTATGGTGCCATAATTTGTCAAGTTGGACTTTCTGATCTTCAAGGTCCGCGAGGATTCCCTTACTTGGTTGACTCATTGTGAGAAGTTCTCTGCAGCACAGCATACCCCGTAGGAAGATTGGTTGGGTGTCGCCTCTTTCCACTTGATGGGATCCGCAAAGTTGTGGTTCTCCCAACATCATCGAGAGAAGCGCCTACTTACTTGGGAAGACTTCAAGACTCAGTGTAGCCTTCGCTTCGGGCCTCCACTATGCTCTAACCCCATCGGTGAATTGATTTCTCTAAAGCAATCAGGTTCTATTAACGATTACTTGGAGCAGTTTCAGGTGCTCCTTGCTCGCTCCCCGCCAGTACCAGTGGCGCACTAGGTGGCTTTCTTCACTGCAGGACTACATGAACGCCTCTGCGTGGACGTGGAGTTCAAGAACCCATCAAACCTCACTACCTTCATGAGTCTAGCGCGTATCTACGAGCGGTGCATATTATTGGACCGTCCTCAAATGGGTCGTCGGGAACATGACACCTCTTTCTGGCATCCCAGTCATTCTCAGCCGCCACTAGGGGTAGGCAAGACTCGGATTAATGATGGGGAGCGACCGACAAACATTTGACGCTTGTCCACTCAGGAGATGGGCGAACGTCGTGCAAAGGGGCTTTATTTCAACAACGATGAGCCCTATACCAAGAGGAATAGATGTAAGCGCCTCTTTTGGCTAGAGTTCGATGAACCCTCCAATAACTATGTCGGGGATTATGTACGCGGACACCCCGCCATCTCGGTCAATGCCATGTCAGGCCCATATTCAGGGCACACAGTATAGATGGCCATTTCTATGGCGGGCCACAAACTCCTTGCCCTCTTGGATACCGGCAGTGAACACAACTTCATTAGTGACCTCACGGCGCAGCAGCTTAAGCTACCAGTTACTACTCACAATCGTCTGCGTGTTTCTGTGTCGAATGGTGCAACGATGGTCTGCACCGGGGTTTGTCGGGACGTTCCAATCATTATGGGGGTAATTTCACACTCGACCAGACTTCTTTATCATATCACTGCGGGGGTTTGAGGTAGTTTTGGGACCGCGATGGTTCCGCACACTTGGGCCTATTCTGTGAGACTTGGACGCTCTAACAATGACTTAGGGACAGGGGAACTCGTGGACAGTGTGACACGACCATCCGACAGGGGATGTTGGTCATGCCTTCTCCTTCCAGCCTGATTATTATGAGAACCCCGGCCTCTCTACTCTTCTTTGGGAGTACAATAACACCATGGCCACACTGACTGGGCTCTCTCCCTCACGCAGCCAGGATTACTATGTTTTCCTTCTTCTGCACATGGCCCCGGTGGTCATCCATTGTAAGACCCCCCCTTTTTTTCTTTTTAAATCTCGGGTTCTTATGCCCAAAATCGCCGTTTTGCGGTGATACTTGCACTCGGGAAGGTCGCCACTACAAAACACCGATCCTGCTGGCCTTTACGATCACCAAAGAGAAAGAAGCTTAAACCAGTTCTGATAAAACTAAGTCCACAATCACACATAATATAAAATATGTGAAATTGCATAAAGTCCACATGAAGATAGGAGTACTGAAGTAGAACAGTACAAGAAATATAAATGGGCTCAAGCCCGGTACATCAATCCTCACTACAAACTCTCGCGGAAGCTAAATAAACTAATCACTCACGGAACCAGAAGCAGGTGATCCTGTGCTAGACTGGCCCACCTCTATGTGCACCGTACTCTACTGGTACTATACTCCCTGTCTCCAATCTGGTGCCCCTGGAATGTTATGGTCTAAAAATTGTTTGTCAAAAGACTAAGTCCTATCATCCCCTACCCCTCCCCCATGGCTAATAGGCACCGAGCGGGGAGGAGGAAAGGGAAGCTATGAAGGTGGAGAATAAACAAAGCAGGTGACGGTGAAACTATTCTTACAGTTAATTATAATGTATAGACAGCTAAGGAAGGAAGGTACAAACTAGCAGTTCTATAATAGCAAGCAGTAAGGTAAACAAGTAGAGTAAAGCAACGCATGTAAGAAAGACACACTAAGAAGTTAGTAACCTTAACTTATATGAATGCCCATACAAACTTATAAGCTAAGGGGTCTTCTGCAAGGCTCCCATCATATAAAAAGTCCCATACCGATTTATATATTGGGGTGTAGATTATATGCAAGTATGAGTGTAGTGATATGTTATTCCATGATTCATGAAAGTGCAACTCACGCACACGACTCTATACACACAGACCTTTAGTTCCCCCCTTTTGGGCAGCTAGCTTCACTCCGAGGAACCTCCGTAGTGGCAAAAGGAGACAGTGGGTAGGGCCCCCCACTCCTAGGTGAGTATCCACACTACCAGGCCTAGCCCTTACGTACGCCTCTAGAAGGACATAACCCAGAGTCACCACAAACTAATGTTGGTCATATCCACCAGACTTCCTTTGACTATGTGTAAACCACACCCACCGAGTCACCGTATCGACGTCGGTGTGAATGACAGTCCAATACCGAAGATCCACAACCTTTATATTATGCACATGCAATATTATTATATTCTCCCACCGAGCCAAACCTCCCCGGACTATCCCGTCCGTCATAATTACCTACCGAGCCATTGGCTCGCCGGGCTAACCTGCCAATTACCAAAACCACCGAGCCTACCGCTCATATGAGACCCTACCTAGCTCCCACAACACTGGGGAGTGTGAGTGTATGTGTAACCCTAATTATACTAATTACTCTTATCATTGATTATTCTTATGGTTTAGGTTAGCCCAGGACTTCCCCCGGCATACCCGATGATAGGTTCTCAAAGGACACTAGGAACTATGATGGTAGTTGAAGCCCATCGTTCCCTTTCGCAAGGCACTTACAATTATTGGTTAATACCCAATCCCTGATCCCTTTTAATGTTATATTGGATCTATCCCTAGTGTATTTGACCCTTCTTCTCCACAGGAAAGACGATGTTTCGTCGAACCTGAGTACCACCTACACTAGTCTTCCCATTATTACTCCTCACCATGACCCTCATTGATGAGCACATTTATATTTCACTATAACAGTAAACTGATACCCCAACTCCCTATTTTCATTATACACCCTATCACAATTTCTGCAGTTTCACTATATGCATACAATTCTAAGCTATATGATGTATACGATGGAAGGTACTTCAAACTCTCATCCAAAAGCCCTAAAATATTTATTGGGGGCCTATCATGAAATATTTAGTCTAAATCCAGAGACTTGGAATTTTTCTAAATAAATTGGCATTTAATTAATTTTATCAAAAATTAGTCCATGGGTGATTTGAACATGAAGTACTAGAGTTACCTAAGATATGACCATACAAAAATTATGAACACTATAAGATAGCAAGATATCAGTGTATATCAAATTTAATAAATATTTATAAAGGAATTATCCTACAAATAAATAATCCACGGTCATTTAACTAAAAATGGGTAATGAAGGAGTACCAAAAATACTTGTCCAAAAATTATACAAAAATTAACATAGCTTTATTATGATCATAAAACCTTACTGACTAAATTTCATGCAATTCAAGGGTCAGTAAACTATATATAAAAATATCTCAACCAAATCCATCATGGGGCACTTTGTGAAGAAACATCCTTGTAATCTCAACTAAACAATATGTAAATATTTTTCCAAGCTTCTTTATGCCCTAAAAAGTACTTTGGCTAAGTAACACAATTTTCCAGCAAGCTAAAGTATTTATCATCTATTTATCAAAGTAGGGTGCACTAGTTTACTTTACACATAATATACTAAAAAGAAATATTCAACTATACCAAATAATTTACTAGTGCATCTACATGCTATTTGATAAGCTTTTCCAGAATTTACAATCATTCTATGACATATAAACCATAATTACATCAATATCATCAAAAGGGCAAGATGAAGTTTAGAACTACAAGGGTGAGCTACTATTATCTAGACACCCTATAATAAATTCCAGAGGTACATATCACTATGACAATACTCCTACAAAAATATCACAAAGATCCAAGGTCATATGACCCATTGAACATTCACTAAGGTGTAAAGACCTAAATATTTACTGTGTGCTCTAAGTGGGGTGCATGTGTCCAAAGTCAACCAAATCTCTTCCTAGGGCATTTCACCTCCCTAGGATCATATGGACTAATCAACAAGTCCATCCAAGGACATAACACCCTATGTCCTTCACAAATTCCCAAAGTTCAATCTTAGGGTTTGAACTAGTTTCCTAGGAAAAATCTACCCTAATCTATCCCATATTCCATTTGAGGGAGTTAAATATCATAACAAATCAGTGGTCGATGTTTCAATCTCTGTTGAGGTGATTTGGCCACCTAAAACCCACAAGGGACACTTTGACTTAATTACCCCTTTTTAATCCAACTTAAGGTTTGCTTATTTCCATACTAAATCATCTCCAAATGGGATGAAAATTTATACAGAGCCTTATGATGACCCCAAAGACCACACACCAAAATTTGGGAGTTGGAGGCCATTAGACCTTTTAAATAATTAATGCATGGATTATTAAATTTCTACAAAAACTTTAGGAAAGTGTTTTCCAAAAATTCCCCTTTTTGGATATGTACTAGGTATAGGTAAGAGTGACCCCCATCCAAAAGTTCAAGTCATTTGGATGGCTGTATTGATGGGGGCACTCAAAATAGTCTCTGGTCTAGCCTAGGTATAGTCCTCACCAAAATGAGTGCTCTGGTCAAACCACTTACCCAAATGGGTTGAAACCAATTTTAAATTAAAGTAGGCCCATAGAGATACAATTTTTATGTTGACCACTTTCTCTGATTAAGCCTGTAAGTAATTTTAAATTAATTCCTCAGATGACTTATTTTGTGTGACAGAATATAAAAAAATATATGATATATAAATAATCTGAACTTGCACAGATCTTGACGCAATCCGACGATCACTGGTCATCTTCTTCCTCCAGCCGACGGGTGAGATTTACCTGGCCTGGAGCATCTTCCAACCCAATTTTTCAGCCACCCGACCACCTTCCGGGCAGGCACCGATGCCACCACCTTCATTGAGGTGGTGGCTATCGCCGGGAGGCGGGACAGCCGCCGTAGGGGCCGTTTCTAGCGATCCCGACACTTGAATTTTTTACGGAAACCAGGAAAATGGAAGGTTTGATCGGGCTCAATTGAGCCCGATTCTCAATCTAAATGAATCCTAGGATCTACCCATAGAAGAAGGAGAAGGGGAGGACCTTATTGGAGGGCTGTAGGCGAGTCGATCGTCGGATTGTCATGGTGGTGGTGGCACCGCTCGGGTTTCTGAAACAACACAGTCAACTTGATCGGCTCCTTCAGGTAAGGTGTGGAAATGACTCCTATGAGTCCAATGATTCTTTTAAAATCACTAAATGCTGAAGAGAAGGGGCCAAGCACCAATGGACATTAATAACCATCAATGGAATTTTCAGCTATAGGTGGATTCACTGTTCCAGCCATGAACAACCACCAAAATGGCACCTGACCTTTCCCAGATTGAATGGGCAGTTGAATCAGCCCCCTTGGAGGTGGAGGGAGGGGATCTTGGTCTCCCTTAGCCATGAATGGTCTTCCTCGCATTTCTCTCTCCTTTAATAAAGGGCAAGTCGAGCTTTTCTCTCTCCTAGTCACCTTGGCCAAAATTAAAGGGGTAATTATGTCAAGCTACACCCTATAAACTCATCTAAATAATTTTCATGAGGCTAGCCCAAATGAATTTGGGTTTGAGCTTGAGTTAGCCCATTTGGGTTACCTTGCCCAAAGGTGGGTTAGCTCAACCCTAGGCCCATTAGGTGACCTAGCTAACCCTAGGAGGTGATTAGTGACTCATTTTCCCCTCTTAAGGTCTAGGGAGAGCATGGTGGGGTGGGTTTGGCACCTTGGGGGTCACTTGACCCTTAGGAAGGGTACTTAGACCAAATTGGGGTTATGGTTGGCTTTGGTTAGCTTAGCCTCTTGGGTTTATCCCAATGAGTCCTTGGTGACCCGTTGACCTCACTTTATGGTTAGGGAGATATGTGTGGGGTTCACTTAGCTAAGGGAAGGTCAATTGACCCTAAGTAGGCTAGTTTGACCCATTCAGGGTTAGGGTGGACTTAGGTCAACTTGACCACTTTAATTGCCCCCCATTGGGTCCTTAGTGACCCTATGGACCACCCAAGGGGTTAGGGGTGTTGTGGTTGGGTCATGAAGTAAAGTTGAAGCCCTAAGTTCAAAACCCTAAGTCTGGTGGTGAGGCTATTTTATAGGCATACCAAGGTGATTTTAACCTTGGCCCTTGTTCACTTTGTCCTTTGAGCTTCTTATAGTTTTGTCATGACCTAGTTATGACAAAATCACTCCTAGGGGTCTAGTTGTTTGAGGGATGTTACAAATCCCAATATATAAAAATAAAAATTTCGACACCGAAATTAAGGTTAAGCCTACGGGGTTTCTACCGAAGTAAAAGTATGTAACATCCCTAGGAGTTAAAGGTATACTTGACTCGAAGAGTTCCAGGTACTTTTGTATCATCAAGTCCTGTGGCTCCCAAGTGTGCTCCTCCTGCCCATGGTTTTTGTAACGCCCCAAAACTCATTAAAAAATGGATAACATTCTAAGGACAATTTGGTGCCTGATTAGGTTCACACGGCCTGTTACATGGGCGTGTCCAAGGTTGTGTCATGCCTGAGGTCGACGAAATGCAGTCGACGATCCTCGGAGTCAAGACAAGTTGGGCACACGGCCTGTGACACGGGCATGTCAAGGGCCGTGTCCTGCTCTGTGTTATGTTGGGCTATATCGAGTGAGTTACACAGTCAGGGACAGGGGCGTGTCTAGCACACGGCTTGTAATACGGGCGTGTCTTGTTTGGGATGCGAAGGTTTCAGCGTTGATTAGGGCACACGGCCTATGATACCGACATGTCCATGTTTTACACAGGCGTGTCCATGTTTTACACAGGCGTGTCCTAAGCCGTGTCAGAGGCTGCGTCCTGTTCTGTGTTTACTAGTTTATGGCGAGTGTGGAACACAGCCAATGACACGGGCGTGTCACAAGCCATGTTCGGCCCAGGAAAGTTATTTTTAGGTGCGAATCATGGCCGTTCGTTTCCTTCAAATTGGAGCCAAGGGTCCAGATTGGTCCTTGCTGTTATAAGGCCAGGAATAGGGGGTGAAACCCTCATTTATCATAAGTCTTTCTCTTTATAAAGTGTTAGAGAGAGGGGAGAGCAAGGAAGAAGGAGAAGGAGAAATCCAGCCGCCGGGGGAGCTCCGGAGCCCTAAATCGCGAGCCGAGTCCAAATCCGTTGAGCAGAGGCCATTGCAGTACTTTTTATCCGTCTAGTTTCTTCTCTTCTTCATGGCGCCAAAGCGAACCGTAAGGGTAATGATTCTATTTTTGGACATGTGAAGTCCTCTTCCTTTTTGCATAGGAAAATCCCTCTCGCGAGTGAGCGGTGAGTGTGAAGAGTTCCTTCGGGTAGATATGATCTATCCCTGTCGTTTTGCATTTAGAGTTTGGAGTCGAAGTACAGACGTAGGCATGGTGTGCGAAGCCTATCCTAACAAGTTGGTCTGGATCGGTGATGTTTTCATTATGCTTGTATTGCTGGAGAAGACTCAGTGTCCGTTTATTTTGCGGGTTTTTCTATGTGGTAGATTGCAACAAGGAGCCTTGGGGACTAACTCTAAGGTGCACCCAGAAAACTTGGCAGAAGCGCATTTCTGCCATCTTGGTGTCCTGGGAGCCAACTGTGTACATAACCGGGTTATTTAATATTGTTTGATCGATTTGGGATTCGGAGAAGCTTAACCCGCGCTGATGGATTTAATTGTTGTTGCGGTGTGAGCAACGGGTTAGGTAGAACCGTACCTGATCTATGTTGTTTGGTTAAAGAGTCCTAAGGTACGTAGCACTTATCGAAGGCACATATGGTGAGTTATAGGCTTCGGTCGAAAGAGACTTTTAGCTCACGATATTGCCTTCCTAGGGGTGGTGGTGGACCGAGTTCACTCAGAATGTGCCCTGAGAGCACGGGGTGTATGGCCGCATGTGCCTTCTCCTATGGAGAAGTGTGCATAACTTGTACATTTACTATCTTGCTTGGTTATACTAATAAAATGCAGGTAAGTAGCACTGCCACCCCGAGTAAGGGGTGGGGTTGTTATAATTTGGTCAGCTTTAACTGACCATTGCTTTTGTTTGCCGCCATTGCGGTGGAATGTTTTTTGCAGGTGCTGCGGAGCCTAGTGGCAAGTAGCGGGCTGAAGCCTTTATTGCTGTACCGGCCCTTGAAGGCCAAAGCGAATGTTTACTGTATTACTGTTCATGTGAGGCCGGCCTGCGTGTCGAAGTTTGTAAATCATGTAATGGTTGAGTAAACTCTTGTAAGGCTCTAAGGCTAAGACTTTTGTGTCTTTTACTATCATTCCAACCTTGGGTTGTGGTGGACATTCGAGCTTTTACATTTGGGGTTTTTTAACTGTTTTAAAAGCTTCCGCTAGAATTCTCTGTGTTAGGATGCGTGTTCCTATTGCGTGTATTTTGGTATTGATACGTAACTCTGCTGACTGTCCGTGGTATATGGCAAGGGACCCCAGCCGAAATTTTTGTTATATCCCATGTGACAGATGGAGGTGTTACAATTTGGTATCAGACTAAGACATCGGTCTGGCTCATTGGAATTTGTAGGCGAATTCTTTTAAGGGGTGGTGAGCACATGTATGTCTGTCATCGTTATAATATGAAAAGAACCCATGAATGTCCACTTAGGAATGAAAATACACAAGTTTGAGGAACCTGTGCGTTCCTATAATTGCTTTTTGCAATTTTGTTTGGTCGCTTAATGGTGTGTTGTACAACTATAGGTGACCAGGAGTGGCACAGGGCAGTCAGAACACCCACTTTCTGAGAAAAGTAGTGCACCCAGCGATGTGCCTGAGACCCCCCTTCTGTTGAAACCATAAGAAGGGTAGTTGAAGCGGTGTTCACTGTGACTAATGTACATCATGAAAGGAATGTACACCCCTTTGTCCCTGGGGTGCCCTCAATGTCGGGTGGTGTGATGGAGCAAATGTCATTTAGAAGACCAGTGGGTCAGCAGTTGAACATGCTTTTAGTGCAGGGTATACACTCAGTTGAGGAATATTTTGTAGGCATTTCTTATGATAAGACGCTACCCTGGCTTTGAGTTGGAGAATGAGTAATCTATGGTCGATAGATTTTACAATGGTCTGCGTGGCGAGTTGCGAGTTCTACTGCTAGGACCAAAATTATTGGGATTCCGAGCCTTAGTGGAGTCGGCTAGATCTTTGGAAGTAGATTTTGGGAAGGGCCACTAGATTCCAGTGTGTAGGGTGCCGAATCCTGCAGGTCTTACAAAGGCTGCATACTGCAATATGCCGAAAAAGAAGGCTAGAACATCTACTAGGAAAGCCACTTACGCTTGTCATACTTGTGGCAAGGAAGGGCACTTTGCTCGAGATTGTCGGGATGGTGCACAGAAGACAAAGAAAGCTATGTTAGGAGCAGTTAAGTACTTGAGTGCGAAGAATCCAGAGTTCAAGGTGCTGACTTCCTCAAGGTCTGGTTTTCGTAAGTGGAATAAGAAGGCTAGGACTTCGGGTCCAGTCCCTTCTTCTGGTGCATCTGGGTTGACTACTGGCCGAACCCTAGTCACATGCTTTATATGTGGGAAGCCGAGACATTTTGCCCGAGATTGTTGGAGCGAACGTCCAAATCTGAGAGGAAGCCTGAAGCAACTTATGGGGAGAAGGGCAAGGCGTTGGAGTCAATTGCATCACACTATGCTCTGGCCCAACTGAGAGTGTACAACCTTGGCCAGCAGGAGGCCATGAAGCCGACTGACGTTGTGATAGGTACAGTTTAATTGAAAACAGTTTAGCTTTATATACCTGTTGGCTTTTGCGTGTTAGCTTAGGACTGGTGGTGCTAGACTTTGTATTGATCTTTGATTTTCCGACGAGAGCACTTTTCGATACTGGAGCTTCGCATTCCTTTTATCCGAAGAGTTTGTATCGCGTATCGGAGTACCTTCTTTGATGTCAAGGGACAAATTGGATGTGCTGCTACCTACAGGTGCTCTATGCACGCGGATAGAGTTTATTACGTAAAGGTATGGTTTGGGAGTCACATTTATGACTTGTTAGCGTCGCTACTGTCGATAGTAGTGTTCGATGTGATCTTTGGAATGGACTTGCTATCGGAGCAGCATGCGTACATTGATTACAACCATAAGATGGTCAGATTGGGACTAGAAATAGATCGTGAGACGACGTTCTCAGGCATGAAGGGGTCGAGAAAGACGTTGATGCCTGCTCTCCAGGTGGTTAAGGCGGTTCGGTATGGTGCCAAACCTGTTTCATGCTCTCTGTATCAGTTTGCGCCTAAGGAGATGGCGGAATAGAAAGTACAGCTTCAAGAGCTGTTTGAGCAAGTTTATGCGTGTCCAAGTTCGTCGCCTTGGAGCACGCCGGTCCTCTTAATTAAGAAGAAGGACGGAAACGTACGTATATGTATTTATTACCGGGAGTTGAATAAGCTAACGGAGAATCATAAGTATCCAATCCCAAGGATTAATGACTTGTTCGACCCGCTGGTAGGGGTCGATTGTGTACACAAGTTGGATCTAAAATCCAAATACTATCAACTATGGATAAGGGAAAGTGTCATCCCCAAGACGGATTTCAATACACGGTATGAGCATTATGAGTTCACCGCCATGTTGTTTGGGCTGACGAATGCGCCATCTGTGTTTATGGATTTAATGAACAGAACGTTCAGAGAATATTTGGACCAGTTCGTGATAGTATTTATCGGCGATATACTGGTGTACTCGCAGTTCGTGGAGGATCATTTCAAGCATCTGCATATGGTGTTGGAGACATTGAAGAAAAACCAACTGTAAGCCAAGTTCTCCAAATGCGTGTTTTGGTTGTCCTCGGTAGCGTTCCTTGGTCATATAGTTATTGGAGAAGGGATTGCGGTAGATCCGGCAAAGGTAGTTGTTATACGGGAGTGGCCTGTGTTGTCTACGATTGTGGAAGTCCGGATTTTTCTAGGGCTTGCCAGCTATTAAAGGTGCTTCGTGGAGAACTTCTCACGGATAGCATTGCCCCTCACTACTTTGACATGGAAGGATCAGAAGTTTGTTTGGAAGCCTGAGTGCGCACAAGCTTTCGAAGAAATAAAGTGTCGTTGGACCACGACACCTGTCTTAAGTTCGCCTTGTGGTTCTGAAGGCTTTGAGTTTTATAGTGATGCTTCAGGCAGCGACTTAGGTTGTATGCTGCCAAAGTATGGGAGTGTCATAGCGTATGGCTTGCACCAGCTGATGGTTTACGATAAAAATTATCCGTCTCATGAATTGGAGTTACCGGCCGTGATATTCACTCTGAAATTTTTGAGGTAGTACGTGTACGGTGTGAAGGTCGATATCTATACCAATTGTACGAGCCTGAAGTATATTTTGGATAAAAAGGATTTAATCATGCAATAACGGAGGTGGTTGAAGTTCCTGGGAGACAACACCTTCAAGGTACATTATATGTCTGTATAAGGTATTGCGGTTGTAGATGCTTTAAGTCACAGAGCTCGCGCGCAGGTTGTTTGGTTGTCGATACATGACGAGCGTTTGGTTCGTGAGTTGGAGGCCTTGGAGACCTCTTGAGCTGACATGAAGTTTAGTGCCAAAGCACAATTTAACTGGATGAGGTGCAGTGCGACCTCGCTAATAGGATTTGGCGAGCTCTAGTCTTGGATAACGACATGAAGTAGATCATGGCTTAGGCTTTGGATGGATTAAATTCCCAATCTATGATTTTGTAATGGACCGTTATGGAGGGATAGTCATTTGTTGGTCCCAAGTGTGGGTAAAGTACGAGAGGAATTGAGTTATGTGGCTCATCATGCCAAGTATTCGATTCACCCGGAGAGCACGAATGTATGTGAAGCCATGAAAAAGTTGATCTGGTGGCTAGGACCCAGAAAGGACATAACACTCTATGTGGCAAAGTGTCAAGTGTGCGCCTTGGTAAAGGAGAATGCCAGAAGCCTTGTGATTTCTAAAGTCCCTGCCTATACCGGAGTGGAAGTTTGATGACATCTCTATGGACCTCGTGCACGGTTTGGTAAGATCGCACAAGGGGTAACGATGCCATCTAGGTGGTCGTTGATTGTTTAACGAAGGTGTCATATTTCATACCTAATAGGATGGATAATTCTGTGGTAAAGCTGGCGATGCTTTACGTGGAAACTATAGTCCATTTGCAGGATGTGGCCCGGAGCATAGTAAGTGATCGAGACGGTCGGTTCACGTCTAATGATTGGAGACTTACTCATTAGTTGTTGGGCACCAAGTTGAACTTAACCACAACCTTTCACCCACAAACAGATGGGCAAACTGAAAGGGTGAATAGGACGATGGAAGACATGCTTGGTATTTGTGCGTTGGATTTTCGGAAAATGTGGGAAGACTATCTTTATATGATTGAGTTAACATTGGTTAACAAATATCAAGCAAGTATTGAGATAGCACCTTTTGAGGCTCTATATAGGAGGAAGTGTCGTGCGTCGATGTCTTGGTTAGAAACGGGAGAATCGAAGATGTACATGCAAAGGGACGTTGAAGATGCTACTTCAACGATACGGTTGATTCGAGAACGGCTACTAATTGCTCAAGATAGACAGGCCAGGTTTTACAACGCTAAACATCGGAATGTGGAGTTTGCGATGGGCGACTAGATATACCTCAATATAAAGCCGTTTAAAGGTGTGTCAAGGATTCGACGCTTAAAGAAGCAAAATCTGAGGTATGTTGGGCCTTTTGAGATCTTGGAGCGGGTTTGGTGAAGCTGCCTATCGTTTGGCTCTTTTGGTAGAGCTGAGTGGATTGCATGATGTATTTCTCATCTCAATCCTACGCAAAGACGCGAAAGAACCAGCGCAATTGTTTGTTGCGGATCGATTATTGGTCGATAGTTGGCTAACGGAGAACGTTAGACCCATTCGGTTAGAGGATGCGTAGGTCAAGCAATTACGGATCAAAGATATTAGGTTTGTCAAATTCTGATGGGACAACTGCGGTCGTGAGGAGCTTTTGTGGGAGCGAGAGCAGACCATGCTTGAGGAGTATCTCGAGTTATTTCACTCAAGTACCGTTTAATTTTGTGTATCTTTTCCAATCTATAATTTCAGGACAAAATTCTTTTAAGAGGGAGAGAATTGTAACGCCCCAAAACTCATTAAGGAATGGATAGCATTCTAAGGCCAATTTGGTGCCTTATTAGGTTCACACGGCCCGTGACACGGGCATTTCCAAGGCCGTGTTATGCCTGAGGTCAACAAAATGCAATCAACGATCCTCAGAGTCAAGCCAAGTCGGGTACCTGGCCTGTGACACGGGTGTGTCAAGGGCCGTGTCCTGCTTTGTGTTATGTTGGGCTGTGTCGAGTAAGTTACACAGTCAGGGACACGGCCGTGTCTAGCACACGGCCTGTGACATGGGCGTGTCACAAGGCCGTATCCTATTCGGGATGCGACGATTTCAGCATCGATTGGGGCACACGACCTATGAAAAGGGCATGTCCATGTTAGACACGGGCGTATCCCAAGCCTTGTCAGAGGCCGTGTCCTGTTCTGTGTTTACTGGTTTACGACGAGTGCGGAACATGGCCTATGACACAGGCGTGTCACAAGCCGTGTTCAACCCAGGAAATTTATTTTTAGGTGCGAATAATGGCCGTTCGTTTCCTTCAAATGGGATCTAAGGGTCCAGATTTTTCCTTGCTGTTATAAGTCCGGGAATAGGGGGTGAAACCCTCATTTCTCATAAGGATTTCTCTTTCTAAAGTGTTAGAGAGAGGGGAGAGCAAGGAAGAAGGAGAAGGAGAAATCCGGCCGCTGGTGGAGCTTTTGAGCCCCAAATCGCGAGACGAGTCCAGATCCGTGGAGGCGAGGCCGTTGTCATGCTTTTCATCTGTCTAGTTTCTTATCTTCTTCATGGCACCAAAGAGAAACACAAGGGTAACGATTCTCTTCTTGGAAATGTGAAGTCCTCTTCCTTTTTGCATAGGAAACTCCCTCCTATGAGTGAGGGGTGAGTGTGAGGTTTTCCTTCGGGTAGATATGATCAATCCCCGTCGTTTTGCATTTAGAGTCTGGAATCGAAGTACAGACGTAGGCATGGTGTATGAAGCCTATCCGGACAAGTTGGTATGGATCGGTGATTTTTTCATTATGCTTGTACTGCTGGAGAAGACTCCGTGCCATTTGTTTTGCGGGTTTTTCTACGTTGTAGATTGTAACAGGGAGCCTTGGGGACTAACTCCAAGGTGTACCCGGAAAACATGGAAGAAGCGCATTGCTGGAATCTTGGTGGCATGGGAGCCAACCATGTACATAACCGGGTTATGTAATATTGTTTGATAGATTATGGATTCGGGGAAGCTTAACCTAAGCTGATGGCTTAAATTATCGTAGCGGTGTGAGCAACGGGTTAGGTGGAACCGTACCTGATCTATGTGGTTCAGTTAATGAGACCTAAGGTACGTGGCACTTACCGATGGCATAGATGGCGAGTCTTAGGATTCGACCGAAAGAGACTTTTAGCTCTTGATATTGCCATCCTAATGGCGGTGGTGGACCGAGTTAACCGAGAATGTTCCCTGAGAGCATGGGGTGTGTGGCCATGTGTTCCTACGCATTTGGAGAAGTGTGCATAAATTGTACTTTCACTATATTGCATTGTTATACTAATAAAATGCGGGGAAGGAGCACCGCCGCCCCGAGTAAGGGGTGGGATCGTTATAATTTGGAAAGCTTTAGCTGTGTGAAAGTAGCGAACAAACGAATAAAAACAAGACGGAAACTAGAATAATTGAAAGTTTTATTATCCAAAAAAGGTATCATTTACAAAGGTATGACCTCCCTTGTTGAAGCCAAAAGTGACCTCAACGAATGTTCATGAACCAAGGTGCAGCCGACGCCTACTTCTCTCAAGCCTCGACCCTTGACTGGCTGCTAAGGTCCTAAGACTGACCCAAAGCCTCAGCAGAGAGGTCCCACCTCATACTCGAAAGATTCTTGAGAGCTTCCCCTCCAAAGCCAAATGCTGGGCTGGGAGCTCTTCATAAAGCACTAGAGTTTGAGAATAATGAAAGCCTGCTTTCCAAAGAGCCCTTATGGGTCTATTTATAGTCTTCCCCTGACCCGAAAATACTGAAATACCCCTGATGGGTCTGCCAATAGCCAAATCCCGCTGTCCACCCGGTGGCAGACAAGTAATTTTTCCCGGGGATAATAAAATAATCTTCTCCTGGGCGCTGGGCCCCACCACCTAGACCTGCTTGGCGAGAACCCCGGGCAAGAAGGCTCTCGCTGAGCCTTAGCTGGGCTCACCTTGGCGAGATCTCCCGCCTAGAGGGTTCTCGCTCTCGGTGGTCTTGACGTCACTGCCGTTGAACGTGGCGCTGAGTGGGTGAAGCTCACTCTACGCCTTCACTGCTAATCACGGCGTTGAGTGAGTGAAGCTCACTTAATGCCCCCGCTGCTAATCACGGCGTTGAGTGAGTGAAGCTCACTCAACGCCCTTTGTTGCCGAAACACGGCGTTGAGTGAGAGAAGCTCACTCAACGCCCTTTTCTGCCGGATGCGGCGTTGAGTGAGTGAAGCTCACTCAACGCCCTTTGCTGCCGAAGGCGGCGTTGAGTGAGTGAAGCTCACTCAGCGCCCTCTCGCCCGAATGCTGAAGCCTAAAGCTGACCTGAAGACCCGAGTCCCGACGCGAACGATCTCACCTACTGCCAGTCTGCCCCAGGGCTAACCCGGGACTAGCCCAACCCTGACCACTTAAGTCTTGGTCTTCTGGGTCCTACCCAGCGAATATTGGGTTGTACACAATCCCCGCTCTTTTCGAGCTAGCCCTGCGCTCGACAAGACAAGTCCAACCCCAAAATATTCGTTGGACATGTGCCTGTCTACCAAGGGAATCTTTCGGTAGGCCCTACTTCGGCTATAAATACGTGCTGGATAGGCGACCAAAAGACTTGCCTCTAAACCACTACTTCTTGACCGAGCTCTCGCCTGGATTTTTTGCGCGAGGCCACCATGTATGCTAAACGCGCTGCCAAGCCACTTTCGCAAGACCTTCAAGACTGGCTAGCCATTGCCCAAGCGCGAGCTCTGGCCAACTGTGCTGCGGTGGCCCCGTGGCTAGTGAGGAAATCTTCCACCGTTGGACCCTCCGAGCCGAAGAAGAAAAAGAAAGACAAGAGGAAAGCCAAGGTGGTCCGACGAGACCTAGCTCACGAGAACAGGGATCCACCCTCTCCTACCCCGAATCCTGTGGGGGACCCCTCCCTGCAAAAGGTATGCCTTTCAATCGTGCCTTCCGAGATTATTGTGCTATAGGACCAATAGTTAACGTGACCTTTCGCAGGTGTCTGCCCCTAATGATGGCGTCGGGTCCCTGCTGACTCCCCCGAACTCGCTAGTTCACCCTCCCGAGGATTAAACGCGAGTTTCGGGGGTGATTCCTCCGGTCGAGACCAGGACGATAGGTACACTTTCTGTCATTTTTCAATACTTCAATCTTGCCCTCTCTTCTGAACTGTCTTCTCGCAGTGAATGCTTCCGCCGACCTAGGTCTCGCCACTCAGGAAGATGAGGCGAGAGCTGTTGAGCCGCCTCCCCCCACGGCGAATCCCGCCTTGCAGGCGGGAAGGGTGGCTTCTGAACCCTCCGTCACTCCCAAGGATGTCGATCATCCCTTGAGAGAAGATAACTCCCCCCGTGCTTCCGGCCAGGTTGGGGTCATCACGCGCGAGCCATTCCGCCCGGGGCGGGGCAAGCCTCTTCACCTTCTTTACGGAACCGATGGGGGGTCGGGCCTTCTCGTCCGGCGCGAGTCGATGGTTCTCGCCGGACTGCATGTATGTGAGATGTTCTTGTCAGCTAATCGTCATGCTTTAAACAAACCCTTGTGCGCTCTTTTTGCAGGGGATCCCAGCTCGCGGTCGGGAGCCGACGAGGAGGGAGAAGAAGAAGAGGAAGAAGAAGAAGATTGTGAAGGCTCCCCCCTCCCGTCATCTGGCGAGATAGAGGGAATCCTGAATAGCGCCGAGAATGCGAAGGGGCGAAGGAGGAAAATCTCGGCCATTTTGTCCAAGCTCATCCGACGAGATCGCGTACGTGCTGCCATGGCAAGAGCATTCCGTGAATCTATGGAGCAGAGGCTGGAAGCTCTGGAGCGAGATTTCTTCTTGGGCGAGGCTGATCGGCCGGGAGGGCCCGCTGCCTGGTCTTCACCAGGGAGATGCATTGCGCAGATCCGGGATCAAGCCCGGCGGATTAACCTAGGGTGTACCACCATGTCATCCTATTTCAACCCACTGGCGCCTCCAAGGACAAGGTTGCGGGAACGAGGTCGATGGCGCTGGGAACCCTACTAGTTCCCCAGATCTCGCCTTCTCTCTCTCTTTAGCCTTCCCTTCAAACAATGTACCCCTATGTTTGTTCGTAATAACGATTATTATTATTTTTATTCAGCTCTCGCCGGCGAGAGCGTGTCATTATCCATATCTTCCTATCTTGTGCTGCGATCTTAAGAATACGTGTCAGAACTAGGGTGCTCGCGCCAATTAGACGCGATGAGGAACAACGGGAGATTCGACCTCATAGAGTTCAACTCCCGTTCTCAACCCAAGAACAATGATGCGAGATAGGATGCTTGCGCCGCGACTGGGATTCTCGCGCCAGAACTAGGATGCTTGCGCTAATTAGACACGGGTGTTGCTCGCCGTTATCCCGAGGTGGGGGGGGGGGGGAATCGAGGCGTCGCCGTTCCAGATCGTGACAGCTGTACTTCGCCATCATTTTCTCTCTCTATCGGACGGCGCCGTAATGATCACGGTTCCCTATAAATAGAGAAGTCCACCCACCGCATTTATTTCTCCGATCCGGAACCTTAACTCCCTTCCATTGCTCTCGGCCTTTTGCTTCTACCTCTACCTCTCGAAAGTTCTCCCCTTCACTCACAAACCCAAATGTCGGGCGAGAGCGAGGGTCGCGCTCATTGCGCGGAAGCATTCCGAAAGCATCTTTTCCCTTCCTGCACCCTCACCCTGGAGGATTTCAATATGGCCGTTAATCACTTCGTCCCTGCTGGCTTCTCGGCGAGGAATCCGGGCAATCACGACAAGGTGAATACCCCGGGGCCGGGAGAGCTCGCCATCCCCCTCAAACATTTCGAGGTGGGTTTTCGCCTTCCCCTCTGGCCGGAGATTCGCCAAGCTCTCTGCTACTATGGGGTAGTTCCCTCCAAACTGAACCCGAACTCCGTCGTGATCCTTGTAGCATTCATATGCTACATGCGGTCCGAGAGGATCGAGTTCAGCCTGCCAATCTTTCGGTAGCTACTCACCTTCCGCGCCAAAGGAGGGGTGGTCTTCTTTTCCGGGCAGCTGCTCAAGACCACCGGTCTCGCCAACAAACATCACCACTGGGGCGAGAGGTTTATCTATGTCACCGGCAACTTCGGCAACGTCCCCCTCCAACCTGTTCAGTATGAGGATGCCGCCTACAAGCTGCCTGCTCTGGAATCTCGTGAGAGCGCGATTCTGGAGTTCTTTGGCACGAAGGAGTTCGACGTCCACTTCCTCCGGCAAGACATCGACTCCCTTCCACCCGTCCTCCCGGGCGAAGGTTTGGTCTCGCTCTAGATTTGACTCCTTGTCAGGAACTTCTCGTGCTGAATAGTCGCACCTTTGCAGGAGAGCGGGAGGTCCCCCTGCGCAAACCTTTCGCCGAGGCCCCGGGTACCGAGAGCATGGCCGCAAGAGATTCTCTCGCCCTCGCGAGAGCTGGCGCTCATGCCTGCAGGGATGAACCGGCCCAGCCCGTGTCGCCAAAAGCCAAGAAGCGAAAAGGTACCCTTCCCGCCCTCCGATCGTTGAAGAGGCCAAAGCCTTCTGCTTCCGAGAAAGGGAAATCCGCGGCAGTCTCGCCCGTCCGGCCTCTACCCCCGGGCAGGTCCTTCGAAGAGCTTCTACGGAGGGCCAGTGAGATGGATGCTGCTGCCAGGAGCCGTGCCAAGGTTCCCGCCGAGAACCACCAGCCGCCAGCGAGACTGGGGGAGAGAGGGCCGCTGCTTAGACCTCCGCCCGGAACTCACCTGCCGCAAACGAGACTGGGGAAGAAGGGGCCGTCACCGAGACCTCTGCCCGGACTCCGCCCAAGAGGTGCCAAAAGGGCACAGAAACTATGGATTCGGTGTGAAGTACCTCGACGCTGAGGGGAAGCCTCAGCTCTAGTGGGACCCCGAGTCCAACATGATTAAAGTTTCGATGCTCCTTCCCAGCTGGGCGGAGCGAGACGAGGTCACTGGCGAGGCCTTCTCGCTAGGCTATGGTCTCTATAGCCGAGAAGACGCCAGCATCTTCGACCAGACGCCCACTCGGCTCTTGGCCTTCGATTCCGTCCGGGCCCTGCTGCGCGGATTCGAGCTCGCGCACATGTGTGCTCGCCGAAGTATTAGCCTAGATAAGAATTTCACGGACATGTACAAGGTGAGGGAGGGAGCAGTGGCTCAAGCGCGTGCCCTGGAGAAAGAGCTTGTGAGTGCTCAGCAAGAGCTGGCGAATGCTTAACAATTACTATCCCTATGCCCCGCAGTCGAAGTAAGAGAGACCTTCCTGGACCCCTGTTCTCGCTTCCTGAAGCCGTATTTGTGCAACATTTCTCTGAGCTGATCTCTTTTCCACAGGATCCCGCCCCATCCACAGCGCTCCGCGCGGAGTTGGCTGACGTGCGCTACGAGAACGTCTTGCTGCGTGACTAACTCCGGCGTGCGGAAGCAGTGAAAGGCCCGTCAAGCTCACCCTCGAGACGACATTGACAAGCTGTTGCAGGCGAATGCCCAGGCCACTGTCAAGCTCACCCTCGAGACGTTGCGGGACTTGGAGCTGCTGCGAGAGGCGGGCGAGACCGTCACTGCCGACCAACTCCTCCCCTGGCTTTTCGATCCTGTCCCAAAGCCTCCCAGCGCGCCCGACTCCCCGCCCTCGGACATCCCGAAGCTTTCTACCGTCGTCGGCGAGATGTCTGAGGCGAGTTCTGGCGCTGGATCCAGCGAGGACTCGAGCGAGAGCACCAGTGGTGATTACAGCGCATCCCCTTGAAGGGTCCTTCCTTTTGTTATTATTCTCTTCTGTAATGAGCAACAAGCTCCAAACCCCTGTAATTTATTATTGAATATGATGCAATGTTTTACTTCCCGTTATTGGTGTGTTTGCTCGGATGAGTAGGTTTGCCAGCCAAGTGACTTCTACGCTAGCTTCCGCCGAGATCCTTATTCTCCTTAGGGTAACCTTCCTTATGGATCAACTAGGCGGGGGCCTTGTGCTATCGACTGGGACGTTCTGCCTGAATCTGCCGGAAGCCTTCTTTGGCGAGGTCTTCCTAACCGAGACCTTCGGGTCGAGACCTCTACGGGCCAAGTCCCTAAGTGCCTTGTCTCCGATCCAGGCCAAGGCCGTGTCAAAACATCTTCCGACAAACTAAACCTATCCCCCCACCGGCGAGCCTTCGGACCTGCCAGCTAGATGAGAGCCTGCGCAGCGGGTCTACCTAGGGCCGAGCCGAGCTCGGGGTGTTGATGAAGATCAAACCTAACCTCTCCCCCACAGGCGAGCCTTTGGACCTGCCTGCTAGATGAGAGCCTGCACAGCGGGTCTACCTGGGGCCGAGCCGAGCTCGGGGTGTTGATGAAAATCAAACCAAACCTCTCCCCCACAGGCGAGCCTTCGCACCTGCCAGCTAGATGAGAGCCACACAGCGGGTCTACCTGGGGCTGAGCCGAGCTCGGGGTGTTGATGAAGATCATACCAAACCTCTCCCCCACAGGCGAGCCTTTAGACCTGCCAGCTAGAAGAGAGCCTACGCAGCGGGTCTACCTGGGGCCGAGCCGAGCTCGGGGTGTTGATGAAGATCAAACCAAACCTCTCCCCCACAAGTGAGCCTTCGGACCTGCCAGCTAGATGAGAGCCTGCGTAGAGGGTCTACCTGGGGCCGAGCCGAGCTCGGGGTGTTGATGAAGAACAAACCAAAACTCTCCCCCACAGGCGAGCCTTCGGACCTGCCAGCTAGATGAGAGCATGTGCAGCGGGTCTACCTGGGGCCGAGCCGAGCTCATGGTGTTGATGAAGATCAAACCAAACCTCTCCCCCACAGGCGAGCCTTAGGAACTGCCAGCTAGATGAGAGCCTGCGCAGCGGGTCTACCTGGGGCCGAGCCGAGCTCGAGGTGTTGATGAAGATAAGACCAAACCTCTCCCCCATAGGCGAACCTTCGGACCTGCCAGCTAGATGAGAGCCCGCGCAGCGGGTCTACCGTGGTCCGAGCCGAGCTCGGGATGTTGATGAAGATCAAACCAAACCTCTCCCCCACAGGCGATCCTTCGGACCTGCCAGCTAGATGAGAGCCTGCGCAGCGGGTCTACCTGGGGCCTAGCCGAGCTCGGGGTGTTGATGAAGATCAAACCAAACCTCTCCCCAACAGGCGAGCCTTCAGACCTGCCAGCTAGATGAGAGCCTGCGCAGCGGGTCTACCTGGGGCCGAGCCGAGCTCGGGGTGTTGATGAAGATCAGACCAAACATATTCTATCATCAGGATGAGAAGACAAAGTCGGTCAAAGCAAAAAACATAATGATAACATTTTTGGAGACAGTCAATGTTTTGAAATGGTCACATTGAAAAGATAATATTTATTTATGACATTACAATCCTTCTCTCCCCTTATGGGTAGAAGCGTTTTAAGTCATCACCGCTCCAGGTATGGCTCAAGGTCCTTCCCTCCACATCCTGGAGGTAGTAACCCCATTAGCTAGAGTATTCTCTACTATGTAAGGCGCGTCCCAACCGGGGTTGAGCTTGCCAACCGGGGCTGACCTTCCTGCCGCGTCGACCTTTTTTTAGCAATAGGTCCCCCTCGGCGAATTGCTTGACTCTAATGTGCTTATCGAAGTACCTGGCCATTCGCCGTTTGATCTCTTCTTGCCTGATGGCAGCAACATCCCGTAGCTCTTCCACCATATCCAACGAGAGGAGCAGCTCTTCCTCGTTCCCCAACCTCCAAGCTTCGCTTCCTTCACCCGCGGCCGTGACCTGTGGAGACCTAAACTCGAACTCCACTAGGAGGAAAGCCTCACATCCATGAGAGAGCTTGAAGGGGGTCTCCCCTATGGCCGTGTTCGGAGTTGTTCGCAAGGCCCACGAGACGGAGGGGAGTTGCTCCACCCAGTTACCCATCAGGTTTTCCACCTTCTTTTTGAGCAAGTTCACAATGATCTTGTTCGCCGCTTCCACCTGGCCATTGCTCCGGGGGTGATGGACAGAGGCAAACCTGAGGTCTATCCCCAATTGCATACAGAAGCTGATGAACTCTTTGCTGGCAAACTGGGGATTATTGTCCGTCACTATCGCTTGGGGTAGCCCATGTCTGCATATGATTTGTCCCCAAACGAAGTTCCTGATGACCTGGGAGGTAACCTTGGCCAGAGCTTTGATCTCCATCCACTTTGAGAAGTAATCGATCATGACCAGGAGGAACCTCCTCTGCCCGCTAGCTGGAGGAAAGGGCCCAACTAGGTCCATCCTCCAAATGGCGAAGGGCCATGGTGTTGTGATGCTTCGGAGCCTTTGAGCAGGCAAGAGCTGGAGGGGAGCGTACACTTGACACTTCAGGCACCTCTTCACAAACTCAACTACATCCTTCCTCAAGGTCTGCCAGAAATACCCTTGCCTCCAACGTCCTTCCCCCTGAGTGACTACCGCACTCTCTCGAATGTACCACTTCCAGGATCCTCGGGGCCTCCTCCTCGGTCACACATCTTGCAAGGACCCCTAATAATATCTTCCGGTGCAAGCCCCCTTCCAGCATCAGGTAATAGGCCGCCTTTCGCCTGAAGCTCTTCGCATCCTTGACCTCCTCTGACATCTTGCCTGTGGGGAGGAAGGTCACCAATGGGTCTACCCAAGAGGATCGCCGACCAACCTCCATCAATTCCCCTTCTTAAATTGCCGGTCGAAATAGTTCAGTTAAGGTACCTCCTCCCCGAGGCCCGAACTTAGCCAATTGATCGGCTGCTGTGCTTTCCTCCCTAGGAACATGTTGAATAGATAGAGAACGGAAACCTCCGATGATTGCCCTTACCTTGGATAGGTACTTCACAAGGGTAGGCTCCCGAGCCTCAAACTCCCCTCAGATTTGCGATGCTACAACCATCGAGTCGGTGAAGGTCTCCACATCCTGAATCTCCAACTCCTTTGCCAATCGAAGGCCGGCTAGCACGGCCTCATACTTCGCTTGATTATTGGTTATGGGGAAGTGAAAAACCACCGCTTGTTCTATGGTAACCCCTTGAGGACTCACCAAAACTACACCCCCTCCCAGGGAGTGTTTTCCCAAGGCCCCATCGACCATCATCCTCCACTCTTCCTGCAGCTTCGGCTCTTCTTTCTCAGCTTCAGTGACATAGTCTGCCAGAAAGTCCGCCACAGCCTGAGCTTTGATGGAGAGTCTCGGGACAAAAGAGATGTCAAACTCGCTGAGTTCGATGGACCACTTTGCCAGCCTTCCTCAGTGCTCTACCCCCCCGAAGACCTTGCGAAGGGGGTGGTCGGTTACTACCCTAATCGAGTGCGCTAGAAAGTAAGGACAAAGCTTCCTAGCCGAGTCGATCAGGGCATACGCCAGCTTCTCCAAGATGGGATATCGGAGCTCCGCTTTTCTCAAGATTCGGCTTACGTAGTAGACGGACAGCTGTTTCTTTCCTTCTTCCCTAACCAAGACGGAGCTCACAGCCTCTATCCCCACCCCGAGATACAAGGCTAGATCCTCTCCCTCCTTTGGGCTTTGAAGTAGCGGAGCTTGGGAGAGTTGCCTCTTCAGCCCTTAGAAGGCCACTTCGCATTCGACCGTCCATTCGAACCCCTGGCTACCTCGGAGCACTTTAAATAAAGAAGAGCACCTATCCCCGGATCGGGAGAGGAACCTGCTTAGCCCGGCCAACTTTCCGGTTAGACGCTGGACCTCTTTGGCACTGCGAGGTTATTCCAAATCTAAGATAGCCCTAACCTTGTCAGGGTTAAGCTCTACCCCTGTCGGAGTCAAGAGGTGCCCGAGGAACTTCCCGCGACTAGCCCCGAAGACACACTTTAAGGGATTCAACCTCATCTTGAACCTCCGTAGGGTGGCGAACGTTTCTTCCAAGTCTCGTAGATGTGAATCCACACTCTTACTCTTGACCATCAGGTCGTCGACATAGACCTCTAGATTCCTTCCCCTCTGATCTTGAAAGACCCGATCCATCATGCGTTGGTATGTTGCCCCTGCGTTTTTTAAGCCAAAGGGCATCATTTTGTAGCTGAAGCACCCCTCTCTTGTGATGAAAGAAACATCCCTAACGTCGGGAGGGTGCATCCGGATCTGGTGGTAACCTAAAAAAGCATCCAAAAAACTCATAACAGAAAAACCAACGGCTGAATCAACCAGCGTGTCGATTCGAGGCAGGGGGTAGCAAACTTTAGGACATGATTTATTCAACAAAGAGAAGTCAATACACATATGACATTTTCCTCCCCCTTTTTTTACCATTACCACATTGGAGATCCAGTCTGGATACTGGATCTCTGAGATGAAGTCTGCCTCAAGGAGCTTCTTGACCTCCTCTCGGATGGGCTCTTCCAGCTTGGTGGCGATGGCCCTCATCTTCTGGCATACAGGGCGAAACCTGGGGTCCAGGTTCAGGCGATGGCAAGCCACCTCTGCGTCGATGCCCGGCATGTCTGCCGTGCTCCAAGCAAAGATGTCGATGTTGCTTTGGATGCAGGCTCTCATTCGCTCCTGATCCTCGAGGCTCAAGCCTCCGCTGACCCGCACCTTCTGTATATGCCCCGCCCTGGTGAGCACCTCCATCTCTATCACTTCCTCGGCCGGCTCCAGCCTCGACCGCTCCCAACCTGCCCTTGCCTCCTCCTGCTCAAGCTCTTCTCCTTCTGCATCGTTAACCTCCATCGCTTCCACCAGGCCTTCTCCTTGCTTCTTCTCTTCTTCTTCTGCCTCTCTCAGGCTTATCTCCTCTTCCACTACCTCCTCCATCACTAATTCCTCCGCCTCCTGCGGGCTTGCCACCTCTACCTCTACCACTTGCTCCCCTGCTACTTCCAGTGCTTACTCCAGGCTTGTCTCCTCCTCCTCGTCACATCCTTCTTGTCCAGCCATCTCCTCTTCCAGTTTCTCCGCCTCAGCTATCCACGACACAGTGTTGACTGCCGTCACATAACACTGTCGTGCCACCTTCAGATCCCCCCTGATCCTAACCTGCACCCCTCCATTGCTGAACTTGAGACATTGGTGAAAAGAGGAGGGGACGCAGCGAAAGGCGCTGATAAGGGGACGCCCAGAGATAGCATTGTAACTACTCAGGGCATCTATGATCACGAACCTACAGTTCGTGAGATGCCCCCGAGCTTCACATGCAGGCCTACTCCCCCTTCATCCTCCTTCCTTTCTCTAGAAAAACCAAAAAGCGGTTCATCGGAAGCCAGGACCCTTTTTCCCTCTACTCTCATCTCATCAAAGGCCTTTTTGAAGATCACGTTCACCGAGCTCCCGTTATCCACCAATATTCGGGAGACTGTGAAGTTCTCCACCGCCGTCTGAATCACTAGCGCATCGCAGAACGGGTCTTCGTAGTCTTGAATATCCGCGGACAAGAAGGTGATCTTTTCTTCTGAGGGGGAGCTAGGGAGGTCGAGGAGACCCCTCTGCGGAACATGGTATGAAGGCTCCCCTTGTGGGTTGCCTCGATCCCTACTCCCCCATGGATCACTCCGATCCCCCCTCGGGTCCCCACATCAACCCTGTCCTCACACCTATCCTCAGCTTCCCTGTGCTGCACCTCAACGATCCTTACGGGTGGATCTTACCTACTAGCTCCTCTGGCCTCTCTCATCTCCTGAAACTCCGGGCAGGTTGCCGTTGCATGACCTTCCTCCTGATGGAAGTCACAATAGGGCAACGCCACCCTGCCCCCTCTTCCTTCTCCTCCTCCCCTTCTCCTGGCTCCTCGAACTCTTCTTCCTCTTCCTCTCCCCACCTCCATGGCCTCCTGCGGTGGTGGGAAATGACCCCTCGGTCCCTGCCTCCATCCTCCCTCCTCAAGCCTTCTCTGCTCCCGGAAATTGTCTCTTCCCTGAGGACCCCCTTGGCCCTGGGGACGACCCTCCTGAGGCCTCCAACCCAATCGGTTATTCAGCTCCCTGGCCCCCCCATGCTGCTGCCCCTGCCCTCGGGGTTCTTCTCTCCTCCTATCCTCTCTTGGCTCCCTCTGCTCCCTCACTTCTCTCTATCTTCCTGCTGCCGGCTCCTTCACATCATCCTCTGCCAACTTAGCCAACTTCCTCGCAAACGCAGGGTTTGCCCTCTCGAAGTCTATCTCCTTTGTTGCCCTCTCCATGAGCTCTTCAAAAGAGAGAGGGGGCACCCTTTTCAACTCCATGCTAAAGAACCCCGGCCTAAGCCCCAGGGTGAAGGCAAGCATAAGTGCATACCCCGGGACCTCCTGGACCAGGAGAATCTCCTCTTGGAACCGGTCGATGTAATGACCCAACGTCTCCTCCGGCCTCTGCCTCAATACAAACAGACACTCCGCCTCTTTCTTCCGCTTCTTCGAAGTAGAGAACCTCAACAGAAAACACCTGCGCAGATCTTCAAAGCTGTAGATTTAGCTCGCCACCAACTGGTGGAAACAGTCCCTGGCCTTCTCCTTCATAGTGATGGCAAATAGACTACACTTGAAGGCATCCGACATCTACCTAATCGACACCACATCTTCGAACCATTGTACATGTTGTACTGGGTCATCCGTTCCTGAGTAGTAGGACATATCTGGCTCTCGGAACCCCTCCGGCACTAGAGCCGAGATGATGAGTTCGCTGAAAGGGGTCTCGCCTCCTTCCTGGCGAGAGGGAACGTCTCGCGGCCTTGGCTAGCTGGACCGATCCGCGAGACTGTGTCTGGGGAAAAGCTCCCGCACTGTCGCCTCCCTCTCGCCCAGGTCCACCGGAACTTCCTTTCCGGGGCGCTGGCCTGGGAAGAGCTCTCGCGCTGCAACATCCCTCTTGCCTGCCTCTACCGGGACTTCCTTCCCGGGGCGCTGCCCTGGGGCATTCTCGCCTAACAGCGGAAACCCCTCCACTTGAACCTGTGGCATCTCCCACTCGTTCCTTGCCGAGAAGGCCAAGCTGATCGTCTGCAAGACCTCTTGCCTGAAGTATTCTAACAATTTTCTTGTCGCTTCCTCTCCCTGGGTGGGGGATCCTCCCCCACCAGATCCTTCACCTTCACCTCCTGCCATGGGACTTAACTTAAGGTTTTCTTGCACCGATCGCTTCCACGCTCACCGCACCAGAACTGTTGAAGCCAAAAATGACCTCAACGAATGTTCACGAACCAAGGTGCAGCCGATGCCTACTTCTCTCAAGCCTCGACCCTTGACTGGCTGCTATGGTCCTAAGACTGATCCAAAGCCTCAGCAGGGAGGTTTCACCTCGCACCCGGAAGATCCCTGAGAGCTTCCCCTCCAAAGCCAAATGCTGGGCTGGGAGCTCTTCAGAAAGCACTAGAGTTGGAGAATAATGAAAGCCTGCTTTCCAAAGAGCCCTTATGAGTCTATTTATAGTCTTCCCCTGACCTGAAAATACTGAAATACCCCTGATGGGTCTGTCAATAGCCAAATACCGCTGTCCACCCGGGGGTAGACAGGTAATTTTACCCGGGGATAATAAAATAATCTTCTCCTGGGCGTCGGGCCCCACCACCTGGACCTGCTTGGCGAGAACCTTCGGGCGAGAAGGCTCTCGCTGAGCCTTAGCTGGGCTCACCTTGGTGAGATCTCCCGCCTAGAGGGTTATCGCTCTCGGTGGTCTTGACGTCATTGTCATTGGACGTAGCGCTGAGTGGGTGAAGCTCACTCTACGTCTTCACTGCTAATCACGGCGTTGAGTGAGTGAAGCTCACTTAACGCCCCCGCTGCTAATCACGGCGTTGAGTGAGTGAAGCTCACTCAATTCCCTTTGCTGCCGAAACACGGCGTTGAGTGAGAGAAGCTCACTCAACGCCCTTTTCTGCGGATGCGGCGTTCAGTGAGTGAGCTCACTCAACGCCCTTTGCTGTCGAAGGCGGCGTTGAGTGAGTGAAGCTCAAAGCCACCCTCTCGCCCGAATGCGAGAATCCTAAAGCGAAGACCTGAAGACCCGAGTCCCGGCGCAAACGATCTCGCCTACTACTGGGCGGGAGCCCCTTAAGGGCGAGAACTATGCCAGTCTGCCCCAGGGCTAACCCGGGACTAGCCCAACCCTGGCCACTGAAGTCTTGGTCTTCTGGGTCCTACCCAGCGAATATGGGGTTGTACATCCCTTTTATAGAATGGAGGAGAGTAGAGAGAGTACAAACTAACAATGTAAGACTAAATCTATACAAAATTAGAGCGGCACGAAAAGAAGACCGAAGAAGCCTCACGGTTAGACCATGGGCTTACCGCTCGAAAATACCAGATGCAAGATAGAAGCCGCGATAGGAGACCGCAAGACCGCCCGGTTTCCAAACCACCGGAGATAAACCGCCAGACCACCGGACTACAAACAACAATAGCCTGGATATCAAACCGCTGGAGAGTAACCGCTAGACCACGCGGTCTACAACCCGCCAGGCTTAGATCACCAGACCGCCTGGTCTCATACTTCAACACTTCCCCTCAAGCTTGAGTGTAGATATCAATCATGACCAGCTTTTCACAAATGTTGAAGAAGGAAGTAGAAACCGGCTTGGTGAAGATATCCTCCAACTCTTTGTCGGAGGTGACGAACGGAGTGCAAATCTTTCTCTTCAAGACCTCTTCCCGGATGAAATGACAGTCAACTTCTATATGTTTCCTTCTCTCATGGAAGACCGGATTTTCGCATATGTATATAGCGGCCTTGTTGTTACAGAACATAGGAAGAGGATAGTCGTAGACCTCTCCTAGGTCAAGCATGAGAGCCGGTAACCATTTTACTCACACACTTTTGACTCCATACTCTGATATTCGGCTTCTGTACTGGACCTTGAGACAACAGACTGCTTCTAGCTCTTCCAGCTCACAAGATTACCTTCAACAAATGTGCAAAAACCTGATATAGATTTATGGTCACCTTTATCATTCGCATAGATTGACTCTGAGTAGGCTTCAACTCTCAGATGACCAGCTTCTAAAAGAGTAGCACTTTTCACAGTGCTACTTTGACATACTATAATATCTTCAAGGAAAATTGAAGATGACATTCTATGGGAGCTTGCATGAACTGACTAACCTTGCCTACAGCATAGGCGATGTTGGGTCTGGTCACCGTGAGATAAATGAGTTTGCCCACCAGACGTCTATACTTCGTGGCATCGGATATAAGAGGTGAGTCATCTGTCAATGTTTTGTCTTCTCCAGTAGCCATGAGATACCGGGACGGTTTGGCACCAGTTAATCCTGCCTCTTATAGAAGATCAAGAGCATACTTCCGTTGGGAGAGAACCAACGAGTCGGGCTTCCGAGAGATTTCTATCCCCAAAAAAAATTTTGGGGAGCCCATATCCTTCGTGACAAGGTGTTGATGGAGGTGTTTATTTGTTAAGTCCACCCCAGCCTGGTCATAACCGGTAAGAAGAATATCATCCACATACACCTCCAAAACCACAATGATGACGACGCTCTTCGCCAACGCCGCGACGCTTCTTCGTCAACGCCGTGACGCTCCTTCGCCAACGCCGCTTCATATTTTGCACAACGTCTATCGGCACCATTTTAAATAAAATATATAATTATAAAAATTATAATTTTAATTATATATTTTATTATTTATCTTTTATCATTTATAGCAATTTCTATTTAAGCAATGTTTAATTTAAGCAATCTTATTATTATATTTTTATTCTTGTAATTATGATGGATACTTATAACCATCATATATTTGCTTCCATTTTCATGCTATTTTAATTTTGGAATTGTTTTATTTTGTTCTAAATATGTATGGAGGAGGAGATATAAGGAGGTTAAGTGCTAATAATGATGTTTTGTTTGATATTAGTATTGAAAGAATGAAAAAATTGAAAAAACCTAGAGATTCTTGAGAGAATTTTCCTCCCCCTCTTTGGCAAATTTCGGCAACCCCTCTCTCCTCTCTCTACCTTGGCTGCCAGCCACCACCTCCCCTTTCTTCTCAATCGGCTACCCCTTTTCTCCTTTCTCCTCCTCCTCCTCAATATTCTCCCTCACCTCCACCCCACCACCCAAACCCAAGCCCTTTTACTTCCTCAAAAAAAAATATCGGCCTCCCTTTTCCCTCCAAGCCGCCGGCCACCACAACCCCCTTAGGGCTCGGCCAAGTCCAAAGCCGCCACCTCCACTCCCTCTTTAATCTCTCTCGGCCACCTCCTCTCTTTCCTCCCCTAGGCAATATTCGGCCTTCTCCTCCTTCTCCCCTTTCTTGGTTTTCTTCTCCCTCCTTCATATCTTCCTCTTCCGCTAGCTACCCGATCCCTCCTCTTCCTCTACAAAGAAAACCAACCTCTTCCACCCAACAAGCCAAAATCGGCCTCCTCCCTTCATCACAATCTGAGCCCCCCACACCTCCTCCCCATATAACTGTTGGACGTTTTCAAGAAAATCTCTCTTCTAACCATGGGCCTGCATCAATTTGGTAATCAGAGGAGGTTCATGTTCATGTCAATTTTCTAATTGGCACCCTCCAACTTTTATGGCCAGACTTGCCCCAATGTTGTTGCTTTCTTATGACTGTTCCCCCCCATCACGGCCACTCATCGGAGATGAGTGATTTTAAGTGTGGGAGAATTGATGACGACGCTCTTCGCCAACGCCGCGACGCTTCTTCGTCAACGCCGTGACGCTCCTTCACCAACGCCGCTTCATATTTTGCACAACGTGTCGGCACCATTTTAAATAAAATATATAATTATAAATTATAATTATAATTTTATATTTTTTTATTTATATTTTATTATTTATAGCAATTTCTATTTAAGCAATGTTTTAATTTAAGCAATCTTATTATTATATTTTTATTCTTGTAATTATGATGGATACTTATAACCATCATATATTTGCTTCCATTTTCATGTATTTTAATTTTGGAATTGTTTGTATTTTGTTCTAAATATGTATGGAGAGAGATTGAGTGTGTGTAAGGCTATATATAGTCATGTTTTGTTTGATTAAGTATTGAAAGAATGAAAAAATTGAAAAAACCTAGAGATTCTTGAGAGAATTTTCCTCCCCCCCCCCCTCTCTTTGGCAAATTTCGCCAACCCCTCTCTCCCTCTCTCTACCTTGGCTGCCAGCCACCACCTCCCCTTTCTTCTCAATCTCGGCTACCCCTTTTCTCCTTTCTCCTCCTCCTCCTCAATATTCTCCCTCACCTCCACCACCCCAACCCAAGCCCACTTTTACTTCCCCAAAAAAAACATATCGGCCTCCTTTTCCTCTAAGCCGCCGGCCACCACAACCCCCTTCGGGCTCGTCCAAGTCCAAAGCCGCCACCTCCTCTTCCTCTTTAATATCTCTCGGCCACCTCCTCTCTTTCCTCCCCCTAGGCAATATTCAGCCTTCTCCTCCTTCTCCCCTTTCTTGGTTTTCTTCTCCCTCCTTCATATCTTCCTCTTCCTCTAGCTACCCGATCCCTCCTCTTCCTCTACAAAGAAAACTGACCTCTTCCACCCAACAAGCCAAAACAGGCCTCCTCCCTTCATCACAATCCGAGCCCCCCACACCTCCTCCCCATATAACTGTTAGACGTTTTCAAGAAAATCTATCTTCTAAACCATGGGCCTGCATCACACAATGCCCGATGCAGTTTTGCTAATAAATAATGAGTGATCGGTCGAACTTCTTGTAAAGCCGATGGCAGCCACAATGCCGCTGAACTTGTCAAACCATGCCCGAGGGCACTGTTTTAGGACATAGATGGCCTTCTTCAACTAGCATACTCTTGTCTCCCCTTGAGCAACATACCCAGGAGGTTGCTCCATGTAGACGTCCTCCTGAAGATCCCCATAGAGAAATGCATTCTTAACATCAAGTTGGTAAATAGCCCAATCCTTATTGACGACCACAGAGAGAAGAACCTGGATGGTTCTTAGGCGAGCAACTGGGGATAAAGTATCAAAGTAGTCAACCCCATAAGTCTGAATAAAGCCTTTGGCCACTAGCCGGGCCTTGTAGCGCTCCATAGTGCCGTCTGGGCGAAACTTCACAACAAACACCCAGCGACAGCCAACCACATCAGTACCCACCGGTGGAGGAACAAGGGTCCAGGTACCCATTTCAGTAAGAGTGGCGATTTCCTAATCAATGGCAGATTTCCAATATGGAATAACAAGAGCCTCCTTGTAGGTGAAGGGAGTGGTAGTATTCGAGATAGCAAAGACAAAACACCTGTGAGAAGGGGTAAGCCGATAATAAGAAACAACGACCGCAAGCGGGTGTTGGGTATATGCCCGCACCCCTTTGCGAAGAGCAATAGGAATATCCAGGTCGACTTTTGCCTCAGGGACCGGAGCGTCCATGGCGGAGAAAGCTGGCCCAGGATTAGAGAGAGACGGCTACGGAGAAGAGGGAGGGGGTATAACGGAGAGAGGAGGAGGCGTAGGATACGGAGGAGGAGATGATGTAGGAGGGGAGACGTCGATATGCGTAGAAGGAACACAGAGTGATGGTGGAGAGTCAGAGAAATCAGGAGGAAGCGGAGATTGAGAAGAGAAGTAGGATGCATTCTTGAAGAAGGTGACGTCCATGGAGACAAACTATTTGCGCAGAACGGGGTCAAAGCAATAATAGCCTTTTTGAGTGGTCGAGTACCCCAAAAAGACACATTTTGTGGAATGGGGGGAAAGCTTTTCACAGGTAGAGGACGGAGCATGCACAAAATCCGTACACCCAAAGATATAGAGAGGGAGAGGAAAGGGTTCCTTTCCCGGGTAAATAATGGAGAAGGGGGTCTTGCCATGGAGAACTGTAGAGGGAATGCGATTGATGAGATAGCAGGCGAGGAGAACAGCATAGCCCTAGTAGGAGCGAGGCACCTGCATCTGCGTAATGAGAGTGCGAGCGACATTGAGGAGATGATGGTTTTTACGTTCCGCCACACCATTTTGCTGGGAGGTCTAAACACAGCTAGTCTGATGAATAAGACCATTTTGCATACAAAAAGAGAAAAACTCATGACTGAGATACTCTTTAGCATTATCAGAGCGAAGGACTTTAATAGAAATAACAAACTGAGTTTTAATCATATAATAAAAGGATTGTCATACAGAAAAGAGTTCAGAGCGATCTTTTAATAGATACACCCAGGTACATCTAGAGAAATCATCAATAAAAGTTACAAAGTAAGAACTACCCCAACCAACGGTGAGAGTAGGAGCAGGACCCCAGACATCAGAATGAATGAGATCAAACGGGCGAGAGTAACCACAACCTTGCTTCAATGGGAAGGAGGAGCGATGATGTTTGCCAAGCTGACATGCATCACAGTTAAGCAGAGGACTTGTTTGAGGTAAGTGGGCAGAAGCTGACGAAGAATCCGAGGAGGAGGATGTCCAAGGCGAAGAAGCCATTGAAGTTGATCGGTAGAAGAGTAAGAGAAGGCGGACAAAGCGAAAACATTGTCGAGGAAGTAGAGGCCGCCACTCTCAGTCCCAGTAGCAATCATCCATTGGGTCCTCGAGTCCTGAAAACAACAAGAAGTAGGAGTGAATAAGAAAGAGCACTGAAGTTTCTTGCATAAAGTAGTAATAGATAATAAATTGCAACGGAACTTTGGTACATAGAGGGTGTCCTCTAAGCGCAGCGACGGGGTGACTTGAACCATGCCCGTCCCATGAACCAGGGAAGGTGAACCATCCGCAATAAGAACCGAGGGTAACCGATCATGCGTTTCTAGGAGAGAAAAGCATTGAGGATTGTCGGTCATATGATTTGTAGCAACAGAGTCAATCAGTCATTTACCTTGGGTAACGACATGAGAACTACCTTAGGTCGTGGCCATAGAGGCAGATGGACGAGAGGAGGCGGAGGTGGAGGAAGATGTATAACCAGAGGGACGAAGATAAGGATTTTTCTGCCAGCAGCGGTCAACAGAGTGGCCAATACGACCACAGTGAGAGCAGAGGAACCTTAACGAACCGCGCGCGCAAGACTGGCTGCAGCAACTAGTGCTACCCCGCTGAGCTTGGTGAGCATAGGAGTCTCGTGGAGGAGGGGAGGACAATAGAGGACGCTGGAGCATCGAAGTAACATCGGCGATGCGAGCCGCGGTGGAATCCAAAGTGGGAGACTCTGATTCACCCAAGATCTGCTGGCGGATCATATCAAAAGACTCGGGGAGTCGCAAAAGATAACAAACAACCAGGAGTTCCTTGAAGTGTTTGCGCTGCTCCGCCAAGTTCGCGGAGAAGCGGCGATTCTGGAGGATCTCGGCGCCAAGGGCCTGAACCTGCTGATAAGACGCAGCCGGAGTCATGGAAGGACGAGCGAAGAGGTCTGTATAGAGAGTATAAATGCGGGACGTATGGGACCCCTTCGAGTATAGAGCAACAAGGTGAAGCCATACGGCCTTGACCGTGTCATCATGGCGTATGACAGGAAGATATTCATCAGAAAGGCTGTTAGCCAGCCAAGTGAGGACAAGTGCATCACTGGCATCCCAGTCATCAAATTGAGCAGAGTCTAGAGGAGGAGGGTCATTAATGAGGTGATGACATTTGCGCTTAGAGCGAAGGAGAAAGGTAAAAGAAACGCTCCAATCTGGATAGTTGGAACCAACTAATTTGGAAACTGTGCCAAGGTTTCTCGAAGGAGTAGGAGGCGGAGCCAGATTGGCGACAGGAGTGGTTGAGTTTGAGGTCTCAGAAAGAGCCATAGGATAAATCAACGGGAAGATGCGCGGTTAGCAAATAAGCCGCACGGTTAGGGAGAAGGAGAGCTGCAGCGGTCACGATGTCAGACACCAGCGGCCAGAAAATCCACGACCAAGCTGCAGAACAAAGTAGAGGGAAAGAAGTCGCGCGAACAGGGCGCAAGCAGGCGGAAAAAGCCGTGAGGATAGGTCGCGAGAAGAAGAAGCAAGCCGCGCGGACAAGTCGCGTGGTCAGAGAGGGCGTACAGAATCGGGAGGAGAAGATCGAGTCCTCTGATACCATGTGAAAGTAGCGAACAAACGACTAAAAACAAGCTGGAAACTTGAATAATTGAAAGTTTTATTATCCAAAAAAGGTATCATTTACAAAGGTATGACCTCCCTTTTATAGAATGGAGGAGAGTAGAAACTAACAATGTGGGGCTAAAGCTATAAAAAATCAGAGCAGCTAGAAAAGAAGACCGAACAAGCCGCGCGGTTAGACCATGGGCTAACCGCTCGGCAATACCAGATGCAAGAGAGGAGCCACGGTAGGAGACCGCAAGAACGCCCGGTTTCCAAGCCACCGGAGATAAACCGCAAGACCGTCGGACTACAAACAGCAACAGCTTGGATATCAAACCGCTGGAGAGTAACCACTAGACCGCGCGGTCTACAACCCGCCAGGATTCGATCGCCAGACCGCCCGGTCTCATACTTCAACAAGCTGAGCATTGCTTTTGTTTGCCACCGCTGTAGTGGAATGTGGTTTGCAGGTACTGCGGAGCCTAGTTGCAAGTAGGGGAAATAATCCCTTATTACTGTCCCGGCCCATGAAGGCCAAAGCGAATGTTTACTATATTACTATTCATGTGTGGCCGGCCTGCATGCCGAAATTTGTAAATCATATAATGGTTTAGTAAACTCTTGTAAGGCCTTAAGGACAAGACATTTGTGTATTTTACTGTCATTCCTACCTTGGGTTGTAGTGGATATTTGTGTTCTTGCATTTGGAGTACTTATAACTGTTTTAAAAGCTTCCTCTAGAATGCTTTGTGTTAGGATGCGTGTTCTTATTGATGGTATTTTTGTATTAATACATAACTAAGGCTGACTGTCCGTGGTATATGGCGTGTAACATCCCATTTCCGGCTAGACCCCTAGGAGTCGGTTGGTCGTGACAGAACCCTAGGAAGCCCAAAAATTGAAATAAATCGACCGAGATTTTGGGTCACGGGTTGGTCACGCCCGTGACCTAGGGCGTGACTCCTTCGACGATCGTCGATCTCAGGGAGACGATCGTCGGGCGCAGAATTTTCAACCCGGACATGTCACGCCCGTGACCAAGGTGTCACGCCCGTGACCTAGGGCGTGACCACCCTTCGACGACCGTCAATCTCAGTTCGATGATCGTCGACCTCAGAATTTGCCATTCGGGCATGTCACGCCCGTGACCAAGGTGTCACGCCCGTGACCTAGGGCGTGACCACCCTTCGACGACCGTCGATCTCAGTTCGACGATCATCGACCCCAGAATTGGCCACCCGGGCCTATAACGCCCGTGACCTATGTGTAAAGCCCGTGACATTGACCGAAACGACGGTTCAGGCCCGAAATTATTCTAACATGCTTGGTAATAAATGCTGGTGTGGGAAGTTACACCAGGAGTAATTACGGGCCGTTTTTTCCTTCTGTAATTATATAATAAAGGAGGAAGTGTTGGTCCAATAGGAATCGCCACCTAGCAAACACCTATTCATCTTCCACCGTTTCTTATCCCTTCACTGTAACCGAAAGGTTATTAAGAGGAGCCTTCATGACCATTAAGGCTTTACCCTTTCACCTCCCCACTTACTGACTTATAAAAGACCCCTTAGAGCAAGATGAGAAGGTTACACTCTTGACCAAACGGACTCAGATCTTTGTACCTTGCTGCAGGAGAAGTTCAGCAACGCCAACACCGCGCCATGGCACCCCGTCGTTCATCTCGCCTCCAAATCGCGAACAAGGTCCTCCTCTGCTTCTTCTTTCATGGGTAGATCTTAGGATTCTTAGAAAGAAAGTTCGTGCTCAATGGAGCCGGACCTATCTCTCGTTTTCATGGAAAACCATGAAAAATGTATTTTCGAGTTCGCCGGAAACCGCCACCTCCGGCGGCCAAACCACCGCCGACCGCTAGCAATCGCCTCAACGGAGGTGTTGGTGGTTGTGGCTGGCCAGGGAAGTGACCGGGCGACCGGTGACGGATCGCGAAAGAGCTACAGGAAATAAGAGTTTCTGTGTTCTGGTTTTCGGGTTCTGTAGAAGATGAACAGTAAAAGTTGTTTATAATATATAAATTATGTAAATAATTTATAAGAAAAATATACTTAGATGAGTACATTTTGATGCTGCAAAACAAGGCACTTAGAGGCCGTTTTAGGAAAAATGACCAATCATGAAAGTTGTATTCCTTTGAGTCTAGTTTAATTTAAAATTGATTTCAACTCGTTTGGGTAAGCGGTTTGACCGCAGAACACGTTTTAGTGGAGGTTGTACCTAGAGTTGGGTAGAAATTAAAATGGAATGCCCACTCTTCGTCCCTTGTCCAAATGACCTGAAATTTGGGCAGGGGGTTAACCTTAGCTATAACTAAAGGCAGACCAAAAATGGGAATTTTTGGAGATACTTTGCCTAATGTTTTTGTTTTAATTTAATAAACTTAGAGGAATTTATTTAAGTAGTTAAATGACCTCCAAACCCTCCCAAATTTTGGGGAGTGGTCCCTGGCTATAAAACGTTACTCTGTACAAATTTTCAACTCATTTGGATGAGTTTTGGATAGGGAGTCACCTATTCTTAACTAGGCAAAGTGAGGCATTTTTGAGTAAAAAGTGCACGAGAGGTTAGAATGGTCATATCACCTCTACTGAGGCTGATATCTTGACCACTGACTTGTAAGGGTTATTATAACCCACTTGTAGAAAATGGTGTGGTTTAGGGTTGGTTTACCCTAGGATCCAAACTCAAACCCTAGATGGAGGGTTTTGAGGGTTGTGAAGGATATGGGGGAAATTGCTCTTGTATTACCTCGAAACTCTGTAGAGTTGATATTAGTACAATAATAATCGTCTGGATGGAACCTTGGAGAATTTGGAGACAAGTAGAGGCCTCAAAACCTTAATCTTAGCTTTAGGTTAAAATACTAATTAAGCATCTTCCATCACTAATAATTATCTAAAGGCTGTGAAACTCGGGTAGAGTTAGTTTTGAAGTGGGTAGAGTTTATAGAAATTTTACTGGAATTTTATGACGTTTATTTCCATCACTTCATTTGTAAAGTTGATTTTAACCCCTATTGATATTTTGATTATTTGTACCTTTCTGTTCAAGAGAATCTCATGAAATCTTGGAAATATATATTTTAGGATAGAATGATTACCCCTGAATTTTTATATAATTTTTAGTTGAGTACATCCAGTACTTCCTTCACAAAAGTTAAAAAGGAGTTCTATGCTTGAAAAATTATTTAGGGATGATTTTATTACTGAAAAATTATGAAACTGGGCCAGTGCTAATTTTAGGCCTTTATCTGCATGTCATAAATTATTTATAATTTTTAGAAGAATATTCCCTGTACTTGGTTCATAAATAATGGGAGATAGTAATTATTGCTAAAATAGTTTTAGTGCCCTTTTGATGATAGAAAAATTATGATACTTTGGATTTACCCTATTGAGATAACCTACTAATTATTATAAAATTTGCTGGACATCTTGCATGAGAACTTAGGTAGTTCATGTTCAAACTGGTAGCCCTTGGGATTTTTGGGAAAATTAATTAAATGTCAGATAAATTAGTAAAATTACCACATTCTGGATTTAGGCCATTTATATCCTGATAAGTCTCCAGTAAATAATTAAGGGCATTTGGATGAGTTTGGGATCGTTGCATAACCAGTTCGTCATATAGTCTAGGTCGGTCTACATATAGCAAATTTATGAATTGTAATAGGACATGATCCGAGAAAGACATTGGAGTTAATCATTTTGTCTGGGTGGACAATTGTGGAGGAAATCACAATAGGAAGATATGAAGAGTAGAGAGAAGTAGTGGTAGCTAGAGATAAGAGGTGCTCGGGTTCGATGAAAGATCGTCTTCCCCGAAGAGTGGAAGATTTAAAATCACCCTAGGATAGTCTATCGTAATATGAGAAGGGAATCGGGTTAAGGGAGATCAACCAATAACAATAAGTGCCTTGCGAAAGGGAACTTCGGGCCGTAATGCCGCCGTCTTGGTTCCTAGTGCCCCTTGAGAGCCCTTTACGGGGAATACCGGGGGCAGTCCTGGGCTAACGTAAACTGTAATAACAAACCGACAAGAGTAACTTAGTAACTAGGGCTGCACCCTTCACAAACATTGTTGGCACAGGAAGATTGATGAGAGCTTCGGCTCGGATGGTTAAGAGACGGACGGGATGGTCCGGGGAGCTTCGGCTCGGTTGGTTTGGAGACAGACGTTTTGGTCCGGGGAGCTTCGGCTCGGCTTTTGTGTGTTTATGATTAAACTTGCATGTGCATAAAAAGGAATGAAAATTAAGGTGGTGGGTCTTCGGTATTGGAGGGTCGATGCACCGACGCCAATACGCTGACTCGGCAAGTGTGGTTAGCACTTTGCCAACAGAAGTCTGGTGCGCCAGCCGGCAAGAGTACACAGGCGTTCGCTTAGTGCACCAAGCGTTGAGGCGTACGATAGGTCTGACCGGTAGTGCTTTACTGGTTTAGAGGTGGGTGAGGCCCAACCCATCGCTTCCGTCTGCCACTACGGAGGTATCCTGGGAGGTAAGGGCTCCGAAAGGGGGAACTAAAGGTCTGTGTGCACAGAGTCGGGTGTGTGAGTTGCACTTGCATGTTTCATCATACTCACTTGCATGTCATAGCATAATCGATTCATTTAACCCTGACACCTAAAGTATAAGTGGTATGGGACGCTTATACGTTAGGACCTGCAAAACGACCCCTTGGTCTATAAGCTTGTGTGGGCAAGTTTATAAATCAAAGGTTAATTTCAATATATATACATGTTGTTGTTTGATAACCGACACCCCAATGTATAAGTGGTATGGGACACTCTATACGATGGGAGCCTTGAAAAAGATCTCTTGGCTTATGTGCTTTCGCACATAAGTTAAGGTTACCTTTCTTACTTTCTGTTTCTGTCATATTATTATAGAATTGCTAGATTAGTTCCGCTGCCATTTGTTTCTTGATTAAATCTCCACCTTCATGTCCTTCCCTTTCTTCCTCTCCGCTCGGTACTTAGGAGCCATGGGGGAAGGGGTATGGGATGATAGGGCTTAGTCTATATGACTAACGGTTTTCGAACCGCATCATTTAGGGGATCGTGGAGCCCAGTATGGAGGAGCGGCCCCAGAGACCGGTGCGCTTGGAGATGGGGCAGTCTAGCTCCGGAGTTCATATAGCCGGGACCGTGAGTCTCGACCCTGAGTAGTTTCTGTTTTAGCTTCCGCATGAGAGATTGTAGTGAGGACATGATGTATCGGGCATAAGCCCGCATTTATAGTACTCTGATTATTGTTATTCTGTGGACACTCCCTTCGAGGAGGTTTTATTTTATATATGTGATTTAATTTCAGTGGACTTGCTCTTACTTCAATTATTGTGCTACCTGTCTGTGATCGAATTGGCCGGCAGAATCGGCGCCTTGTGGTGATGACCCTTCATGACGTGAAGGTGTCACCGCAAAGCGGCGACTCTGGGCCTAAGACCCCGAGTTTTAAAAAGAAAAAAAAAGGGGGGTCTTACAAGTGGTATCAGAGGGAAAACATCGATCAGAAGAAAGTAGCAGTCCACAAACCCTGGGTCACCCCCGCGCGAGTTTAGTTTGGGGACAAACTAAGCAGCGGAAGCAGTGGTGTGCCCATATGGGGATCACATATAAATTGTCCACCTTTATGTAATATTTGAACGTTTTCTCAGTATGTTTTTTTGTTACGCAGCCTCCAGCACAGCCTACGCCACAAGGTGGAGTTCAACAGGCTCAGGATGTTGCACCACCCCCACCGGTCCCCACTCCTTTCCTTCAGTCAGACATGGGACAGACTCTGACTGCCATCCTAGAGGCTTTCAGGGCCAGCAGGTTCCGGTCCCGCAGCCAAATCCGGGGACCAACTGGCTGAGCATCTTCCGGGGTCTTTCTCCCCCGTCCTATTTGGGGACAGAGTCGGCAGTTCGGACGGAAGCGTGGCTGGATATCATGTACGAGATGCTGACCGGGATACGGTGTCCCTGGGAGGAGAGGATGGCTCTAGTTGTCTCTTGCCTGGAGTCCCATGCAAAGAGGTGGTGGAAGACGCTGTTGGACACGACATTTGCCGATAGGGAGGTTGCGGAGGTTACCTGGGAGGAGTTCAGGACCGCGCTGCTGGAGCATTTCGTTCTGCAGTCGGCCAGGGATGAGTTGGAGGAGCGGTTTTTACAGCTGAAGCAGGGCACCCGGACAGTGGTGGAGTACCATCGGGAGTTCGACCATCTGGCTCGATACGCAGATTCCTACCAGCTGGATGAAGCAGGGTATATCAGGAGGTTCTATAAGGGCCTGCGGGAGGACTTGAGGGAGGCTTTGTTGTTTGTATCTGACGGGCCTATCTCCCGGATTTTGGAGATGACAAAAAGGATTGAGGCAGATTGGCACGCCACCCAGGGCCGGAAGCGGCCAGCAGAGGATCAGGGATGGAGAGGTAGAAATGACCAGCGGCGAGGTGCTGTACCAGTGGGGAGGAGGACAGAGGACCAGCCTCTTCAGGACGTGAGGCAGGAGCCGAGGGAATAGGTGATATTGGCCCCTCAACCTCTTTGGATGCAGGAGATGCCGAGACCCGGGGGAATGGCGTATCCTCCACCAGAGTGCTTCCTTTGTCATCAGATTGGGCACATTCGGAGGAACTGCCCCATGAGGGGGGCACCACCTCCAGCACCACAGGGCGGCCCCCCAGCTCAGCATTACGGAGGCCGAGGACGCGGCCGCGGTCGAGGATACCAGGAGGGAGACCGTAGACAGGGAAGAGAGCAGGTATATGCTTTGGACCTTGCGTAGCCTCAGAATCTGGAGCAGGTCATAGCAGGTACGCCGCAATGCTTCTTTATTTTCATAGAATTTCCCTTTAAATGGTTAAAACTTTGAATCTCACTAGATAGATTAGCAAGGAAAGTAAAACTCACTATAGAACCCTAAGACATCTAATCACCCCAGGTATAGTCTTCATCAGTGGCAAGCCGGCCCGCACGCTGTTCGATACTGGAGCTACTCACTCCTTTGTGTCGGAGACGTTCGTAGAAGGACTGGAAGGCGTGGAGCGATTCATAGGCTCGAGGATGAGGGTGCGACTACCGGATGGATCTGAGCTCCTTACCACGGATCACTGCAATATGGAGGCAGAAATTGGTGGAAAGGCATTCGAGGCTCCAGCGATGATTTTGAAGCTGACGGACTACGACCTGATCCTGGGCATGGTATGGTTGCACTGGAACCATGCCTAGATTGACTGCCAGGCAAAGAGGATCACAGTGAGATACGGGGACTCTTTCATTGTCATCGAAGGTATAAGATCTGCCTCTCATATACTCTTATCTTCGGTATAGGCCGTTAAGGCCCATCTGCAGGGAGAGGAGGTCTATCAGATTCTTTTTGAGATGGCGGAAGTTAAGGAGTCAGTGACAGACATTCTGGTGGTGTGAGATTTCGCTGATATATTTCCAGAGAAACTGCCAGGACAACCTCCACACCGAGAGCAGGACTTTCAGATACAGCTTGTGTCGGGGGCCAAGCCGGCATCTAGGGCCCCTTATCGGATGGCCCCGAAGGAGTTGGCAGAGTTTCGGACTCAGTTGCAGGAATTGGTTGAGGCAGGATTTTTTAGACCGAGTTCCTCGCCATGGGGAGCCTCGATCCTATTCGTGAAGAAGAAGGATGGGACACTTCGCCTGTGTATCGATTATCGAGCACTAAACAGGCTGACCGTCAGGAATACCTAACCACTCCCACGGATAGACGAATTGTTCGACCAGCTGGAGGGAGCCCATTATTTCTCGAAGCTGGACTTGAGGTCAGGATACTACCAGCTACGGATTCAGGAGGAGGATATCCCGAAGACGGCCTTCAGTAGCAGATATGGCCTGTATGAGTTCACCGTGATGCCCTTCGGGCTCACGAATGCTCCGTCGGCATTCATGAGTCTCATGAACCGAGTTTTCGAGGCCTACCTGGATGTGTTCGTCATAGTATTCATAGACGACATCCTGATCTACTCTAGGACGGAGGAGGAGCACACTCGGCATCTGGCACTGACTTTGGAAAGGTTGCGGGAGCATCGCCTTTATGCGAAATTCAGCAAGTGTCAGTTTTGGTTGAAGGAGGTGGCTTTCCTAGGCCACATTATCAGCGGAGCCGGGTTGGCGATGGATCCGGCAAAGATTCAGGCAGTCCGTGATTGGCCGCAGTTAAAGACAGCCACTGATGTACGAAGTTTCTTGGGACTTGTCGGGTATTACCGGAAGTTCGTGGAGGGGTTCTCTCAAATTGCCCTCCCACTCACGTCTTTGACGAAAAAGGAGGCACCTTTCGTTTGGACCCCGCAGTGCTAGGCGGCTTTCCAGGAGCTGAAGGACCGACTCATCTCAGCCCCTATTCTGGCCCTTCCATCTGGAAAGGAAGGATTCTAGGTGTATACCGACGCATCATACCAGAGGATGGGAGCAGTGCTGATGTAGAACGGACACGTCATAGCATATGCCTCCTGCCAGCTGAAGACCCATGAGAAGAACTACCCAGTGCACGACCTTGAGATGGGAGCGGTCGTTTTTGCTCTGAAGGTCTGGCGCCATTATCTTTATGGAGTCCACTGCGACATCTACTCCGACCACAAGAACCAGAAATACGTGGACACACAGAAGGAGCTGAATATCAGGTAGAGGCGCTGGGTGGAGTTCTTAGCAGATTATTAGTATGAGATGCACTACCATCCAGGGAAGGCAAACGTGGTGGCCGACGCGTTGAGCCGGAGAGCTGCCACTTCCGAAGCTGGGCCCCAGGTTATGTCCATGGAGATAGTACGGTCATTCAGAGATATGCAGATATCCCTAGTGTCCGAGGATGATCCAGAGCTGTATAGGGAGTATCTGACATCAATGGTGGCCATAGACGATATTCGGGATCGCATTCAGGACGGACAGAGGATAGATACGTGGGCAGAGCCGATGTTCCGAGCCTTGGAGGAGGGTTCTACAGGAGATTATTCCCTGAGAGATGGACTGCTACATTTCAGAGGCAGAGTATATATACCCGCAGGAGGCCAGATCCGAGAGGATATTATGACGGAGGCGCATTGCAGCCGGTACTCTGTGCACCCGGGGATCACAAAGATGACCGCTGATCTGAAGAAGACGATGTTTTGGTCGGGCATGAAGAAGGACATTACGTACTTCGTGACCCATTGCGAGGCGTGTCAGTTGGTGAAGGCGGAGTGTAGGAACCCCGCAGGATTGTTGCAGCCACTCCCAGTGCCGGAGTGGAAGTTTGACGATATAGCAATGGATTTTATACATGGTCTTCCCCGGTCTCGGACGGGGAACGACTCGATCTAGGTGATTGTTGATCGGTTGACAAAGGTGGCCCGCTTTATACCAATCAAGAAAGATGACTCGGTGGGAGTGCTGGTACGGAAGTTCGTGGAGCAGTATGTCCGATATCATGGCGTGCCCCGGACGATAGTGTCGGACCGCGATGGACGGTTTCCATCCAGGGAGTGGCGGTCAGTGCATGCATATTTGGGCACCCGATTGACTTTTAGCACGACCTTCCACCCTCAGATGGACGGGCAGACAGAGCGCACCAACCAGACCTTGGAGGATTTACTACGACTGTGTATACTGGACCGAGGGGAGCCGTGGAGAAGATGTTACCGTTGGTCGAGTTCTCCTATAACAATAGCTACCAGTCCAGCATCAGGATGGCGCCTTATGAAGCCTTGTATGGAAGAAAATGTAGGACCCCGCTTTCTTGGGTTCAAGACGAGGACCCGAAGGTGTTGGGATCAGATTTTGTTGAAGACACCGAGGCACAGGTGAGACTGATCAGAGATAGGATGTTGGAGGCGCAGAGCAGACAAGCTAAGTACTATGACGCCCGACATCGTCAGGTGGAGTTTCAGGTAGGGGACCGAGTGTTCTTGAAGATCCGGCCCATGCACGGAGTCTCACGAGTGCGCGGTTGGAGGAAGAAGCTCAGCCATAGGTATATGGGCCCTTACCGGATCCTGGAGAGGATCGGACCCCTAGCCTACAGGCTAGAGTTTCCACCAGAGCTGGCAGCTCTACACGACGTCTTCCACATTTCTTCGCTGAGAAGGGCTCTACTACGCCCAGAGCAGCAGATTTTGACCACCGAAGGGCCGGTAGCTTCAGATCGATCTGTTCACTTGGAGCCGGTCCGGATCGACGACAAAGGAGTACGGATCTTGCGCCGCAAGAAGATCCCCTTAGTCAAGGTTCTGTGGAGAAACCACGGTCAGGAGGAGCACACCTGGGAACCGCAGGACCTGATGAGGCAAAAATACCCGGAGTTGTTCAGTCAGATATACTTCACCACCTCTTGGTATACTATAAATTACCTTCTTGTACAAAACCGGTAAGATTAGATAAGGAAAATTGAGAACCTAGGCATGTGTAGGAAAGTAGGGGCTAATATTTTGTTTATTGGGGAGATTGTCTTCGTTTATCAAACAAGTAGTCGCTTGAACCCAATAGAAAAATCGTATGGGATGTTACAAGTTTAATTTATTCCGATAGAAATCCCCGTAGGCTCAACCTCAATTTCGGGGACGAAATTTTGGTTTTGTTTATTGGGATTTGTAACATCCCATTTCCGGCTAGACCCCTAGGAGTCGGTTGGTCGTGATAGAACCCTAGGAAGCCCAAAAATTGAAATAAATAGACCGAGATTTCGGGTCACGGGTTGGTCACGCCCGTGACCGACCCATCACGCCCGTGACCTAGGGCGTGACTCCTTCGACGATCGTCGATCTCAGGGAGACGATCGTCGGGCGCAGAATTTTCAACCCGGCTCTGTCACGCCCGTGACCAAGGTGTCACGCCCGTGACCTAGGGCGTGACCACCCTTCGACAACCGTCGATCTCAGTTCGACGATCGTCGACCTCAGAATTTGCCATTCGGGCATGTCACGCTCGTGACCAAGGTGTCACGCCCGTGACCTAGGGCGTGACCACCCTTCGACGACCGTTGATCTCAGTTCGACGATCGTCGACCCCAGAATTGGCCACCCGGGCCTGTCACGCCCGTGACCTATATGTCACGCCCGTGACATTGACCGAAACGACGGTTCAGGCCCGAAATTATTCTAACACGCGTAGTAATAAATGCTGGTGTGGGAAGTTACACCAGGAGTAATTACGGGCCATTTTTCCTTCTGTAATTATATAATAAAGGAGGAAGTGTTGGTCCAATAGGAATCGCCACCTGGCAAACACCTATTCATCTTCCACCGTTTCTTATCCCTTCACTGTAACCGAAAGGTTATTAAGAGGAGCCTCCATGACCATTAAGGCTTTACCCTTTCACCTCCCCACTTACTGACTTATAAAAGACCCCTTAGAGCAAGATGAGAAGGTTACACTCTTGACCAAACGGACTCAGATCTTTATACCTTGCTGCAGAGAAGTTCAGCAATGCCACCACCGCGCCATGGCACCCCATCGTTCATCTCGCCTCCAAACCGCGAACAAGGTCCTCCTCTGCTTCTTCTTTCATGGGTAGATCTTAGGATTCTTAAAAAGGAAGTTCGTGCTCAACGGAGTGTAAGATCCTGTCTCCTCATCCCGAGGCTAACCCGGATCTTATGCCCAGAACCGCCGCCTTACGGTGACACTAACTCCTGAGTTAGTCGACACCGTAAGACGCCGATTCTGCCGGCTATTACGATCATTTTTCACTAGAGATGCGGAAGTAAAAGTGTATAAACAACCCAATACACATGTCCACAGAAGTCACAGAGCATATCATATATAAGGAATGAAAGGCTACTACAGTCCAAAATGAGTACAAAAGTGAAATAGGGCTTATGCCCATATACATCAATAGAAATGAGGCTCTCTCTCACAAAATAGAAAGCAGTAAACTAAGCTATCCACTACATCTCCTCCCACCAAAGGACGTGCGGTAGTAGTGTCTGGCGGGGGTGGTAGCTGCTCCTCATGCCCTGCCTCCTCGTCTCGCTGGACGTGCTGGTCCACCTCCTCGAACTCCTAAAAAGGGGGAGTCAACGTATGTTAGTCAAAAAGACTAAGTCGTATCCTCAACACCTCCTCCTGTCGCTCTTAGGCACCGGATGGAAGGAAGATGCGGAGGACAACAAGGGTAGCAAAGTGGAGCAGGTGACATTTCTATCTAGCAGGAGTAAGTAAAGTCTAGCAGTTATATATATGATCTAGCAGTTCTATATATGATCTAGCAGTTCTATATATAGTGCAAGTAAGTAAAGACTGTACAGAAAGAGAAGAACTGCAGTAAAAAAAGGTAGAACTGAAAGTAAAGGTAGTACAGAAAGGAGTGTACGCTACTGCTACTCCTACTCCTATCAATATCACATAAGTACCCTAACTTATATGAACGCCCATACGAACTTATAAGTTAGGGTTTCCAAAAGTAACTTATCATATAAACCGCCCATACAATTTATATGATAAGGATCTATGAAGCGTATGCCCTAATGAATGAATGTATGTTATGATGAATATGTTAACATGCAAGTGCAACACACACACACGACTCCGTGATCACAGACCTTTAGTTCCCTCTTTTTGAGAGCTTGCATCACTCTCGGGTACTACCGTTGTGGCTACGGCAACAGTGGAGCGGGCTCTCCACTTCTAGGTAGGTATAAGCACTACCAGACCTAGACCCCTCTCATACGCCTCTGTACACGTCCTAGGTGCACTCTAGAGTTTTGCGTACGTATTTTGCTGACTACCCGTCAGTCTTGTAGGTCGAGCGTACGTCTTCGGGGATTCCGCAGTATTATATATTTAAGCATACTGGCCCCTCCACCCGTACTCCTCGCCCGAGTCATCGTACTGCCATCGGTGCATCGACTGGCCAGTCCCGCGTGACTCGCCACTAATTTTATGCACATGCAAGGTATTAATCTGAGCTTCCTGCTCGTACTGATATTGTCAACACATTCCCTCCAATCCAATTTGGGTGAGCAAGTGCTTGTATCCCTCCAACCTTATGAAACAAGTGAGCAAGCCACTCATATGATGTTTCCAACCTTATTTAACCGGCGAACCTATCGCGTAGAACTCCAAGCCTATTAGACTACTCTTGTCTAAGGTTTATTATATATAGTGATTTAGAGTGAATCCCAGGACTGCCCAAGGCATGCCCCGTGAGGGGGTCTCGAGGGCACTAGGAACCAAGACGGGCATGAAACCCGAAGTTCCCTTTCGCAAGGATAATTAGTTTTAGTTGATGTTTACCCGTTAACCACGATTCTCCTTTAGTGTTACTCCTTAGTAGCCTAATGACTTATGGTATTAATCGGAAGTCGAGGGTCTCCCGTCGGACTCCGTTATGCCTATTGTAAAGTGATTTACACTCTATCACTCGTTACTATACTTATGATGTAACCAACACCACCCGGGTTTATTCCCAATTTCCACGACTATCCCATTTTTCATTCTATCTCCCGGTGGTCCTAGTAGAGTAAACCTACTTATTCTAAATGTAGCCCCAGACCTAATACCACCCTGCCATTTCCAAATTACACTACCATCCCCATCGTTCTGTTCATTAATCCAGGGTGGTATTCTCTAGATAGGTATTTACGTACGACACTTCTATCGAGACTGAGCGACTAGGGTAAGACGACCTAACTAATGATCACTTGAATGAACTTCCAAATACATTGTATTGTGTTTAATCACATGAGATTATTATAGATATGATACATCGATTTATTCATTATTTTATCTCCACCAGAATCAGTCAATTATTGTTAAGGGTAAAATTGTCATTTTCTCGTATACTTATAAATTAAATCTTCAATTTATCAAGTCGTATCTCAAGGGCTCGAATATGTCTCCCATGAGTTTAAATAATATCATTAGGGTTTTGTAAATCTTCTAAACCCTAGTTTGATTCATTTTAGAAAATGCTTAAGTGTTCACCAAATTCTCAAAATTGTCAAATTCACTAAGTGTGGGATTTTTGCTCCCCAAAAACCCCGACTAATTTAGGGTTTGAAATTATACCCTACTGGTCTACTAAATCAGGGGGTGTGCATTCTAAATGCACCCCTTTAGTCAAATATCAAAACAAGTTTTACATTTGCTATTTGCACCCCGAGCCTAAGTAGTTCAATTCTTGCATGTGGGACTTTCCCAACATGACTTGTTCCAATTTCAGAGAAATTTCTACCACTGGTCTATATGGTCCCTAATGGTCAGCCACCAAAATTTGGGGCCATTTGGAGTTAGCTAACTCCAAGAATCACCTAGTTAAGCCCTAGGGGTATTTTGGTAATTTCCCCATATTTTATTTCCCAATCAAGCCCATTTTTGGGCAGGGCCTGAATATGCCCTAATTATACCTCTGACCAAAATCTCAGGTCAAGGGGGGCTTCTGGTTTGACTTGGGCAGCCATTTGAAATTCTGCAAAATTGCTATTTGCAGCCCAAGCCAAATATTATATCTCAAGCATGCAAGTGAGATTCCTCATCCTGCAGTGCATCAATTTAGCCCAAATTTTAACCATGGGTCTAATATACCCATGAGAGGGTGCCACCAAAATTTGGGGCCCATTGGAGTTGGAGAACTCCAAATATCACATTTATTTACTTTTGGGTATTTTTGTAAAAACTATAGCAAAATGTTCTCCAAAAATTCCAAATTTTTGGCAGGGCCTAAACATGCCCTAAATACACACATGACCAAAATTTCAGGTCATGATGACACTTGGTTTGGATTGGGCATCAATTTTACTTTCTGCCCTAGTCTAGGAGCAGTCCTAGCAAAACAGCCCTACAGCACAGAATACTGGACCAAAACTTGAATTTAGGGTGGCAAATTAAAGTTAACACCTTTAGCTACAATTTTCATGTTGGACAAAAATTCATCAGGTGGTCATAGAGGCCTTAATATTAACATGCAAAGTGACTGCAAAAATCTCACATATTAAATCACTATTCATTAATTTAAATAGTAACAGATTTATCATAATATCTTAATCCGGCCGCACGAATCTTGAAGCAATAGAACGGCATCTGCTTTTCTTCCTCATGCATGCATGCATGGCCGAAACCGATGCAGGGTGGTTTTGCGAGGTGATTTCCGGCCATCGTCGGCGGCGGGGCCTCCGGCCAAGACCTTCCCCGGCCTCACGGTGGTCGGGGCTAGGGCTGGCCGGTGACTGGGCGGCGGAGAGCGGCGGACGGCGGCGGCGCAACCGACCCGAAAAGCCTAAAATCTGCCATTTTTAAACCTATTTTCAAGCTTTTTGATTCCTATGTCGAGCTCGTTTGAGCTCGACCTCTAACCTAGATGATCTAGGAAACTAGTACACTTGGAGGGGAGGGGATACGGACCTGTGGTGGTGGTTGTGGTTGAGGGTGGCGGCGGTTTCCCCTAGCATGAATATTCCGGTGAGTTCCACGCTTTCCATGGCTTCCTTCCTCTCTCTCTCTCTCTCTGGGGTAGGGATGAAGTGGGAGTGAGGGTGTGAGGTCGGTTTGGGCTGAGTTATGAGAGGGGGGCGACATCACCAAGGCTTGGGCGATTTCACCAAGGAAGGGTGATTTCACCAATGTGGGGAGGGCTCGGGTTGAGTGTGTGGCCGGCTAGGTGGCTCTGGAGTGGCCCCACCACTCCAGCTGACTTAATTAGACCCTAATGGTCGGGTTCCAAGGTTGGGGCCAAGGTGGGTGGGTGGTGAGGAGGGGGAGTTGGCTCACCTAATGAAATAGGTTAGGTTGGGTCGGGTTTGGGCTTGGGCTTGACCCAAGGCTGCATGGTGGGTCCTCACACCTCCTAATACCCCTACATGGTCAGCCAACCCATGGTGGGTTGGTGGGGTGAGCCCAAGTGGCCCAAAATAACTCCCCACATTTCTCTCTCCTATTTATCACATTTTCTCTCTCCTAGGTAATTCCCAAAATTACCATTGCTTGCCCATATTTTTCTCTTCCATAGGGGGTATAGGGTCACTTTAGGCCCACCTAATGAGTTTGGGTTGATTTGGGTGGACCCAACCTAGTGAAATAGGCTAGGGCACCATTTTCACTATTTAGGTCAACATGTTGACTTGACCCAACATGGGTCAACTAGTTGACCCCATGGCCTACCTTGGGGTCCACTTAGATTGTATTTAGGGTTAGGGCAATGTGGTGGGGTCATGGTGTGGCTAGGGTTTGTTTTTAGCCTAGTTTGACCTAGGTTGACTTGGGCCCCATAGTGGGCCCCACATGGTCTAAATCCTCCTCCTAGGGTCAAACCTAGCTAAACCCTAGCCTCCACCACATGTCTAACCCAAATCTAAGTCACTTGAAATTTGGGATGTTACAAACCCTATAAACAAAAAAAATAATTTCGTCCCCGAAATTTAAGTTCGGGCTACGGGGTTTCTACGATAAGCTTATAAAGAATTCGAAACGTAACTAAAAAGGAAACTATAAAACTAAGTTGTACCTGAGGAAAATAGCTCCGGGTGTCGCTCCATCATGAGATCCCTCGGCTCCCAGGTGTGCTCCTCCCGTCCGTGGTTGGACCACAACACCTTCACGAGAGGGACCTTCTTTTTCCGCAACACTCGGACGGCGGTATCGTCGATCCGGACCGGCTCTAAACGAACTGATCGATCTGATGCTACTGGCCCGTCGGTAGTAGAAATATGCTGCTCAGGGCGAAGGAGTGCTCGTCGTAGGGAGGAGACGTGAAAGACGTCGTGCAGAGTTCCCAACTCTATCGGTAGCTGCAGTCGGTAAGCCAAGGGGCCGATCCGCTCCAGGATCAAGTAAGGCCCCATATATCTCGGACTGAGCTTCTTGTGCCTCCGCACCCGGGAAACACCGTGCACTGGACGTATCTTCAAGAAAACCCTGTCTCCCACCTGGAACTCCACCTTACGATGCCGCGCATCGTAATACTTCACCTGTCTGCTCTGGGCCTCCAACATCCGATCTCTTACCAGACGTATCTGAGCCTCCGTATCCTCGACATACTCTGAACCGTGAGCTCGTGTATCCTCATCTTGTACCCATGATAGAGGTGTCCGACACCTCCTCCCATATAGTGCCTCGTAAGGAGCCATCCCAATGCTCGCCTGGTGACTGTTGTTATAAGAAAACTCAATCAAGGGTAACAGTCGCTCCCAGGGCTTCCCCGTGTCCAAAATACAAAGACGCAGCAGATCCTCCATAGTCCGGTTGGTCCGCTCTGTCTGACCGTCGGTCTGTGGATGGAAGGCAGTGCTGAAAGAGAGCTGCGAACCTAAGTAAGCATGCACTGCCCTCCACTCCCTAGAAGTGAATCGACCGTCACGATCCGAGACAATCGTCTTGGGGACGCCGTGGTATCTAACGAACTGCTCCACAAACAATCTCACCAATACGGCAACTGGGGCGTCCTTCCGGATCGGTATGAATCTGGCTACCTTGGTCAATCTATCGACGATGATCCAAATGGAATCGTGCCCAGAGTGGGAGCGAGGCAACCCAAGCACAAAATCCATAGCAATATCCTCAAACTTCCACTCTGGCACCGGTAATGGCTGTAATAACCCTCCTGGGCTCTTGCATTCAGCTTTCACTAGCTGACATGCCTCGCAGTGTGTAACATAATGTATGATCTCCCTCTTCATCCCGGGCCAGTACATGCTCTTCCGCAAATCAGCCGTCATCTTGGTGATACCGGGGTGCACTGAGTACCGTGATTGGTGCGACTCCCTGAGTATGTCCTCCCGGATACCACCTCCTGTGGGTATATATATACGGCCACGGAAATGAACGAGGTCGTCGCGTAGCGTGTAATCCTCTGCCTTGCCCTCAGCTAGGGCTCCGAATATCGGCTCTAAATCTGCATCCTGCCTCTGATGCGCCCAGATGCGCTCCCGAATGTCACAATCACTAATCATGGAGTTCAGATACTCCCGGTACAGCTCTGGCTCAGTCTCTGACACCACAGTAATGTGCAGGCCCTCCACCATTTGATCCAACGACATAGCTCCCACCCGAGGTTCCGGACCAGTAGTGCCGGCTCTCCTGCTCAAAGCATCCGCCACAGTGTTTGCCTTCCCCGGGTGGTAATGGATCTTGTACTGGTAGTCACATAGGAATTCTAGCCATCTCCTCTGGCGTAGATTCAGATCCTTCTGAGTGTCGATATACCTGAGATTCTTGTGATCGGAGAAAATATCACAATGGATCCCGTACAGATAGTGCCTCCATATCTTTAATGAGAATACCACTGCCCCGAGTTCTAGGTCATGGATTGGGTAGTTGTGCTCGTGCTTCTTCAACTGTCTCGAAGCGTATGCTATCACATGACCGTGCTGCATTAGGACAGCACCCATCCCCTGGTATGATGCGTCGGTGTAAATCTGGAATCCTTCCTTCCCAGCTGGAAGTGCAAGGATAGGGGATGAGGTGAGCCTGCTCTTCAATTCCTGGAACGCTGCCTCGCACTTCTCAGACCAATGAAATCCTGCCTCTTTCTTCGTCAACGATGTGAGGGGGAGAGCTATCCTGGAAAACCCCTCCACAAACTTGCGGTAGTAGCCAGCTAGCCCCAAGAAGCTACGTATCTCCGTGGCCGATTTCGGCTGCGGCCAATCTCTAACTGCCTCGATCTTAGCTGGATCCACGGCTAGTCCAGCCCCACTGATGGTGTGTCCCAAGAATGTTACCTCCTCAAGCCAGAACTGGCACTTAGAGAACTTAGCATACATGCTATGCTCCCTCAACTTCCCCAAAACCAACGATAGATGCTGCGCATGTTCCTCCTTGGTCTTGGAATAGACCAAAATGTCGTCGATGAAGACTATGACGAACCGATCCAAGTAAGGCTCGAATACACGGTTCATCAGACTCATGAATGCTGAGGGCGCATTCGTGAGCCCGAAGGGCATCACCGTGAACTCAAACAAGCCATACCGAGAACTGAACGCCGTCTTTGGTATGTCCTCCTCTTGGATCCGCAACTGATAGTATCCAGATCTCAAGTCCAGCTTCGAAAACCAGAATGCTCCCTGAAGCTGATCGAACAGCTCATCAATCCGTGGCAGTGGGTAAGTGTTCCGGACCGTAAGCCGGTTCAATTCCCGGTAATCAATGCACAACCGGAGCGAACCGTCTTTCTTCTTCACGAATAAAACTGGTGCTCCCCAGGGTGAAGAACTAGGCCGGACAAATCCGGACTCCACTAGCTCCTGTAACTGCGTCCTGAACTCTGCCAGCTCCCTTGGAGCCATCCGGTACGGTGCCCGGGATACGGGCTTGGCATCTGGTATCAACTGGATACGGAAGTCGGTGTCTCTGGCCGGTGGTAGTCCGGGCAATTTCTCCGGGAATACGTCGGAGAAATCCCGGACCACGGGTATATCGGAAATGGCCGTCTCCGCCACTATCATCTCGAAGCATACAAGATACACCTCCTCGCCCTGCTCGTAGGCTTTGACAGCCTGTATGGAAGATAATGAAAGAGGTGGGATAGGTCGGATACCTTCGATGGTGACGTAGGAGTCGCCATGCCTGAGGGTGATCCTCTTGGACAGGCAGTCTATTTGGGCGTAGTTCCAGTGTAACCACACCATGCCCAGAATAATGTCGAAGTCCTGCAGCATCAGGATCGTCCCCGGTATCTGGAATATCTTGCCAGCGATCTCTCCCTCCAAGTTGCAATGCTCCGTAGTCACTATCTCCGAGCCGTCAGGCAGACGCACCCTTCTCTCCGCGCCTGTGAATCTTTCCACACCATCTAGCCCTTGATGAAGGCTTCTGATATGAACGAGTGTGTAGCACCCGTGTCGTATAAGGTATGGGCAGGTTTGCCATTGACGATGACTATGCCTGAGGTTTTGATTATTTTAACGAGTGTTATTCTACGAGGCTTAATGAGCTTATAAGATCAAGTAATTGGAAGGAAATAAAACTTTTAAGGTTTTAAATTACCTGTAATGACCTCCTCTGGGTTTCTTGGAACGGCAAGATCCAAGGCGTACATCTGATCACGACCCCTGCCTCGGCCGTGATGTCCTCGTCCTCGGCCTCGGCCTCGTCCTCGACCTCGACCCTGGTATGCTGGAGGGGCCACTGGAGGGGGTGGAGGAGGAGGAGGAAGCTGACGGAACTGCTGCGGACAATCAGCTCTATAGTGCCCCGGCTGGTGGCACCCAAAACAGACCACTTGTCTTTGACCTTGATCTTCCTGCCCGATCGGTCCATGAATCTGAAGAGGTGGAGGGGCATACACTGGAGGAGGCCTCTGCTCCTTCCTGTAGTTCTCCTGTCTGTAATTCTCTTGCCTGTAGTTCTCCTGCCGGTAGTTGGGACGGCGACGTCCCCCGCCTCGTTTGAACCCAATGACCTTGCCCTTCTGGGGGCCTCTACTACTCTCTCCGTGCCATGGCCCATCAAGTGGCCTCTTCCCTCTACTCTGTGTCATAAGCTGGTCCGCCTCGTGCTTCTTTGCCATCTCGATGATCTCTGTTGATGATCCATGAGAAATAAATAGCAGTGCCTGCCGCACTGAATCCCTAAGTCCTCGGTAGAACTTCTTTGCATACCTCCGGTCCTCTAGATCATGGAAGCCTGCAAATCTGGCCAAATGGGAGAATTCCCTCTGGTACTCAATCACTGAACGAGTCCCCTGCTTGAGGTTCAAGAACCTCTCCTCCAACTCATCTCTGTCTGTATCTGACACAAAATGTCCAAGGACGGACTCACTGAACTCCTCCCATGAGATCTCTGATGGGTCCCTATCAGCATATGTGGAATCCATCATGGATTTCCACCATCTCCAGGCATGTGAATCTAGAGCAGAAGTCGCCAAGGGTACTGCCTGTTGCACCGGGCAACTGATGCCTGCAAGCATCTCCTGTATGGCCTCCAGCCATTCCTCTGTCTTCACAGCATTCTCCGTCCTGTGGTACATGGGCGGGGACAGGCTCCTGAACGCATTCAACCAGTTTGACCCTGGATTTGGCAGCTGTGCCGGGGCCTGCTGAGCTCTAAATGCATCTAGGATCGCAGTAAGGGTCTGTCCCATCTCAGTCTGCATGAACGGAGTGGCATCCGGAGGGGGAGGGACCACGTTCTGTGGCACGGCGACCTGTAGAGGTTGCAAAAAGGTGATTCTTAAGTCAAAATTCTTCAAAATTTGGCCTAACTCATTGTTTAATGGACTATTTAGTGTGACTTTTTACACATGGGCACACCATTGCTTCCGCTGAATAGTTTGTCCGCAAACTACTCTCGAGCGGGGTGTTCCAGTGTTGTGGACTTCTTTCTCTAATGATCGTATTTTTCAAGTGATACCAGTTTGTAAGATCCTGTCTCCTCATCCCGAGGCTAACCCGGATCTTATGCCCAGAACCGCCGCCTTACGGTGACACTAACTCCTGAGTTAGTCGACACCGTAAGACGCCGATTCTGCCGGCTATTACGATCATTTTTCACTAGAGATGCGGAAGTAAAAGTGTATAAACAACCCAATACACATGTCCACAGAAGTCACAGAGCATATCATATATAAGGAATGAAAGGCTACTACAGTCCAAAATGAGTACAAAAGTGAAATAGGGCTTATGCCCATATACATCAATAGAAATGAGGCTCTCTCTCACAAAATAGAAAGCAGTAAACTAAGCTATCCACTACATCTCCTCCCACCTGAGGACGTACGGTAGTAGTGTCTGGCGGGGGTGGTAGCTGCTCCTCATGCCCTGCCTCCTCGTCCCGCTGGACGTGCTGGTCCACCTCCTCGAACTCCTAAAAAGGGGGAGTCAACGTATGTTAGTCAAAAAGACTAAGTCGTATCCTCAATACCCTCCTCCTGTCGCTCTTAGGCACCGGATGGAAGGAAGATGCGGAGGACAACAAGGGGTAGCAAAGTGGAGCAGGTGACATTTCTATCTAGCAGGAGTAAGTAAAGTCTAGCAGTTATATATATGATCTAGCAGTTCTATATATGATCTAGCAGTTCTATATATAGTGCAAGTAAGTAAAGACTGTACAGAAAGAGAAGAACTGCAGTAAAAAAAGGTAGAACTGAAAGTAAAGGTAGTACAGAAAGGAGTGTACGCTACTGCTACTCCTACTCCTATCAATATCACATAAGTACCCTAACTTATATGAACGCCCATACGAACTTATAAGTTAGGGTTTCCAAAAGTAACTTATCATATAAACCGCCCATACAATTTATATGATAAGGATCTATGAAGCGTATGCCCTAATGAATGAATGTATGTTATGATGAATATGTTAACATGCAAGTGCAACACACACACACGACTCCGTGATCACAGACCTTTAGTTCCCTCTTTTTGAGAGCTTGCATCACTCTCGGGTACTACCGTTGTGGCTACGGCAACAGTGGAGCGGGCTCTCCACTTCTAGGTAGGTATAAGCACTACCAGACCTAGACCCCTCTCATACGCCTCTGTACACGTCCTAGGTGCACTCTAGAGTTTTGCGTACGTATTTTGCTGACTACCCGTCAGTCTTGTAGGTCGAGCGTACGTCTTCGGGGATTCCGCAGTATTATATATTTAAGCATACTGGCCCCTCCACCCGTACTCCTCGCCCGAGTCATCGTACTGCCATCGGTGCATCGACTGGCCAGTCCCGCGTGACTCGCCACTAATTTTATGCACATGCAAGGTATTAATCTGAGCTTCCTGCTCGTACTGATATTGTCAACACATTCCCTCCAATCCAATTTGGGTGAGCAAGTGCTTGTATCCCTCCAACCTTATGAAACAGGTGAGCAAGCCACTCATATGATGTTTCCAACCTTATTTAACCGGCGAACCTATCGCGTAGAACTCCAAGCCTATTAGACTACTCTTGTCTAAGGTTTATTATATATAGTGATTTAGAGTGAATCCCAGGACTGCCCAAGGCATGCCCCGTGAGGGGGTCTCGAGGGCACTAGGAACCAAGACGGGCATGAAACCTGAAGTTCCCTTTCGCAAGGATAATTAGTTTTAGTTGATGTTTACCCGTTACCCACGATTCTCCTTTAGTGTTACTCCTTAGTAGCCTAATGACTTATGGTATTAATCGGAAGTCGAGGGTCTCCCGTCGGACTCCGTTATGCCTATTGTAAAGTGATTTACACTCTATCACTCGTTACTATACTTATGATGTAACCAACACCACCCGGGTTTATTCCCAATTTCCACGACTATCCCATTTTTCATTCTATCTCCCGGTGGTCCTAGTAGAGTAAACCTACTTATTCTAAATGTAGCCCCAGACCTAATACCACCCTGCCATTTCCAAATTACACTACCATCCCCATCGTTCTGTTCATTAATCCAGGGTGGTATTCTCTAGATAGGTATTTACGTACGACACTTCTATCGAGACTGAGCGACTAGGGTAAGACGACCTAACTAATGATCACTTGAATGAACTTCCAAATACATTGTATTGTGTTTAATCACATGAGATTATTATAGATATGATACATCGATTTATTCATTATTTTATCTCCACCAGAATCAGTCAATTATTGTTAAGGGTAAAATTGTCATTTTCTCGTATACTTATAAATTAAATCTTCAATTTATCAAGTCGTATCTCAAGGGCTCGAATATGTCTCCCATGAGTTTAAATAATATCATTAGGGTTTTGTAAATCTTCTAAACCCTAGTTTGATTCATTTTAGAAAATGCTTAAGTGTTCACCAAATTCTCAAAATTGTCAAATTCACTAAGTGTGGGATTTTTGCTCCCCAAAAACCCCGACTAATTTAGGGTTTGAAATTATACCCTACTGGTCTACTAAATCAGGGGGTGTGCATTCTAAATGCACCCCTTTAGTCAAATATCAAAACAAGTTTTACATTTGCTATTTGCACCCCGAGCCTAAGTAGTTCAATTCTTGCATGTGGGACTTCCAACATGACTTGTTCCAATTTCAGAGAAATTTCTACCACTGGTCTATATGGTCCCTAATGGTCAGCCACCAAAATTTGGGCCATTTGGAGTTAGCTAACTCCAAGAATCACCTAGTTAAGCCCTAGGGGTATTTTGGTAATTTCCCCATATTTTATTTCCAATCAAGCCCATTTTTGGGCAGGGCCTGAATATGCCCTAATTATACCTCTGACCAAAATATCAGGTCAAGGGGGCTTCTGGTTTGACTTGGGCAGCCATTTGAAATTCTGCAAAATTGCTATTTGCAGCCCAAGCCAAATATTATATCTCAAGCATGCAAGTGAGATTCCTCATCCTGTAGTGCATCAATTTAGCCCAAATTTTAACCATGGGTCTAATATACCCATGAGAGGGTGCCACCAAAATTTGGGGCCCATTGGAGTTGGAGAACTCCAAATATCACATTTATTTACTTTTGGGTATTTTTGTAAAAACTATAGCAAAATGTTCTCCGAAAATTCCAAATTTTTGGCAAGGCCTAAACATGCCCTAAATACACACATGACCAAAATTTCAGGTCATGATGACACATGGTTTGGATTGGGCATCATTTTACTTTCTGCCCTAGTCTAGGAGCAGTCCTAGCAAAACAGCCCTACAGCACAGAATACTGGACCAAAACTTGAATTTAGGGTGGCAAATTAAAGTTAACACCTTAGCTACAATTTTCATGTTGGACAAAAATTCATCAGGTGGTCATAGAGGCCTTAATATTAACATGCAAAGTGACTGCAAAAATCTCACATATTAAATCACTATTCATTAATTTAAATAGTAACAGATTTATCATAATATCTTAATCCGGCCGCACGAATCTTGAAGCAATCGAACGGCATCTGCTTTTCTTCCTCATGCATGCATGCATGGCCAAAACCGCCGCAGGGTGGTTTTGCGAGGTGATTTCCGGCCATCGTCGGCGGCGGGGCCTCCGGCCAAGACCTTCCCCGGCCTCACGGTGGTCGGGGCTAGGGCTGGCCGGTGACTGGGCGGCGGAGAGCGGCGGACGGCGGCGGCGCAACCGACCCGAAAAGCCTAAAATCCGCCATTTTTAAACCTATTTTCAAGCTTTTTGATTCCTATGTCGAGCTCGTTTGAGCTCGACCTCTAACCTAGATGATCTAGGAAACTAGTACACTTGGAGGGGAGGGGATACGGACCTGTGGTGGTGGTTGTGGTTGAGGGTGGCGGCGGTTTCCCCTAGCATGAATATTCCGGCGAGTTCCACGGCTTCCTTCCTCTCTCTCTCTCTGGGGTAGGGATGAAGTGGGAGTGAGGGTGTGAGGTCGGTTTGGGCTGAGTTATGAGAGGGGGGCGACATCACCAAGGCTTGGGCGATTTCACCAAGGAAGGGTGATTTCACCAATGTGGGGAGGGCTCGGGTTGAGTGTGTGGCCGGCTAGGTGGCTTGGGAGTGGGCCCCACCACTCCAGCTGACTTAATTAGACCCTAATGGTCGGGTTCCAAGGTTGGGGCCAAGGTGGGTGGGTGGTGAGGAGGGGGAGTTGGCTCACCTAATGAAATAGGTTAGGTTGGGTCGGGTTTGGGCTTGGGCTTGACCCAAGGCTGCATGGTGGGTCCTCACACCTCCTAATACCCCTACATGGTCAGCCAACCCATGGTGGGTTGGTGGGGTGAGCCCAAGTGGCCCAAAATAACTCCCCCACATTTCTCTCTCCTATTTATCACATTTTCTCTCTCCTAGGTAATTCCCAAAATTACCATTGCTTGCCCATATTTTTCTCTCTCCATAGGGGTATAGGGTCACTTTAGGCCCACCTAATGAGTTTGGGTTGATTTGGGTGGACCCTACATAGTGAAATGGGCTAGGGCACCATTTTCACTATTTAGGTCAACATGTTGACTTGACCCAACATGGGTCAACTAGTTGACCCCATGGCCTACCTTGGGGTCCACTTAGATTGTATTTAGGGTTAGGGCAATGTGGTGGGGTCATGGTGTGGCTAGGGTTTGTTTTAGCCTAGTTTGACCTAGGTTGACTTGGGCCCCATAGTGGGCCCCACATGGTCTAAATCCTCCTCCTAGGGTCAAACCTAGCTAAACCCTAGCCTCCACCACATGTCTAACCCAAATCTAAGTCACTTGAAATTTGGGATGTTACACGGAGCCGGACCTATCTCTCGTTTTCCATGGAAAACCATGAAAAATGTATTTTCGAGTTCGCCGGAAACCGCCACCTCCGGCGGCCAAACCACCGCCGACCGCTAAGCCATCACCTCAACGGAGGTGGTGGTGGTGGTGGCTGGCCAGGGAAGTAACCGGGCGATCGGTGACGGATCGCGAAAGAGCTACAGGAAATAAGAGTTTCTGTGTTCTGGTTTTCGGGTTCTGTAGAAGATGAACAGTAAAAGCTGTTTATAATATATAAATTATGTAAATAATTTATAAGGAAAATATACTTAGATGAGCACATTTTGATGCTGCAAAACGAGGCACTTAGAGGCTGTTTTAGGAAAAATGACCAGTCACGAAAGTTGTAGCTCTTTGAGTTTAGTTTAATTTAAAATTGATTTCAACTCATTTGAGTAAGCGGTTTGACCGCAGAACCCGTTTTAGTGGAGGTTGTACCTAGAGTTGGGTAGAAATTAAAATGGATGCCCACTCTTCGTCCCTTGTCCAAATGACCTAAATTTTGGGCAGGGGGTTAACCTTAGCTATACCTAAAGGCAAACCAAAAATGGGAATTTTTGGAGATACTTTGCCTAAAGTTTTTGTTTTAATTTAATAAACTTAGAGGAATTTATTTAAGTAGTTAAATGACCTCCAAACCCTCCCAAATTTTGGGGAGTGGTCCCTGGCTATAAAACGTTACTTTGTACAAATTGTCAACTCATTTGGATGAGTTTTGGATAGGGAGTCACCTATTCTTAACTAGGCAAAGTGATACATTTTTGAGTAAAAAGTGCACGAGAGGTTAGAATGGTCATATCACCTCTACTGAGGCTGATATCTTGACCACTGACTTGTAAGGGTTATTATAACCCACTTGGAGAAAATGGTGTGGTTTAGGGTTGGTTTACCCTAGGATCCAAACTCAAACCCTAGATGGAGGGTTTTGAGGGTTGTGAAGGATATGAGGGCAATTGCTCTTGTATTACCTCGAAACTCTGTAGAGTTGATATTAGCACGATAATAACCGTCTGGATGGATCCTTGGAGAATTTGGAGACAAGTAGATGCCTCAAAACCTTAATCTTAGATTTAGGTTAAAATACTAATTAAGCACCTTCCATCACTAATAATTATCTAAAGACTGTGAAACTCGGGTATAGTTAGTTTTGAAGTGGGTAGAGTTTATAGAAATTTTACTGGAATTTTATGACGTTTATTTCCATCACTTTGTTTGTAAAGTTGATTTTAACCCCTATTGATGTTTTGATTATTTGTATCTTTCTGTTCAAGAGAATCTCATGAAATCTTGGAAATATATATTTTAGGATAGAATGATTACCCCTCAATTTTTATATAATTTTTAGTTGAGTACATTCAGTACTTCCTTCACAAAAGTTAAAAAGGGGTTCTATGCTTGAAAAATTATTTAGGCATGATTTTATTACTGAAAAATTATGAAACTGGGCCAGTGCTAATTTTAGGCCTTTATCTGCATGTCATAAATTATTTATAATTTTTGGAAGAATATTCTCTGTACTTGATTCATAAATAATGGGAGATAGTAATTATTGCTAAAATAGTTTTAGTGCCCTTTTGATTATAGAAAAATTATGATACTTTGGATTTACCCTATTGAGATAACCTACTAATTATTATAAAATTTTCTGGACATCTTGCATGAGAATTTAGGTAGTTCATGTTCAAACTGGTAGCCCTTGGGATTTTTGGGAAGATTAATTAAATGTCAGATAAATTAGGAAAATTACCACATTCTGGATTTAGGCCATTTATATCCTGATAAGTCTCCAGTAAATAATTAAGGGCATTTGGATGAGTTTGGGATCGTTGCATAACCAGTTTGTCATATAGTCTAGGTCGGTCTGCATATACCAAATTTGTTAATTGCAATAGGACATGATCCGAGAAAGTCATTGGAGTTAATCATTTTGTCTGGGTGGACAATTGTGGAGGAAATCACAATAGGAAGATATGAAGAGTAGAGAGAAGTAGTGGTAGCTAGAGATAAGAGGTGCTCGGGTTCGACGAAAGATCGTCTTCCTCGAAGAGTGGAAGGTTTAAAATCACCCTAGGATAGTCTATCGTAATATGAGAAGGGAATCGGGTTAAGGGAGATCAACCAATAACAATAAGTGCCTTGCGAAAGGGAACTTCGGGCCGTAATGCCGCCGTCTTGGTTCCTAGTGCCCCTTGAGAGCCCTTCACGGGGAATACCGGGGGCAGTCCTGGGCTAACGTAAACTGTAATAACAAACCGATAAGAGTAACTTAGTAACTAGGGCTGCACCCTTCACAAACACTATTGGCACAGGAAGATTGATGAGAGCTTCGGCTCGGATGGTTAAGAGACGGACGGGATGGTCCGGGGAGCTTCGGCTCGGTTGGTTTGGAGACGGACGTTTTGGTCCGGGGAGCTTCGGCTTGGCTTTTGTGTGTTTACGATTAAACTTGCATGTGCATAAAAAGGAATGAAAATTAAGGTGGTGGGTCTTCGGTATTGGAGGGTCGATGCACCAACGGCAATACGCTGACTCGGCAAGTGTGGTTAGCACTTTGCTAACAGAAGTCCGGTGCGCCAGCCGGCAAGAGTACGCAGGCATCCGCTTAGTGCACCAAACGTTGAGGCGTACGATAGGTCTGACCGGCAGTGCTTTACTGGTTTAGAGGTGGGCGAGGCCCAACCCACCGCTTCCGTCTGCCACTACGGAGGTATCCTGGGAGGTAACGGCTCCGAAAGGGGGAACAAAAGGTCTGTGTGCACAGAGTCGGGTGTGTGAGTTGCACTTGCATGTTTCATCATACCCACTTGCATGTCTTTGCATAATTGATTCATTTAACCCTGACACTTAAAGTATAAGTGGTATGGGACGCTTATACGTTAGGACCTGCAAAACGACCCCTTGGTCTATAAGCTTGTGTGGGCAAGTTTATAAATCAAAGGTTAATTTCAATATATATACATGCTATTGTTTGATAACCGACACCCCAACGTATAAGTGGTATGGGACACTCTATACGATAGGAGCCTTGTAGAAGATCCCTTGGCTTATGCGCTTTCACACATAAGTTAAGGTTACCTTTCTTACTTTCTGTTTCTGTCATATTATTATAGAATTGCTAGATTAGTTCCGCTGCCATTTGTTTCTTGATTAAATCTCCACCTTCATGTCCTTCCTGTTCTTCCTCTCCGCTTGGTACTTAGGAGCCATGGGGGAAGGGGTAGGGGATGATAGGGCTTAGTCTTTATGACTAACGGTTTTCGAACCGCATCATTTAGGGGATCATGGAGCCCAGCATGGAGGAGCGGCCCCAGAGACCGGTGCGCTTGGAGATGGGGCAGTCTAGCTCCGAAGTTCATACAGCCGGGACCGTGAGTCTCGACCCTGAGTAGTTTCTATTTTAGCTTCCGCATGAGAGATTGTAGTGAGGACATGATGTATCGGGCATAAGCCCGCATTTATAGTACTCTGATTATTGTTATTCTGTGGACACTCCCTTTGTGGAGGTTTTATTTTATATATGTGATTTACTTTCAGTGGACTTGCTCTTACTTCAATTATTGTGCTACCTTCCTGTGATCGAATTGGTCGGCAGAATCGGCGCCTTGTGGTGATGACCCTTCAGGACATGAAGGTGTCACCGCAAAGCGACGACTCTGGGCCTAAGACCCCGAGTTTTAAAAAGAAAAAAAGGGGTCTTACATGGCGTGGGGCCCCGACCGGACTTTTTGTTATATCCCATATAACGGATGGGGGTGTTACTGTTTCTCCACAGAACCTTGACTAGCAGAACCTTCTTGTGTCGCAAGACCCGCATCGCCGTATCATCGATCCTGATCTGCTCCATGCTGACTAATCGATCTGAGGCCACCGGGCCGTTGGTGGTGGAAATAAGGTTCTCAGGATGTAGTAGAGCCTTCTGAAGTGAAGAGACGTGGAAGACGTCGTGCAACCCTACTAACTCAAGCAGTAGCTCTAGTCTTTAAGCCAAGGGCCAATCCTCTCCAGGATCCTATAAGGCCCCATATATCTTGGACTGAGCTTCTTCCGCCCGCAAACCCGCGAGACTCCATACATCGGCCGTATTTCTCAGGAAAACCTGGTCTCCCACCTAGAACTCTACCTTATGATGCCACGCATCGTAATATTTGTCCTGCCTGCTCTGGGCTTCCAACATCCTATCTCAGTTCAATCTCACCTTAGCATCTGTGTCTTCCACAAACTCTGAGCCGAGTGCCTTCAGATCCTCATCCTAGATCCAAGATAGTGGGGTCCTATACCTTCGTCTGTATAATGCCTCGTAAGGGGCCATGCCTATACTGGACTGATGGCTATTGTTGTATGAGAACCCGATCAGCGGAAATAGTCTCTCCCAGGGCTCGCCACGGTCCAAAATGCATAGGCGTAGAAGATCCTCTAGTGTCCGGTTGGTGCGCTCTGTCTGTCCATATGTCTGAGGGTGGAAAGCCATGCTGAACGTCAACCGAGAACCCAGATAAGTCTGAACTGACCTCCACTCCTTAGACATAAACCGTCCATCTCGATATGACATGATCGTCCTGGGAACTCCATGATAATGAACAAACTGCTTGACAAACCTCCGCACAAGAACACTGACCGGAGCATCCTTCGCAACTGGAATAAATCAGGCTACCTTCATCAGTATATCGACGATCACCCAAATCGAATCATTCCCCACATGAGATCGGTGTAGCCATTATATAAAATCTATGGCTATGTCCTCAAACTTCCACTCCGGTACCGGAAGTGGCTGTAATAATCCTGCCAAACTCTTGCACTTTGCCTTTACGAGCTGGAAAGCCTCGCAATGCATCACAAAGTATGTAATGTCCTTCTTCATGCCCAACCAATACATCGTCCTCTTCAAGTCTACTACCATCTTCGTGATCCCTGGGAGCACTGAATATCTGCTACCGTGAGCCTCTTCCATAATATCCTCCCGAATTCGGCCTCCAGCCGGTATATAAACCCTGCCTCTAAAGCATAGCAGTCCATCTCTCAGATAGTAATCTTTCGTCATGCCTTCCTCCAAGGCCCTAAATATCGGCTCTGTTCTCGCATCCAGCCTCTGCCCATCCCTGATGCGATCCCGAATGTCGTCGGTGACAATTATCGATGATAGGTACTCTGTATATAGCTCTGGGTCATCCTCAGACACAAGAGATGTCTACATCTCCTCCAACATCTGCACTAACTCCATAGCCATCAGCTGAGGCCCTACTCCTGATGTAGTTGCTCTCCGGCTCAGAGCGTCTGATACCACGTTTGCCTTCCCGGGATGATAGTGCATGGTATACTGATAGTCCGACAAAAACTCTACCCATCATCTCTGTCTAATGTTTAGCTCCTTCTGTGTGTCCACGTACTTCAGGTTCTTGTGGTCTAAGAATATATCACAGTGGACCCCATAAAGGTAGTGCCACCAGATCTTTAGAGCAAAGATAATCGCTCATATTTCCAAGTCATGCACCGGGTAATTTTGCTCGCGTTTCTTCAACTAACGGGAGGCGTAGGCTATCACGTGCCTGTTCTCCATCAGAATGGCACCCATCCCCTGATAAGATGCGTCCGTGTAAATAAGAAATCCTTCCTTCCCAGATGGAAGAGAAAGGATAGGGGCCAAGGTGAACCGACCCTTCAGTTACATAAATGCAGCCTGGCACCGTGGCGTCCAAACAAATAGAGTCTCCTTCTTCGTCAGAGATGTGAGAGGTAGAAAAATCCAAGAGAATCCCTCCATGAACTTCCGGTAGTATCCGGCAAGCCTGAGGAAACTCCTCACATCAGTGGCCGTATTCAGCGGTGGCCATTCCCATACTTCCTGAACCTTCGCCAGATCTACTGCCAATCTTGCCCAACTATTGATATGGCTTAAGAAGACAACCTCCTTCGGCAAAAACTGGCACTTGCTGAACTTGGCATATAACTTGTGCTCTCGGAGCTTCTCCAGAGTCAGAGCCAAATTACGCGCATGCTCCTCCTTAGTCCTTGAATATATGAGGATGTCGTCAATAAATACGATGCCGAAAACATCCAGATATGGATCGAATACCCGGTTTACATGACCTCTTGGTTTGTCCCTTTTGCTACCAATCACTGCGTCGTTAGCCGGTCTCTTCTGGCCCCGGACTGTAAGCTGATCCATCTCTTATTTCTTGGCCATCTCAAAGATCCTACTTAGGCTCCCATCAGAGACGAAGAGGAGGTCCTGTCTCATGTCATCATGTAGGTCATTATAGAACCTCTTGGCATAGTCCGCGTCATCCAACTGATATGAGTCTGCATTGCGGGCTAGATGTGTTAACTCCCGGTAGTACTCTAACACTGTCCTGTAGCCCTACCTCAACTATAAGAACCTATCTTACAACTCATCCCTTACTAACTGAGGTACAAAATTCCCTAATTGAGCTTCTCTGAACTCCTCCCAAGTGATGTCTATGCAATCCAATCCAGCAAAGGTGGTGTCCAAATGTGACTTCCACCATCTCTTCTCATGTGACTCTAAGTAGGAAACTGCTAGAGAGATTGCTTCCTCTATCAGGCATAAAATTCATGCCAGCATCTCGTAGATGATGTCCAACCACTCCTCTATACGGACTGCTCACTCCATCCCAAGGTAGGATGGAGGAGAAAGCCCCCAGAAGGCACTCATCCAATTGGCCCCGGTATTTGGCTGTGGAGCCGGGGTCTACTGAGTCCTGAAGGCCTCCAAAATGGCCGTCAGTGTCTGACCCATCTCCATCTGCTAGAACGGAGTTGGAGCCGGCGGGGGTGGAACCACATTCTGTGTTTGAGGTGTACCCTGCTGCGGAGTAGGGTTCGTCACAGGCTACAAAGGAAAAATTCCAATTGTTAGATAATGTACAAGTGGAACTAAAGAACAAAGTGGACATTTACATGTGATTGCCCTTATGGGCACACCATTGCTTCTGCTGCTAGTTTGTCCGCAAACTAAGCTCGCGTGGGGTGGCCTAGGGTTTTTATGGACTGCTTCTCTTTGAATCGATGTTTCGCTGTGATACCAGTTTGTAAGACCCCCCCTTTTTTTTCTTTTTAAACCCCGGGGTCTTATGCCCAGAATTGCCGTTTTGCGGTGACACTGACACTCGGGAAAGTCGCCACTACAAAACGCCGATCCTTCCGGCCTTTACGATCACTAAAGAGAAAGAAGCTTAAACAAGTTCTGATAAAACTAAGTCCACAATCACACATAATATAAAATATGAGAAATAACATAAAGTCCACATGAAGATAGGAGTACTGAAGTGGAACAGTACAAGAAATATAGAAGGGCTCAAGCCCGGTACATCAATCCTCACTACAAACTCTCGCGAAAGCTAAATAAACTAATCACTCACAGAACAAGAAGTCGGTGCTCCTGTGTTAGACTGGACCATCTCCATGTACATCGTACTCTGCTGGTGCTCTACTCCCTGTCTCCCATCCGGTGCCCCTGGAATGTTGTGGTCTGAAAATTGTTAGTTAAAAGACAAAGTCCTATCATCCCCTACCCCTACCCCATGGCTCCAAGGCACCAAGTGGGGGGAGGAAAGGGAAGCTATGAAGGTGGAGAATAAACAAAGCAGGTGATGTTGAAACTATTCTAGCAGTTAATTATAATGTATATACAACTAAGGAAGGAAGGTACAAACTAGCATTTTTATAATAGAAAGTAGTAAGGTAAAAAAGTAGAGTAAAGCAACACATGTAAGAAAGACATACTAAGAAGTAAGTAACCTTAACTTATATGAATGTCAATACAAACTTATAAGTTAAGGGGTCATCACAAGGCTCCCATCGTATAAAAAGTCCCATACCAATTTACACATTAGGGTGTAGGTTGTATGCAAGTATGAGTGTAATGATATGTTATGTCATGATTCATGCAAGTGCAACTCACGCACAAGACTCTATGACACAGACCTTTAGTTCCCCCCTTTTGGGCAGCTAGCTTTACTCCCAGGAACCTCCGTAGTGGAAAACAGAGACAGTGGTTTAGGCCCCCCACTCCTAGGTGGTTATCCACACTACCAGGCCTAGCCCTTACGTACGCCTCTAGAAGGACACAACCCAGAGTCACCACATACTAATGCTGGCCAAATCCACCAGACTTTCTTTGGCTAAGTGTAAACCACACCCGCTGAGTCACCGTATCGACATTGGTGTGAACGATAGTCAAATACCGAAGACCCACCACATTTATCTTATGCACATGCAATAGTATTATATTCTCCCATCGAACCAAAGCTCCCCGGCCTATCCCGTCCGTCATAATTACCTACCGAGCCATTAGCTTGCCCGACTAACATGCCCATTACCAAGTCCACCGAGCCTACCGCTCATGTGATACCCAAACTAGCTCTCACAACACCGGGGAGTGTGAGTGTAAGTGTAACCCTAGTTATACTAATTACTCTTATCATTGATTATTCTTACGGTTTTGGTTAGACCAGGACTGCCCCCAGCATACCCGATGAAGGGTTCTCAAAGGACACTAGGAACTATGATGGTAGATGAAGCCCATTGTTCCCTTTCGCAAGGAACATACTATTATTGGTTAATACCCAATTCCTGATCACTTTTAATGGTATATTGGATTTATCCCTAGTGTATTTGACCCTTCCTCTCCACAGGAAAGACGATGTTTTGTCGAATCCGAGTACCACCTACACTAGTCTTCCCATCATTACTCCTACCATGACCCTCATCGATGAGCACATTTCTATTTCACTATAACAGTAAACTGATACCCCAACTCCCTATGTTCATTATAAACCCTATCACAATTTCTGCAGTTTTACTATATGCAGACCTTTCTAAGCTATATGATGTATACGATGGAAGGTACTTCAAAATTTCATCCAAAAGCCCTAAAATATTTATTGGGGGCCTATCATGACATATTTAGTCTAAATCCCAAAACTTGGAATTTTCCTAAATATATTGTCGTTTAATTAATTTTCCCAAAAATTGGTCCATTGGTGATTTGAACATGAAGTACTAGATTTACCAAAGATATTACCATATAAAAATTATGAACACTATAGGATAGCAAGATATCAGTGAATACATAATTTCATAAATTTTTATAAAGGAATTATCCTCCAAATAAATAATCCACAGTAATTCCACTAAATAGGGGTAATGAAGGGAGTACCATAAATACTTGTCCAAAAATTATACAAAAATTAACATATCTTTATTATGATCATAAAAACTTACTGACTAAGGATCTGTTTGGGGGGACTTATTTTCACCGGTCAAGAAGTTACGACCGCATGAATCGAAACTTAATTTAGGACCGGTTCATGCGGTCGTAACCGCTTGACCGATGAAAATAAGTTCTCCCAAACGGAGCCTAAATTCCTTGCAATTCCAGGGTTAGTAAACAATATATAAAAATATCTCAACCAAATCCATTATGGGGTACTTTGAGAAGAAACATCCTTGAAATCTCAACTAAACAATATGTAAATATTTTTTCAAGCTTTTTTATGCCCTAAAAAGTACTCTGGCTAAGTAACACAATTTTCCAGCAAGCTAAAGTATTTATCTTCAATTTATCAAAGTAGGGTGTACTAGTTTACTTTACACATGATTTACTAAAAAGAAATGTTCAACTATACCAAATAATTTACTAGTGCATCTACATACTATTTTATCAACTTTTCCAGAGATCAGAATCATTCTATGACATATAAACAAAATTACATCAATATCATCAAAAGAGCAAGATGAAGTTTATAACTACAAGGGTGAGCTACTATAATCTAGACACCCTATAATAAATTCCAAAGGTAAATATCACTATGACAATACTCCCACCAAAATATCACAAAGATCCAAGGTCATATGACCCATTGAACATTCCCTAAGGTGTAAAGACCTAAAAATTTACCGTGTGCTCTAAGTGGGGTGCATGTGTCCAAAGTCAACCAAATCCCTTCCTAGGGCATTTCACCTCCCTAGGATCACATGGACAAATCAACAAGTCCATCCAAGGACATAACACCCTATTTCCTTCACAAATTCTCAAAGTTCAATCTTAGGGTTTCAACTTGGTCGCTAGGAAAAATCTACGCTAATCTATCCCATACTCCATTTGAGGGAGTTAAATATCATAAAAAATCAGTGGCCCAAGTTTCAACCTATGTTGAGGTGATTTGGCCACCGAAAACCCACAAGGGACACTTTGACTTAATTACCCCTTTTTTGTCCAACTTAGGGTTTGCTTATTTCCATACTAAATCATCTACAAATGGGATGAAAATTTATACAGAGCCTTATGATAAGCCCAATGATCACACACCAAAATTTGGGAGGGTTTGGAGGTTATTAGTCCTTTTAAAAAAATCATACAAGGATTATTAAATTTCTACAAAACATTAGGAAAGTATTTTCCAAAAATTCCCATTTTTGGATATGTACTAGGTATAGGTAGGACTGACCCCAATCCAAAATTCCAAGTAATTTGGATGGCTGTATTGATGGGGGCACTCAAAATAGTCTTTGGTCTAGCCTAGGTATAGTCCTCACCAAAATGAGTGCTCTGGTCAAACCACTTACCCAAATGGGTTGAAACTAATTTTAAATTAAAGTAGACCCATAGATGACTGATTAAGCCTGTAAGTATTTGTAAATTAATTCCTAAGATGACTGATTTTGTGTGACAGAATATACAAATATATATGATATATAAATAATCTGATCTTGCATAGATCTTGACGCAATCCGACGATCACTGGTCATCTTCTTCCTCCAGCCGACGGGTGAGATTTATCCAACTTGGAGCATCTTCCAACCCGATTTTTCAGCCACCCGGCCACCTCCCTGGCCTGCCACCACCGCCACCACCTTCTTTGAGGTGGGGGCTATCGCCGTGCGGCGGCATGACCACCGGGGGGGGGGGGGGGGGGTTATGGCGATCCCGACACTTGAATTTTTCCCAGAAACTAGGAAAATGGAAGGTTTTATCGGGCTCAATTGAGCCCGATTCTCAATCTAAATGAATCCTTGGATCAACCCATAGAAGAAGGAGAAGGGAGGACCTTATTGGAGGGATAGAGGCGGGTCGATCGCCGGATTATCATGGTGGTGGTGGCGCCACTTGGGTTTCTGAAACAACACAGTCAACTTGCTCGGCTCCTTCAGGTAAGGTGTGGAAACGACTCCTATGAGTCAAGTGATGCTTTTTGGCATAGTCGTGCGAGCCTTAGGCTTAGGTCGGAAAGACTAATTGCTCACGAGATTTGCCGTCCAAGGGATGGTGGTGAGACCGCGGTTTTGACCGGGTTCACCAAGTTAGTGCCCTGAGAGCACGGGGTGTGTGGACGTGTGAGCTTGCACCTGTAATATTGTGTTTATTCATTATATTGCTTGTTACACTAACAAGTGCACGGAAGGAGCTTTGCTGCCCCGAGTTTGGGGGCGGAATCATTATAATTTGGTCCGCTTTAGCTGACCATTATTCTTATTTGCCACCATTGCGGGGAATTGTGCTTGTAGGTGCTGCAGAGATGAGTGGCAAATAGTTGGTCAAAGCCCAAGTTGCTGTGCCGGTCATCGAAGGCCTTGTTTGTTTACTTGTTTAATTCTTGTGTGGCCAGCCTGCGAGCCGAAGTTTGTAAGACACTGTTTTAAATTTAGTGAACTATTGTAAGGCCATAAGGCCTGTACTTTAAGTTCTTTGTATTTCATTCATGCTGGGTTTTGTTAGTGGACATTCATGCTTGTGGCTGGGTTCTTACTTTGGCAACTTAATAAATTGCTTCCGCTAGGTGCTCTGTGTAGGACGTTATGATTGGAAGGATGGTTTCATCTATTAACCTGCCGGTCTGTCTGTGGTATATGGCGCCGGGCCCCACCCTGACCTACTACTATATGCTATGTGACGGATAGTGGTGTTATAATTTGATATCAGACTACCAGTTTCGGTCAGACTTAAATGAATTCGTGGGCGAATTCACTTTAAGGGGTGGTGAGCACATGTGTTTGCGTCATCATTATAACATGAAAAGAATCCATGAATGTCCACTTAGAAATGAAAATACTCATGTTTATGAAACCTTCGTGCTCCTATAATTTCTTTTTACAATATTATCTGGTCGCTTATCGGTGTTTTATACGACTATAGGTGACTAGGAGTGGTGTAGGGTCGTCAGAACGTCCAGTTTCTGAGGCGAGTAGCGCACCAAATGATGCGCCGACAACACCTCCTTCGGATGAGACCATACAATTGGTAGCTGAAGCAGTGTTTGCGATGATTAATGCGCAGCCTGCGAGACGAGTGCAGCAGCCTTCCCCTGCAATGGAGAAGGTACCGCTCCAAGCGGCGGAGCCAAGGAGAGTGGATCAGGTTGTAGTTGAGCCAGTGTTGCCTAGGAGAGCAACGGAGAAACAGCTCAAGCACGTTATAGGATTCAATCCTCTAGTGTTCTCGGGGATGGGAACCCCAACCCAAGCAGAGGATTGACTCTCCATAGTTAAGAGAGTGTTGATAGCTACTGAGACAGAAGAGTGGCAGAAGACCACAATTGCCACTTTCTTGTTGGATGGTGATATAAGATTATGGTGGGAAGGCTTGGAGCTACACCATTTGAGGGATAGACAGCTTACTGACGTCTCGATAGAGGAATTTTCGAGACTGTTCTGGATCGATACCTCCCCTCAGCTCAGAGGATTGCAATGGAAAATGAGTTCAAGAAGCTGCTACAAGGAGAGAGTAGCGTGGATGAGTATCTCAACGAGTTTACTCGCTTAGGTCGGTATGCAAGCTCTACTTTCGCCGATGAGGAGCGAAAGACAAACCGATTCTATGAAGGTCTAAGAGATGACTTGAGACTGCTACTCTCGGGACCGATGACGTAGGGCTTCATGACCTTAGTCAGTACGGCCCGATCTTTGGAAAAAGACATGAAGAATGTGCAGGCAAAGAAAGACTCAGGTGTAAGGAACTCAGAATTCAAGGTGCTGCCTTCAAAATCTAGTTTCTACAGGTGGAATAAGAAGGCCAGGACATCGGGTCCAGCCCCTTCTTCGGGTGACTCGGGGGTAACTACCAACCGAACCCCGGGCGCTTGTGTTACTTGTGGGAATATAGGGCACTTTGCCCGTGACTGTTAGAGCGGACATCCAAATTCCAAAGAGGAAGCAGGGAGCAATTTACGAGGAAAAGGGCAAGGCAGTGGAGTGAACCGCATCCCATTATGCTCTTGCTCAACCAAGAGTCTAAAATCTTGGCCAATAGGAGGCCATCAAACAAGCAGATGTGGTGACAGGAACGGTTTAAATTTATAGCAAGTTAGCTCTAAATACTGTTACCCAGTGCTTATTAGCTTATTACTGTTTGTATAGGCTTTGTTCTGATTTGCGATAGTCTGGCAAGGGCACTATTCGATACGGTAGCTTTGCACTCCTTTTTGTCCGAAGATTTCATATCGCGCATCGGAGTCCCTTATTCGATTGCAAAGGACAAATTGGACGTGTTGCTGCCGAATGGGTGTTCTATGCGTGCGAACAGAGTATGTGTCGTAAAGATCCGTATTGGAAGTCAGGAGTTCGACTAACTAGCGTCGTTACTGCCGCTAGTAGAGTTCGATGTCATTTTCGGAATGGACTGGCTTTCGGAGCGGAAGGCATACATAGATTGCAACCGTAAAGAATTAAAGGTGGGTGTTTGGCGGGAGACAATGTTAACAGGATTGAAGGGGTCGAGCAATACTTTAATGTCTGCTCTTCAGGTGGTCAAGGCAGTCTGTGCTGGTGTAGAGATGTTCTTTACGTTCGTGGAGGCTATAAAGCCTAAGCCCACTTTGGGTAGTATCCCAGTAGTGTGTGAGTACCCTGACGTGTTCCCGGGCAATCTTCCCGGAGCCCCACCTTAGCGGGAGATTGATTTCACAATTGAGTTTGTGTCAGGTGCCAAACCTGTGTCACGCTCTTCTTATAGGTTGGCGCATAAGGAGATGGCAGGGCTAAAGGTTCAACTAGAGGAGTTGTTGGAGTAGGGCTATGTGCATCCAAGTTCGTTGCCTTGGAGTGAACCGGTCCTTTTCGTTAAGAAGAAGGACGGAAGTTTGCGGCTCTATATCGACTATAGAGAGCTGAACAAGCTAACAGAAAAAAACAAGTACCCGATCCCAAGGATTGATGATCTTTTTGATAAGTTAGTCGGGTCATGGTGTACTCAAAATTGGATCTGATGTCCGGTTACTATCAGCTGAGGATAAGGGAGAGTGATATCCCAAAGACAACGTTCAGCACAAGGTATGGGCATTTCGAGTTTACAGTCATGCCATTCAGGCTGACTAATGCGCCATCAGTGTTCATGGATCTGATGAACAGGGCATTTAGGGAGTACTTAGACCGTTTTGTGATCGTCTTTATTGACAACATATTGGTATACTCGCAGTACGAAGAAGATCACTTCAAGCATATGCATTTGGTTTTAGAGACGCTGAGGAGGAACGAACTATACACAAAGTTCTCCAAATGCGAGTTCTGGTTGTCCTCAATTATGTTCCTTGGTCACATAGTTAGTGGTCAAGGGATTGCGGTGGATCCGGCGAAGATAGTTGCGATACGGGAGTGGCCTATATTACCTACGGTAGCAGAAGTCCGGAGTTTTTTAGGGCTTTCCGGCTATTACAGGCGCTTCGTAGAGAACTTCTCGCGGATAGCGTGACCTCTCACGACGCTGACCAGGAAAGATCAGAAATTTGTTTGGGGTCGCGAGTGCGCACAAGCTTTTGAAGAGTTGAAGAGTCGGTTGACCACGACGCTAGTGCTAAGTTCGCCGAGTGGGACCGAAGGCTTTGAGATCGACAACGATGCTTCGGGCAGTGGTTTGGGCTGTGTGTTGCTGTAGCATGGAAGTGTTATTGCGTATGGCTCGCGTCAGCTAAAGGTGCACGAGAGGAATTATCCGATCCACGACTTGGAGTTGGTGGTCATGATTTTTGTGCTAAAGCTGTAGAGTCATTTTTTGTACGGCGTAAACGTCGATATTTATACCGACCACAAGAGCCTTAAATACCTGGTGGATCAGAAGGATCTGAATCCGAGGTAGCAGAGATGGATGGAGTTCTTGGGGGACTATACATTCAAAATTCATTACGTGCCCGGGAAAGGCAATACAGTTGCGGATGCGTTGAGTCGCAGGGCTCCCGCACAAGCCAACTAGTTGTCGATTCATGATGAGCGGTTGATTCGGGAGTTGGAGGCATTAGATATATCTTGTGTTGACAAGTAGACTAGCACTGAAGCGTTATTGAACTGGACGGAAGTTCAGTATGTTATGGCTGATCAGATTCGGCAGGCTATGGATTTGGATAGCAGCATGAAGGAAATCTTGGATGCAGCTTCAGATGGGTTAAATTCCCAATTTATAGTTGACGATGGACTGTTAAGGAAGGACAGTCGTTTGTGCATCCCAAACGTGGGTAATTTATGGGTGGAGTTGATGTACGAGGCTCATCATAAAAAGTACTCAATACACCCAGGGAGCACGAAGATGTACCGAGATCTGAAGAAGTTGTTCTTGTGGCCAGGACTCAAAAAGGATGTGGCACTATATGTGGATAAGTGTCAGACTTGTGCCTTAGTGAAGGCAGAGTGCCAAAAGCCAGGGGGTTTCTTGAAGTCTTTGCCTATTCAAGAGTGGAAGTTCGATGACATTTCGATGGACTTTGTGCATGGTTTGCCAAGGTAGTAGAAGGGAAACGACGCCATCTGGGTGATCGTAGATCAGCTGACAAAAGTGTCGCACTTTTTTCCGCATAGGAAGGATGATTCGGTGGAGAAACTTGCAAAGCTTTATGTGGATAATATTATTATACTTCACGGTGTGCCCCGCAACATAGTGAGCGATAGATATGGGAGTTTTACGTCCAATGACTGGAGGTAGGTGGAGTAAATAATGGGAACTAAGTTGAAGTTCAGCATTGCCTTTCATCCGCAGACGGCTGGGAAGACCGAGAGGGTCAATAGGACGATAGAGGACATGCTTTGCATGTGTGTCCTGGACTTTGAAAAGCAGTGGGAAGACAACCTGTATTTGGTGGATTTTGCGTACATCAACAACTACCAAGCGAGCATACAAATTGCTCCCTTTGAGGCCCTATATGTTAGAAAATATCGCACGTCGTTGTCGTGGTTAGAAACAGGTGAGGCAAGGTTGTATAAAAAGCAAGAGGTGGAAAGCGCCACTTCATTGGTACGAACCATTCGAGATCGTTTGCTGATCGCTCAGGATAGACAAGCTAAATACTACAATGCCAAGCATCAGAATGTGGAGTTCGCGGTTGGCGATTGGGTGTAGTTGAAGATAAAGCCGTTCAAGGGTGTTTCACAGGTACGATGCTTGAAGAAGCTGAGCCCGAGATACCTTGGACCATTTTAGATTCTGGAGCAGATCGGCGAAGCGGCTTATCGTCTAAAGCTATCAGTGGAGTTGAGTGGTCTACACGATGTATTCCACATATCAGCGATGCGGAAGGCGGTGCAAGAGCCTTCACAGGTGATTGCGGTTGATCAAGTACCGGTGGACGAAAAGTTAACGACAAGGGTCAAACCCGTTCGTATTGAGGACTCTGAAGTCAAGCGACTTCGTAAAAAGAAGATCAGGATTGTAAAGGTCTGTTGGGACAATTGGGGTCGGGTGGAGCTCTCTTGGGAGCGAGAGCAGACCATGTTGGAGGAGTACCCAGAGTTATTCCACTCAGGTACCGCTTTTGGTTTTCTGTATCTTTTCCTTTCGGTAATTTCATGGGCGAAATTCTTTTAAGAGGGAGAGAGCTGTAATGCCCCGAAACTCAAAAGAGGGATGGGTGGCGTTTTGAGCCAAGTCTGGGATTTGGTAATGGTGTCACGGCCTGAGACACGGGCGTGTCCCAGGGGCGTGTCATGCTCGGGTTCTGCGATGGTCATGTGATCGATGAAATTGCAATCGACGAGCATCGAACAGCGAACACGTCGTGAGACACGGGCGTTTCCAAGGTCGTGTCCTACTCGGGTTGGTAGATGAGTTGTGTTGGGGGAGAGACACGGCCTGAGCCCAGGCATGTTCTGGTCCGACACGGGCGTGATAAATTTGACACGGTCGTGACGAATACCCATGTTGTCCTCGGGTTGGTGTTGGACCTGTGCTGATGGAGGAACACACCCAGCTACACGGGCATGTACTGGATGATACAGGCGTATCAAGCCTGACACGGGCGTGTCGAGTGCTCGTGTTCTTTTCGGGACGCGACAGTTTTGTCGGCGAATGAGTTACACGGCCTTGGACACGGTTGCAAGCCTTGTTCGACCCAGGAAGTTTATTTTCAGGGCGAATCGTGGCCGTTCGTTTCCTTATTTTGGATCTAACGGCTCAGGCCTTTCCATCCTAGGGTTAAGGCTGGGATTTGGGGTTTAAAACCTCACTTTTCATTGGCAACTCTCTTTCTAAGTTATAGAGAGAAGGGAGAGCAAGGAGGAAGAAGGAGGGAAGATCCGGTCGTCGGAGGAGATTCGGAGCGCCAAATTGCAAACCGAGTCCAGATCTACGGAGGCGAGATCTGTAACACCCCTATCCGTCACATAGCATATAACAGTAGGTTCGGCCATGGCCCGACGCCATATACTACAGACAGACCGGTTGGTTACTTATTGAATCCAATCAACCAATCACAACGTCCTACACAGAGCATCTAGCGGAAGTAAATTATTAAGTTGCACAGGTAAAAGAACCCATCCAAGCATGAATGTCCACTACTCAAACCCATAGGAATGTATAATCCACAAATATTTGCCTTAAGGCCTTATAATAGTTTGCTCAATAAAAGTGTCTTCCAAACCTCGGCACGCAGGCCAGTCATACATGAGAAAACAAGAAAACACTCAACATTAGGCCTTCGAGGGCCGGCTCAGCAACTTGGGCTTTAGCCCGCTATTTGTCGCTCGGCTCTGCATCACCTGCAAGCAAAAATCCACTACACGGTTGTAAACAAGAGCAACGGTCAGCTAAAGCTGACAAAATTATAATGATTCCGCCCCAAGACCGTGGCGGCAAAGCTCCTTCCCTATACTTGTTAGCAAAACAAGCAATATTGTAAAGAAACATCACATCACAGGTGCACGCGCACAAGTCCGTACACCTCGTGCTCTCAGGGAACTTACTCGGTGAAGCCAGTCCGAACCCCGTCTGGTCCTTGACTCCACCACCACCCCCATGGGGCTGCAACCACGTGAGCATTTAGTCCTTTCAGCCGTAGCCTAGACTCGTTCTCCAAACCTCGGCAAGTTCCTACGTAAAACCTTAGGTCACTTTAACCGAGCAGATGGAGCGTGTAGGGGTCCACCAGCCCGTTGCTCACCCCGCCATTGCCATTTGGCCTTTGACGCGGGCTAAGCTTCCCCAGTCCCAACTATCGATCAAACACGGTACATAGCCCCGCTATGTACCCAGTTGGCTCCCAGGCCACCAATATGAAAGAAATTCGTTTCCGTCTAGGTTTCCGGGTGCACCTTGGGGTTAATCCCCAAGATTGCCTGATACATTCTAACACATAGCAACCAAAAATAATCAAAATGCTCGAAGTCTTCTCCGTCTAACAATGCATAGCAAATCATCACCGATCCAGACCAACATATCCGGGTAGGCTTCACACATCATGCCTATGTCCGTACTACGATTCCGGACTCTAATAAGGGGGACTTTACATATGAACCCCAAGGAATATCACGAACTCGTCATACACTCGCGGGAGAAGGGTTTTCCCATGCAAAGGAAGAAGAGCTTCACATGCTCAAGATGAGAATCGTTACCCTTGGGTTCTTCCGTGGCGCCATGGAAATCTATGCGGATGGAAAGCACCGCAATCTCCTTGCCTCCACGGATCCGAAGTCCGCTCGCTATTTGGAGCCCCAAAGCTCCGCCGCTGAACAGATCTTGCCCTTCTTCCTCCTCCTTGCTCTCCCTTCTCTCTAGGTTTAGAAAGAGAACCACTCAAGAGAAATGAGCATTTCTAAACCCTATTCCCGATTATAACTCATCAGGAATAGCCCCCAGCCGTTGGATCCAAAACAAAGGAAACGGACGGCTACGATTTAGCCTCAAAATAGAAAATCTGTGCCAAACACGGTCGGCGACACGCCCGTGTACAGGGCCGTGTCACCCACTCGCCGTCGCTCTGAAAGCCCGACCAGAACACGGCTTGTGACACAGCCTCCGATCGCCCGTCTCACATGTGACACGCCCGTGTCACGCCCCGTGTGCAACATCCAGGATTTTCCCGAGTTGGACAAGGCCTGCGACACGGCATCCGACATGCCCGTGTCACAAGTGACATGCCCGTGTCTGTGCCCGTGTCACGGCCCGTGTGCATAAATCAAAAACCTCCCGAGTGGGACACGCCCTGGGACACGCCGTGTCCCAGGCTGTGTGCCTACACCCGACGATCGCTGATCGCCAAAACGTCGACCACCCGACCAGTGGCCGAACACGCCCTTGACACGCCCGTCAAACGCCTGTGACACGCCCGTGTCACGCCCGTGTCACCTGTTCAAAGTCCCAGACTTGGCTTAAAACGTCACCCGTCTCTCTTTTGTGTTTTGGGGTGTTAAAACTCTCTCCCTCTTAAAAGAATATCGCCCACGAAATTACTAAAGGAAAGAAAATGGAAAACTTAAGCGGTACCTGAGTGGAATAGCTCCGGGTACTTTTCCAGCATAGTTTGCTCCCATTCCCAAGAGAGCTCCTCTCGACCGCAATTGTCCCAACAGACCTCGACCATCCTGAACCCCTTGATACGAAGTCGCTTGACTTCAAGTTCTTCAATATGAATGGGCTTGACCCTAGTTGTCAACCCTTCGTCCACCAGTACTTGATCACCAGCGATCAAGTTCGAAGGCTCTTGCACCGCCTTCCGCATTACTGCTACGCAGATTATATCGTGTAGACTACTAAACTCAACTGATAGCCTTTTGTGATAAGCCACTTTACCAATCCGCTCCAGAATCACAAATGGTCCAAGGTATATCGGGCTCAGCTACTTCAAGCGTCGCTCCCTTGAGACATTCTTGAACGGCTATAGATCCCAATACGCCAACCGCGAACTCCATATTCTGATGCATGACATTAAATTATTTAGCTTGCCTCTTTTGAGCGATCAGCAAAAGTTCTCATATGGTTCGTACCAACGAAGTGGCACTCTCCCCCTCCTGCTTTTGGTACAACATTGCCTCACCCATTTCTAGCCACGACAATGACGTGCGATATTTTCTACCATATAGGGCCTCGAAGGGCGCTATTTGTATAATCGCTTGGTAGCTATTATTGTACGCAGACTCCACCAAAAATAGTTTGCCTTCCCACTGCTTCCCGAAGTCCAGAACGCACATGTGAAGCATGTACTCCAACGTCCTATTGACCCTCTCGGTCTGCCCATTCGTCTACGGATGTAAGACTGTATTAAACTACACTTAGTCCCAGCATTTGTTGCACCAACTTCCAAACATTGGACATAAAGCGCCCATCTCGATTGCTCACGATGTTGCGGGGCACACAGTGTAGTCTAACTATGTTATCCTTAAACATCCTTGACAGTTACTCCACCGGATCATCCTTCCTATGCGGAATGAAGTGCGACAATTTTGTCAACCAAACCACGATCACCACCATGGCGTCGTTTCCCTACTATGACATTGGCAAGCCGAGAACAAAGTCCAGTCGAACTTCAAATCCGGAATAGGCGAGGATTTCAAGAAACCCCCTGCTTTTGGCACTCTACCTTCATTAAAGCGCAAGTCTGGCATTTTGCCATATACAGTGCCACAACCTTCTTGAGTCCTGGCCACCAAAACAAATTCTTTAGATCTCGGCACAACTTTGCGCTTCCTAAGTGCATTGAGTACTTGGTATATCGTACTGCAACTCCACCCATAAATTACCCACGCTTGGGCCGCACAAACGATAGTGCTTCTTTGGCAGTCCACCTTCAACCGTCGATTTGGGATTTGACCCATCGAAGCCGCATCCATGATTTCCTTCATGCTGCTTTCCAAATCCATAGTCTGCCAAATCCGATCATCTAGGTCATACTAAACTTCTGTCCAGTTAAATAACGCTTCGAAGCTAGTCTTCTTGTCAACACAAGAGATGGTTAATGTCTCCAACTCCCGGGTCAATCTCTCAATAAGAACCGACAACTAGTTGGCTTGGGTGGGAGCCCTGCGTCTCAACGCATCCGCAACCGCATTACCTTACCCCAGGCACAAAATAAATTTCGAACGTATAGTCCCTCAAGAACTCCACCCATTTTCGTTGCCTCAAGTTCAGATCCTTTTGATCCAACTGATATATCAGGCTCATACAATCGGTATAAACATCGACTTTTATGCTGTACAAATAATGCCTCCACAGTTTTTGCGCAAAACTCATGGCCGCTAACTCTAGACAGGGAACCGAACAATTCCTCTCAATCTCTTACAGTTAGCGCGAGCCATAAGTCATAACACCACTATACTGCAACAACACGTAGACCAATCCACTGCCCAAGGCAGTGCTATAGATCTCAAAGCCTTTGGTTCCACTTGGCGAACTTAGCACTAGCGTCGTGGTTAACCAACTCTTTAACCCTTCAAAGCTTGGGCGCACTCGCGCATCTAAACAACTTTTAAGTTTTTCCCCGACAACTTTGTGAGGGGTAACTCTATCCGCGAGAAGTCATCTATGAAGCGCCTGTAGTAGCCTGCCACCCCAGAAAACTCAGGACTTCCGCGACCAAGACAACACAGGCCACCCTCGTATCCTGACTAACAACGCTGGATCCACGCACTCCCACTCTACCAACTATAGGAACGAGGAGCGCTACCGACGATAACCCAAGACTTGCATTTAGAGAGCTTGGCGTGTAAATGGTTCCTCCTTAGCGTCCCCAAAACCAAAGGTAGGTATTCAGAAGTGATATTCTTCGCACTACAAGTACACCAATGCGTCGTCGATGAAGATGATCACAAAAATGGACTAGGTACTCCATGAATGATCCGTTCATCCGGTCTATGAACACTGATGGAGCATTAGACTGCCAATATGGCATGATCATAGACTCGGATTGCCCATTCCTCGTGCTTAACGTTGTCTACGGGCATTTCTACCGAAATAAAATAGTTGGTAGAGTCTACGGCATTTCTACCGAAATAAAATGAAATTGTAACATCCCATATGGTTTTCCTATTTAGTCGAAGCGAGATTACTTGTTTGATAAACGAAGACAATCTCCCCAATAAACAAAAGATTAGCCCCAACTTTCCTTACTGAGTGCGCATGCCTAGGTTCTCAATTTCCCTTATTTAGTCCCATCGGTTCAATACAAGAAAGTAATTTATAGTATACCGAGAGGCGGTGAGGTATACCTGACTGAAAAACTCCGGGTATTTTTGCCTTATCAGGTCCTGCGGTTCCCAGGTGTGCTCCTCCTGACCGTGGTTCCTCCACAGAACCTTGACTAAGGGGATCTTCTTGCGACGCAAGATCTATACTCCTTTGTCATCGATCCGAACCGGCTCCAAGTGAACAGACCGGTCTAAAGCTACTGGCCCTTTGGTGGTCAAAATCTGCTGCTCCGGGCGTAGTAGAGCCCTTCTCAGCAAAGAAATGTGGAAGACGTCGTGAAGAGATGCCAGCTCTGGTGGCAACTCCAGCCTGTAGGCTAGGGCCCCGATCCGCTCTAGGATCCTGTAAGGGCATATATACCTAGGGCTGAGCTTCTTTCTCCGACCGCGCACCCATGAAACTCCATGCATGGGCTGGATCTTCAAAAACACTCGGTCCCCCACCTGAAACTCCACCTGACGATGCCGGGCGTCATAGTACTTAGCCTGTCTGCTATGCGCCTCCAACATCCTGTCTCTGATCAGTCTCACCTGAACCTCGGTGTCTTCAAAAAAATTCGATCCCAATGCTTTTGGATCCTCGTCCCGAACCCAAGAAAGCGGGGTCCTGCATTTCCTTCCATACAAGGCATCATAAGGTGCCATCCTGATGCTGGACTGGTAGCTATTGTTATAGGAGAACTCAACCAAGGGTAAGAGCTTCTCCCATGGTTCCCCGCGGTCCAAAATGCATAGCCTCAAAAGATCTTCCAGCGTCTGTTTGGTGTGTTCTGTCTGCCCATCCATCTGGGGATGGAATGCGGTACTGAAGGTCAATCACGTGCCTAAGTAAGCCTGCACGGATCTCAACTCCCAGGAAGTGAACCGGCCATCCCGATCCGACACGATCGTCTTGGGCACCCCGTGATATCGAACGAACTGCTCCACAAATCTCCATACTAGTACTCCCACAGAGTCATCCTTCCTGATCGGAATGAATCTGGCCACCTTCATCAACCGATCGAAGATGACCCAAATCGAATCGTTTCCAGTCCGTGATCAGGGGAGTCCATGAATAAAATCCATCGTGATGTCCTCAAATTTCCACTCCGGCACCGGGAGTGGCTGTAGCAATCCAACAGGGTTCCTACACTCCGCCTTCACCAACTGGCATGCCTCGCAATGAGTCACGAAGTATGTAATATCCTTCTTCATACCTGGACAAAACATCGTCTTCTTTAAGTCTGCTGTCATCTTGGTTATTCTCGGGTGTACAGAATATCTGCTACACTGTGCCTCCGCCATGATGTCCTCCTGAATCCGGCCTCCTGCGGGTATATATACCCTTCCTCTAAAACATAACAATCCATCTCTCAGTGAATAATCTCCCATCGAACCCTCCTCCAAGGCTTGGAATATCGGCTCTGCCCATGCATCTGTCCTTTGTCCGTCCCGGATGCGGTCTCGAATATCATCTATGGCCACCATCGATGCTAGATACTCCCTATACAGCTCTGGATCATTCTCGGATACTAGTGATATCTGCATATCTTTGAATGACCAGACTAGCTCCATGGACATCAGATGTGGTCCCTTCCCTGAGGTATCTCCTCTCCGACTAAAAGCATCTGCCACCACGTTCGCCTTCCCGGGATGGTAGTGCATGGTGTACTTGTAATCCAACAGGAACTCCACCTAACGTCTCTGTCTGATGTTGAGTTTCTTCTGTGTGTCCACGTATTTTAGATTCTAAGTATCTGAGAAGATGTCACAGTGAACCCCGTAGATGTAGTGTCGCCAAATCTTCAAAGCAAAGATCACTGCACCCATCTCTAGATCATGCACCGGATAGTTCTTCTCATGTATCTTCAGCTGTCGGGAGGCGTAGGCTATCACGTGCCCGTTATGCATCAGAACGACGCCCATACCCTGGTAGGAGGCGTCCGCGTACACCTGGAATCCCTCCCTTCTCGACGGTAGAGCGAGAATTGGAGCCGAGATAAGCCGACCTTTCAACTCCACGAAGGCCGCCCCGAACTATGGCGTCCAAACGAAAGGGGTTTCTTTCTTCGATAGGGATATAAGAGGGAGTGCAATCTGGGAGAATCCTTTTACGAACTTCCGGTAATATCCGGCAAGTCCCAGGAAGCTCCGTAAATTTGTGGCTGTCTTCAACGGTGGCAAGTCCCGCACTGCCTGAATCTTGGCCGGATCTACTGACAACCCTGCTCCGCTGATAATATGACCTAAGAAGGCCACCTCCTTTAGCCAAAACAGGCATTTGCTGAACTTCGCGTACTGCTGATGCTCCCGTAGCCTCTGTAGAGTCAATGTCAGGTGTCGTGTATGCTCCTCCTCCGTCCGTGAGTAGATGAGGATGCCGTCAATATATACGATGATGAATACATCAAAGTACTCCTCGAATACTCTGTTCATGAGGCTTGTAAATGCTGACGGCGTATTTGTGAGCCCGAAGGGCATCACTGTAAACTCAAACAGTCTGTATCTACTACTGAAGGCGGTCTTCGGAATGTCCTCCTCCCGAATCTGTAGCTGGTAATAACCTGACCTCAATTAAAGTTTCGAGAAGAAGTTCGCTCCCTCCAGTTGATCAAACAACTCGTCAATCCGTGGTAGCGGGTATGTATTCCGGACCGTCAGTCTATTTAACGCTCGATAATCAATATATAAGCGGAGACTTCTGTCCTTCTTCTTGACGAATAGAACCGGGGCTCCCCACGGTGAAGAGCTTGGCCGGACAAACCTTGCCTCTACTAGTTCCTGCAACTGACTTCGGAACTCTGTCAACTCTTTCGGGGCCATCAGGTAAGGGGCCCTAGATGCCGGCTTGGCCCCCGGCACAAGCTGTATCTGGAAGTCCTGCTCTCGGTGCGGAGGTAGTCCTGGCAATTTCTCTGGAAAGATGTCCGCAAAATCTCGCACCACCGGGATGTCTGTCACAGACTCCTTGACTTCCGCCATCTCAAATAGAATCTGATAAACCTCCTCTCCCTGCAGATGGGCCTTAACGGCCTGTACCAAAGATAAGAGTATACAAGAGGCAGGTCTTATACCTTCGATGACAATGAAAGAGTCGCCGTATATCACGGTGATCCTATTCGCTTGGTAATCAATCTGGGCATGGTTCCAGTGCAGTCATGCCATGCCCAGGATCAGGTCGTAGTCCGTCAGCTTCAAAAGCATCGCTGGAGTCTCGAACGCCTTTCCACCAATTTCTGCCTCCATATTGCAGTGGTCCGAGGTAAGGAGTTCAGAACCATCAGGTAGTCGCACCCTCATCTTCGAGCCCATGAATCGCTCCACGCCTTCCAGTCCTTCTACGAACGTCTCTGACACAAAGGAGTGAGTAGCTCTAGTATCGAAAAGCGTGCGGGCAGGCTTGCCGCTGATGAAGACTATAGCTCGGGTGATTAGATGTCTTAGGGTTCTATAATGAGTTTTCTTTCCTTGTTAATCTATCTAGTGCGGTTCTAAGATTTAAAAACTGAGAGGGAAATTCTATGAAAATAACGAAACATTGCAGCGTACCTGCTATGACCTGCTCTGGATTCCGAGGCTGCGCAAGGTCTAAAACATACACCTGCTCCCTTTGCTCCTGCCTCACTTCCTGAAGAGGCTGGTCCTATTTCCTTCTCCCATCTGGTATAGCACCTCGTCGCTGATCATTTCTTGCTCTCCGGCCCTGATCCTCCGCTTGCCGCTTCCGGCCCCGAGTGGTGTGCCAATCAGCCTCGATCCTCTTTGCCATCTCCAAAATCCAGGAGATAGGCCCGTCGGATACAAACAACAAAGCCTCCCTCAAGTCCTCCCACAGGCCCTTATAGAACCTCTTGATTTACCTTACTTCGTCCAGCAGGTAAGAATCTACATTTCAAGCCAAATGGTCGAACTCCCGATGGTACTCCACCACCGTCCGGGTGCCTATTTTCAGCTGTAAGAACCGCTCCTCCAACTCATCCCTGGACGACTGCGGAACAAAATGCTCCAGCAGCGCGGCCCTAAACTCTTCCCAGGCAACTTCCGCAACCTCCTTATCGGCAAACGTCATGTCCAGAAGCATCTTCCACCACCTCTTGGCATGGGACTCTAGGCAAGAGAAAACCAGAGCCACCATATCCTCCCAGGGGCACCGTATCCCGGTCAACATCTTGTACATAATATCCAGCCACTCTTCCATCTGAACCACCGACTATGTCCCCAAGTAGGACGGGGGAGAAAGTCCTCAGACGATGCTCAACCAGTTGGCCCCCGGGTTTGGCTTCGGGACAGGAACCTGTTGGGCCCTGAAATCCTCCAGAATGGCTGTCAGAGTCTTTCCCATGTATGACAAAAGGAAAGGAGTGGGGACCGGTGGAGGTGGTGCAACATACTGAGCCTGTTGAACTCCACCTTGTGACGTAGGCTGTGCTGGAGGCTGTGTAACAAAACCCATACTGAGAAAACGTTCAATCTTTACTAAAAGTGGACAATTTATATGTGATCCCCATATTGGCACACCACTGCTTTCGCTGCTTAGTTTGTCCCCAAACTAAACTCGAGCGGGGGTGACCCAGGGTTAGTGGACTGCTACCTTTTTCGGATCGATGTTTCCTCTGATACCACTTGTATGACCCCCCCTTTTTTTTAAACACCGGGGTCTTATGCCCAGAATGCCCCTTTTGCGGTGACACCTTCATGCCCTAATGGGGTCATCACCATAAAGCGCTGATTCTGCCGGCCAATTCCATCACAGAAAGGTAACACAATGATGTAAAAGCAAGTCCACAGGAAAAATCACATATATAGAAGTAAAATCTCAATGAAGGGAGTGTCCACATAATAATATATCAGAGTACTAAAATACGGGCTTATGCCCGTTACATCATAATCCTCACTACAGGTAACTCATGCGGAAGCAAAAACAAATCATCTACTCAAGGTCGAGACTCACGGTCCCGGTTGTATGAACTCCGGAGCTAGACTGTCCCATCTCCAAGCGCACCGGTCTCTGGGGTTGCTCCCTCTTGTTGGGCTCCACGATCCCCTAAAATGATGCAGTTCAAAAACCGTTAGTAATAAATACTAAGCCCTATCATCCCCTAACCCTTCCCCCATGGCTCCTAGGTACCGAGCGAAGAGGAAGAAAGGGAAGGAAATGAAGGTGGAGAATAATTCAAAAGCAGGTGACAACGGACCTATGCTAGCAATTCTATTATAAATAATGGCAATAACAGAAAGTAGGGAATGTAACCTTAACTTATGTGTGGAAGCACCTAAGCCAAGGGATCTTCTGCAAGGCTCCCATCGTATAAAGTGTCCCATACCACTTATACGTTGGGGTGTCGATTATCAAACAATAGCATATAAATATAAAATTTAGCCTTAATTTATAAACTTGCCCACACAAGCTTATTGACCAAGGGGTCGTTTTGCAAGGCCTATTGTATAAGCGTCCCATTCCACTTATACATTAGGTGTCATGGGTTAAATGAATCGATTATGCTATGACATACAAGTGGGTATAAAGGAACATGCAAGTGCAACTCGCACACCTGACTCTGTGCACACAGACCTTTAGTTCCCCCTTTCAGAGCCGTTACCTCCCAGGATACCTCCGTAGTGGCAGAAGGAAGCGGTGGGTTGGGCCTCGCCCACCTCTTAATCAGTAAAGCACTACCGGTCAGACCTATCGTACGCCTCAACGCTTGGTGCATAAAGCGGACTCCTGCGTACTCTTGCTGGCTGGCGCACCAGACTTCTGTTGGCGAAGTGCTAACCACACTTGTCGAGTCAGCGTATTGGCGTCGGTGCATCGAACCTCCAATACCGAAGACCCACCACCTTAATTTTCTTTCCTGACTATGCACATGCAATATTTATCGTATCAAACCAATCGAACCGAAGCTCCCCGGACCATTCTGTCCATCTCTTAACCAACCGAGCCGAAGCTCCAAACTATCATCCTGTGCTAACAGTGTTTGTGAAACGTGCAACCCTAATTACTAAGTTACTCTTATTAGTTTGTTAATATAGTTTACGTTAACCCAGGACTGCCCCCGGTATTCCCTGTGAAGGTCTCTCAAAGGGCACTAGGAACTATGATGGTAGCTGAAGCCCATCGTTCCCTTTCACAAAGCACTTACTGTTATTGGTTGATTCCCTTTACCCATTCCCTTCTCATGTTACGATAGACTAACCTAGTATGATTTTTAACCTTCCTCTCTTCGGGGAAGACGATCTTTCGTCGAACCCGAGCACCTCTAAACTCTAGCAAAACCACTTTTCCCTACTCTTCATATCATTCTATTGTGATATCATCCACAACTGTCCACCCAGACAAAATGACTAACTCAAACAACTATCCCAGATCATGTCCTATTTAAATTTAACAATTTGCTATATGCAGACCAACCTAGACTATAAGTCGAACCGAATAGGAGATAATCTAGATAATCATCCAAATGCCCTAAATTATTTACTGGAGACTTATCATGATATAATTAGCCTATAATCAGTAAACTATAATTTTCCTAATTTATCTGGCATTTAATTAATTTCCTCAAAAATTCCAAGGGCTACCGGTTTGAACATGAACTACCCTAAGTACTCTTGCAAGATGTCCAACTAAATTATAATAAATATTATGTTATCTCAATATGATAAATCCAAAGTATCACAAATTTTCTATCATTAAAAGGGCACTAAAACTATTTTAGCAATATTTTCTATCTTTCATTATTTATGAATTAAGTACAAAGAATATTCATCAAAAAATTATAAATTTATTATACTATGCAGGTACAACCTTAGAAATAGTATTGGCCAAGGTTCATAATTTTTCAGCAAGTATTAATCTCTGAATAAATTAATTATCAAATATCTCCATAAGGTTGACTTATAAAGAAAGTGTCGTAACTATAATTCTAAAAATCATGAATAAATATCTACAAGTATATAATACACTAAAACTCTCAATTCCTAAGCCCTTTTTAACATTTGTGAATGAAGTAATAGATTTACGCATCTAAAAATTATACAAAAATTCTAGAGCAACCATTCTGACCTAAAACATTTACTTCCAAGATTTCATAGGGTTTCAATGAATAGAAAGGTCTAAATAATTAAAAAATCAATTAGGTCTATAACAAACTTTACAAATGAAGTGCTAGAAATAAACATCATAAAATTCCAGTAAAATTACTATAGGTTCTACCCATTCCAAAACTTACTCTACCCGAGTTTCACAGCTTTTCAATAATGTTTAGTGACAGATTTTACTTATTTGAGATTTTTCTCTAAAACTAAGGTTAGGGTTTTGAGGTATCTTCCTATCTCAAAATTCTCCGAGATTCCATTCAGATGTTTTATATTATGCTAACGTCGACTCTATTGAATTTAAAGGTAATATGGGGGCATTTGCCCTCTTGTCCTTCACAACCCTCACAACCCTCCCTCTAGGGTCTGAGTTTGGATCCTAGGGTAAATCAACTCTAAACCACACCATTTTCCCCAAGTGGGTTTTAATAACCATTTTAAGTCAGTGGTCAAATTAACAGCCTCTGTTGAGATTATTCGACCGTTCCAACCTCTTCGTGCACTTTTTACTCAAAACGTCTTATTAATGCCTAGTTAAGGATAGGTGATTTCCTACCCAAAACTCATCCAAATGAGTTATAATTTCGTACAGAGCTAGGTTTTGTAGCCAGGGACCACTCACAAAAATTTGGGAGGGTTTGGAGGTCATTTGACCACTTAGATAAATTACTCTAACTTTATTAAATTTAAACAAAAACCTTAGGCAAAGTATCTCCAAAAATTTCCATTTTTGGACAGCCTCTAGGTATGGCTATGGGTAATCCCCTGCCCAAATTTCAGGTCATTTAAACAAGGGACAAAGAGTGGGCATTCATTTAAGTTCCTGCCCAACTCTAGGTACAGCCCCCACTAAAACGGGTGCTGCGATCAAACCACTTACCGAAACGAGTTGACATGAATTTTAAATTAATCTAGACCCGAAGGGCTAAAACTTTCATGACTGGACATTTTTCCTAAATCGGCTTTTAAGTGCCTCGTTTTACAACATTAAAATGGTCCATTTAATGTATATTTACCTTATATACTATATACATAATTTTATATTATAAAAATATTTTATTGTTCATCTTCTACAGAACCCGAGAACTGAACTCAGAAAAACTTATTTTTCCTGTAGCTCTTCTGCGATCTGTCGCCGGTCGTCCGGTCACTTCCCTGGCCAGCCACCACCACCACCTCCGTCGAGGCGATGGCTATCAGTCTGCGGTGGTTTGGCCACCGGAGGTGGCGGTTTCCGGCGTACCTGAAAAATATATTTTTCATAATTTTTCCATGAAAATGCGAGATAGATCTGGCTCCGTTGAGCACGAACTTCCTTTCTAATATCCTAAGATCTACCCACAAAAGAAGAAGTAGAGGAGGACCTTGTTTGCGGTTTGGAGGCGAGATGAACGTCGGTTTGTTATGGCGCGGTGGTGGCGTTCCCGAACTTCTCCTACGGCAAGAACAATAACTCAAATCCATTTGGTCAAGAGTGTAAACTTCTCATCTTGCTCTAAGGGGGGCTTTTATAAATCACCAAGTGGGGAGGGGAAAGGGTAAGCATTTATGACCATGAAGACTCTCCTCTTAATATTATTTCGGTTACGGTGGGGGGGGGAGGGGGAGGAAAAGGTGTAAGATGAAATGAATGATCCAGGTGGCAATTTCCTATTGGGTCAACTCTTCCTCATTTTTATAAAGTTATTAGAGAAGGAAACGACCCATAAATACTCCTGGTGCAACTTCCCATACCAGAATTTATTATAATGCGTGTTAGAATAATTTCGGGTCTTAACTGACATTTTGGCCATTGTAACGGGCGTGACACGTAGGCCACGGGCGTGACAGGCCCGGGTGGCAAATTCTGAGTTCACCGATCGTCTTCCTGAGATCGACGATCGTCGAAGGGGGTCACGCCCTAGGTCACGGGCGTGACACGTCGGTCACGGGCGAGACAGGCCCAGGTTGCAAATTCTGCGCTCTCCAATCATCTTCCTGAGATCGAAGATCGACGAAGGGGGTCACGCCCTTGGTCACGGGCATGACATGTCGGTCACGGGCGTGATAGACCCGTGATGCAAATTCTGAGTTCGCCGATCGTCTTCTTGAGATCGACGATCGTCGAAGGGGGTCACGCCCTCGGTCACGGGCGTGACAGGCCCGTCATGCAAATTCTGAGTTTGCCAATCGTCTTCTTGAGATCGACGATCATCGAAGGGGGTCACGCCATAGGTCACGGGCGTGACCGGCCAGTCACGGGCGTGACCAACCCGTGACCCAGAATCTTGGTCAATGGACTTTAATTCTTGGGTTTCCTAGGGTTCTGTCACGACAGACCGACTCCTAGGGGTCTAGCCGGAAATGGGATGTTACAGAAGGGACTCCAATGCGCGATATAAAACTTTTGGACAAAAAGGAGTGTGACGCTCCCGTATCGAATAGTGCTCGTGTCGGACTATCGCCAATCAGAACAAAGCCTACACAAACAGTATTAAGCTAACAAGCACTAGGTAATAGTATTTAAAGCTAACTTGCTATAAATTAAACCGTACCTGTCACCACATCGGCCTGTTTGATGGCCTCCTGCTAGCCCAAGTTATAGACTCTCAGTTTAGTCGGAGCATAGTGGGATGCGGTTGAATCCACCGCTTTGCCCTTCTCTTCATAAGGGGCTCCTTGCTTTCTCTAGGACTTCGGACGACCGCTCCAACAATCGCGGGCAAAGTGCCCCGTCTTTCCGCAAGTAAAACAAGCGCCCGGGTTTCGGTTGGTAGTAGCCCCCGAGGCACCTAAAGAAGGGGCTGGACCCGACGTCCTAGACTTCTTATTCCATCATCGAAAGCTAGAATTTGAAGTCGGCACCTTAAACTCCGATTTCTTGCCACCGGATTCCTTCTTCGCTTGAACATTCTTCATGTACTTTTCCAAGGACCGGGCCGAGTTGACCATGGTCATGAAACCCTGTGCCATAGGCCCTGAAAGTAACGGCCTCAAATCATCTCTTAACCCTTCATAAAAGCGGTTCATCTTGCGCTCCTCATCAACAAAGGTAGCGCTTGCATTTTGTCCCGAATGAGTGAACTCGTGGAGATACTCGTCCTCGGTGCTATCTCCTTGCACAAACTTTTGAAAATCATTTTCCAATGCGATCTTCTTGGCTGAGGGGAGGTATCGAGCCATAAACAACCTCAAAAATTCCTCCATAGAGACATCGGCCAACTGCCTTCCCCTAACATTGTGTAGCTCTAGCCCTTCCCACCATAACCTCGCATCCCCGTCCAATAAGAACGTCGCAATCGTGGTCTTCTGCCACTCTTAAGTTTCCGTTGCTGTCATCACTCTCTTAACTCTCGATAGCCAATCCTCTGCCTGAGTCAGGGTTCCCATTCCTGAGAACACTAGCGGATGGAAGCCCATCACATGCTTAAGTTGTTTCTCAGTTGCTCTCTGAGGCAACTCCGGCTCTACCATCACCTGTTCCACCCTCCTAGGCTCTGCCGCTTGGAGCGGTACTTGCTCCACAGCAGGAGCAGGCTACTACACCTGCCTCGCAAGCTGCGCATTGATCATTTCAAAAATAGCTTCTACCACTAATCTAATGGTCTCGGCTGAAGGAGGTGTTGCAGGCGCATCATTTGGTGCGCTGCTTGCCTCAGAACCTTGCCGTTCCGACGGTCAGACACCACTTCTGGTCACCTATAATCATGCAAAACACTTATAAGCGACCAAACAATATTGAAAACATCAATTATAGGAACACGCAGGTTCCTCAAACATGTGTATTTTCAATCCTAAGTGGACATTCATGGGTTCTTTTCATGTTATAATGATGACACACACACATGTGCTCACCACCGCTTAAAGTGAATTCGCCCACGAATTCATTTAAGCTTGATCGAAACCAGTAGTCTGATACCAAATTGTAACACCCCTATCCGTCACATAACATAAGCAGTAGGTCTGGCCGGGGCCCGACGCCATATACTATGGACAGACCGGTTGGTTACTCATTGAAACCAATCAACCAATCACAATGTCCTACACAGTACATTTAGCAGAAGTAAATTATTAAGTTGCATAGGTAAAAGAACCCAGCTAAGATAGAATGTCCACTACTCAAACCCATAGGAATGTATAATACACAAATATTTGCCTTAAGGCCTTACAATAGTTTGCTCAATAAAAGTGTCTTCCAAACCTCGGCACGCAGGCTAGTCATATATGAGAAAACAAGAAAACACTCAAAATTAGGTCTTCAAGGGCCGGCTCAGCAACTTGGGCTTTAGCCTGCTATTTGTCCCTCGGCTTCGTAGCACCTGCAAGCAACAATCCACCGCACGGTGGTAAACAAGTGCAACGGTCAGCTAAAGCTAACGAAATTATAATGATTCCGCCCCAAGACCGGGGCGGCAAAGATCCTTCCCTGCACTTGTTAGCAAAACAAGCAATATAGCAAAGAAACATCACATCACAGGTGCACGCGCACAAGGACGTACACCTCGTGCTCTCAGGGCACTTACTCGGTGAAGCCAGTCCGAACCCCGTCCGGTCCTTGACTCCACCACCACCCCCATGGGGCGGAAACCACGTAAGCATTTAGTCCTTTCAACCTTAGCCTAGACTCATTCTCCAAACCTCGGATAGTCCCATGTAAAACTTTAGGTCACTTTAACCGAGCAGATGGAGCGGGTAGGGGTCAACCAGCCAATTGCTCACCCTACCATTGCCATTTGGCCTTTAATGCGGGCGAAGCTTCCCCAGTCCCAACTATCGATGAAACACAGTACATAGCCACGCTATGTACCTGGTTGGCTCCCAGGCCACCAATATGACAGAAATGCGTTTTCGTCCAGATTTCCCGGTGCACCTTGGGGTTAATCCCCAAGATTCCCTGATGTATTCTAATGCATAGCAACCCGAAAACAATCAAAACACTCGGAGTCTTCTCAGGCTTACAATGCATAACAAATAATCACCAATCCAGGCCAACATGTCCGGGTAGGATTCACACATCATGCCTATGTCCGTACTATGATTCCGGACTCTAACAAGGGGGACTTTACATATATACCCCAAGGAATACCGTGAACTCGCCGCACACTCGCGGGAGAAGGGTTTTCCCATGCAAAGGAAGAAGAGCTTCACATGCTCAAGATGAGAATTCTTACCCTAGCGTTCTTCCGTGGCACCATGGAAATCTATGCAGATGGAAAGCATCGCAATCTCCTTGCCTCCACGGATCTGAAGTCAGCTCGTGATTTGGAGCCCCGAAGCCTTGCCGGTGACCGGATCTAGCCCTTCTTCCTCCTCCTTGCTCTTCCTTCTCTCTAGGTTTAGAAAGAGAACCACTCAAGAAAAATGAGGGTTTCTAAACCCTATTCCCAGTTATAACTCATCAGGAATAGCCCCAAACCGTTAGATCCAAAACCAAGGAAACGGACGGCTACGTTTTAGCCCAAAATAGAAAATCTGTACCGAATACGGCCTACGACACGCCCGTGTCAAGGGCCGTATCACCAACTCGCCGTCGCTACGAAAGCCCGACCAGAACTCGGCTTGTGACACGGCCTCCGATATGCTCGTGTCACATGTGACACGCCCGTGTCAGGGCCCATGTCACGCCCCGTGTGCAACATCTAGGATTTTCCCGAGCTAGACACGGCCTGCGACACGGCATCCGACACGCCCGTGTCGCAAGTGACATGCCCGTGTCTGTGCCTGTGTCACGACCCGTGTGCATAAATCAGAAACCTCCCGAGCGGGACACGCCCTGGGACACGCCCGTGTCCCAGGCCGTGTGCCTACACCCGACGATCGCTGATCGCCAAAATGTCGACCACGCGACCCGTGGCCGAACACGCCCTTGATAGGCCCGTGACATGCCCGTAAAACGCCCGTGTCACTCCCGTGTCACCTGCTCCAAGTCCCAGACTTGGCTTAAAACGTCACCCATCCCTCTTTTGAGTTTCGGGGTGTTACAAGATCATCGCGGTGCTTTTCATCCGTGTAGATTTCCGTGGCGCCGAAGAGGAATGTTAGGGTAACGATTCTCTACTTGAGCATGTGAATCTCTTCTTCTTTTGCATAGGAAAAACCCACTCCCGCAGGTGTGCGGCGAGATTGCGGTGTTCCTTGGGGTAGATATGTAAAGTTCCCTTGTTTAAATTTAGAGTCTGAAATCGAGAAACGGACATAGGCATGGTATATGAAGCCTACCCGGATAAGTTGGATTGGATCAGTGATGTTTTACTATGCATGTTTAGTCGGAGAATACTCCGTGCCTTTTGTTATTTTTGGGTTTGTACATGGTAGATTGCAGCAGGGATCCTTGGGGATTAACCCTTAGATGCACCCGGAAAATTGGGCGGAATTGCATTTCTGTCATCTTGGTGGCCTGGGAGCCAACCTTGAATATAACTGGGTTATGTGCTTGAATGATCGAATTTGGGATCCGGCGAAGCTTGGCCCGCACATATGGCTTAAGTTTGACAGTGCGGTATGAGCAATGGGCTTGTGGAACTGGACCTGGGCTATGTTGTTTGGTGACAGATACCTGAAAAAGGAACTGGCCATTGCTATAGTTATGCGAGCCTTAGGTTTAGGTCAGAAAGACTAATTGCTCACGAGATTTGCCGTCCAAAGGACGGTGGTGAGACCGCGGATTTGACTTGGTTCACCGAGTTTGTGCCCTGAGAGAACGGGGTGTGTGACCGTGTGAGCCTGCACCTGTGATGTTGTGTTTATTCACTATATTGCTTGTTACGCAAACAAGTGCAGGGAAGGAGCTTTGCCGCCCCGAGTTTGGGGCCGGAATCGTTATAATTTGGTCGGCTTTAGCTGACCGTTATTTTTGTTTGCCACCATTATGGTGAATTGTGCTTGCAGGTACTGCGGAGCCGAGTGGCAAATAGCAGGCCAAAGCCAAAGTTGCTGAGCCGGCCCTCGAAGGCCTTGTTTGTTTACTTGTTCAATGCATGTGTGGCCGGCCTGCGTGCCGAAGTTTGTGAGACACTATTTTAAATTTAGTGAACTTTTGTAAGGCCATAAGGATAGTACTTTAAGTGCTTTGTATTTCATTCCTGCTGAGTTTTGTTAGTGGACATTCATGCTTGTGGCTAGGTTCTTACTTTTGCAACTTAATAAATTACTTCCGCTAGGTGCCCTATGTAGGACATTATGATTAGAAGGATGGTTTCATCTAGTAACCCGCCGATCTGTCCGTGGTATATGGCGTCGGGTCCCCGGCTGGACCTACTACTATATGCTATGTGACGGATAGGGGTGTTACATTCTCGCTGAATCCAACAAGCAAAGGGAAGCTTGCAACTTTCTTCTACAATCGTGACACGAAGAAGACGAGTCAATTGGAATGTAGGGACAGCGCTTCTCTACCCCGGACGCAGTTGAGGACCGAGCTAGGATGCAGATTGACAACCCGGCAACTCCTTCCGTGAACCCTCAACAAGACTTCGGATTCGGTAGATCTCTTGACTTGTTCTTGCTTTCTTATTGTATATTTGTGTTAAAACCTAATTTGTAGATGTTGTTGCACTATTGTAGTATGCTTTATTAGATTCATGTCTATGTGATTCTGTATTACTTTAATTATTAGTTGCTTGAGGTGCGCATTTATAGATCCACCATCCACCCATGTCGTTCTAGCAAATGCTAGAAGCGTGCGTAGCGAAGAGGTGCTTTCAACCCTCATTCTGCAAGCTTACTCGTCCATCTGCCCATCGATTCGGTGCATAACGGCACAACTAGTCTTCCATCCTGCCTGGCGAAGCATTGCATAGCTGCATTATATAGGAGTAGTTGTTAGTGTTTTATTTTCTTTTTCCGCAACAATCAAACCCCCCATCGTTAAACCCGACCTAAGGACTTCAATCTCAAGTCCTCATCGAAATTAACTCCATCTTACTGTGTTCCTTGAGAGATCGATACTTGGGAAAATTCACCCATTTTATAATACTTGTGCGACTGGTACACTTTCCGTTTAACCTCATCAAGCTTCGAGTTGATTAGATTATGATGCTTTAATTCTACTTTTTTCTTTTTAGGGTTTAGCCCTTTGATTACTCTTGATTAACCTTTGCTTGTAGATATATCATTGATATATATTTTCCATCTTAGCTTTCATTCATGGCTAACTGAGAGGCAGATAGTTTGAAGTGAGCACTCAAGAGTAAAGAGAGTTGTACGCACCCCTTGAGAGAGGCAGACGTTAAATATCCCTGATTGGAGTGAAATCCAATAGCGGGGTTCACAGCGTAAGGCGAGCTTTAGGCCTCCAATTTAGACGAGAGTCCGTCGGACCTTCCTAAACTCAGGTGGGCACGTCTTCGAGAGAAGCATGTTCATGCTTTAGGAACCTCCACGGTCATGGTACTTTATCTTATTAAGCTAGAGTGTTTTTATCGCATTTGCTTTTTCAATTTTTGTCGAGGTGATTCTCGATCGAGTACTTCTTTTTTTCATCGTTCAACCCCTTGTTTTAATCAATAGTTGTGGTCTTTCTAGTTTAGTTCCAGTAGTGCTTTCATTTTATGCAAGTGTTTTCCTTTATGCTAATAGTCTTTCCTTTTCAGTTAGTAAATAACCTTAGTTTTCCTTCGATAAGATAATAGCGTTCGTGTGAGTAAGATTAGTCAACAGTTCCCGAATTTAAATACGACACTTGTGTACCCTAGCTACAATTCAATAGGTATACTTGCCTAGATGGATTGTTAGTTCGGTTTCTTTTCTTTTCTTAACAAATTGCAGGCCACCATACTCTCAATCTGAAGTTGACCATGTGAACCATTTACGGTTGGTGTTGCATACCCTGCGGAGAAATAAGCTTTATACCAAGTTCTCCAAGTGTGAGTTTTGGCTGTCATCAGTGGCTTTTCTTGGCTATGTAGTAAGTGGAGAGGGCATTGCAGTGGATCCGTCAAAGATAAGAGCTATACCGGAATGTCCAGTGTTGTCTTCGGTGGACAAAATCAGGAGTTTCCTTGGATTGGCAGGCTACTACAAGAGTTTTGTAGAAAACTTCACACAGATTCCTTTGCCTCTTACCACATTAGCGAGGAAGGATCAGAAGTTCGTTTGGACGCCGGAGCGCGCACGAGCTTTTGAAGAGCTAAAGAGTCATATGACCACGTCACCTATTTTAACATTGCCAGGTGGTATAGATGGCTAAGAGATTTATAGTGATGCATAAGGAAGCGACTTAGGCTGTGTTATTCTTCAGTTTGGAAAGGTGATCGCTTATGGCTCACGCTAGTTGAAAGTGCTTGAGCGAAACTATCCCGTCTATGACTTGGAGTTTGTGGCGGTGATTTTTGCACTTAAATAGTTGCGTCACTATCTATTTGGCATAAAAGTGTATATATTTATGGACCATAAGAGCCTAAAGTACCTATTGGATCAGAAGGATCTCAATATGCGACAACGAAGGTGGATGGAGTTTCTCGGGGACTACACCTTTTCTATTCACAACACTTCCGGGAAGGAAAATGTGGTCGTAGATGCCTTGAGTCGTAGGACTCCGTCAAGGGCAAATTGGTTGCAGATGCATGATGAGTGTCTGATCCAGGAGTTGGAAGCGTTAGAGATTTCTTGTGTTGACAAGAATTCCATAACAAATGCATGCTTGAACTGGACGGAGGAACAGTATGACCTTGCAGACAGAATTTGTCGAGCAACAGAACTTAATGAAAGCCTACAAAGCTATGCAGTGGATGGGTCAAATGACCAGTTCTCCTGGGATGATGGCCTTTTGCGGAAAGAGGGTCGTTTGTTCATCCCAAGTATGGGTAATCTAAGAGAAGAATTGATGTATGTGCATCACTTTACAAAATACTCAATTCACCCAGGGAGCAAAAAGATGTACAAAGACATGAAAAAGCTATTCTGGTGGCCAGGGTTAAAGAAAGACATAACACATTATATGGCTAAATGTCAAACATGTGCCTTGGTGAAAGAAGAATGTTAGAAGCCCAGAGGTTTCTTTAAGTCACTACCTATTTCGGAATGGAAGTTTGATGATATTTTGATGGATTTCGTGCACGGTTTGCCAAGATCTCAATGAGGTAATGATACGGTTTGGGTGATTGTATATCGGTTGACTAAAGGGGCTCACTTCCTTCCGAACAAGTTGGACGATTCAGTGGAAGTCTTGGCGAAACTTTATGTTGAGCAAATCGTACGATTGCACGATTTCCCCATAGCATCGTAAGTGACCGTGACGGGAGATTCACATTGAATGATTGGAGGCTAATCAATCAGTTGTTGGGAAAAAGGTTAATGTTCAGTACGACCTTTCATCCCCAAACTGATGACCAAACTGAGAGGAAAAATAGAACGATGGACGACATGCTCCAAATGTGCGCCTTGGATTTCTGTAAGAGGTGGGAAGATCATCTCTATATGGTAGAGTTTGCCTACAATAATAGCTACCAAGCTTCCATAAGTATGGCACCGTTTGAAGCTCTGTATGGTCGGAAATGCCGTACACTATTAGCTTGGGCGGAAGCAGGTTAATCTAAATTATATAAGCTTAAGGAAGTCGAAGAAGCTAATTCGACGATACATTATATTCGGGAGATGATACTGATAGCCCAAGATAGGCAAGCGAAGTATTACAATGCCAAGCACCGAAACGTTGAGTTTGTGATTGGCGATTGGGTATATTTGAAAATCAAGCTCTTCAAACGCGTGTCCAGGATTCGGCGCTTGAAAACATTAAGACCGAGATATTTTGGTCCATTTAAAGTGGCGGAGCTAATTGGAGAAGCTGCCTTTCGGCTAGTTCTTTCGGAAGAATTGAGTGGATTGCATGATGTGTTCCACATATCAGTGCTTCGAAAAGCCCTAAAAGATCCGGCTCAAGTGATTGCAAATGATCGCGTACCGATCGAATCTGGGCTAACGACGAAGGTTAGTCGGATCGAGGATAATATCGATAAGCAGTTGCAAACAAGGACAATCGGGATGGTCAAGGTATGATAAGACAACTACAGCCGTGAGGAGCTAACATGGGAGCGGGAGCAGACCATGCGTGCTCAATTTCTCGAACTGTTTGTCTAAACTGGTATAACAGCTTTTGTTTTATAATGTACAGAACAAAAAATGTTGTAACAAATTTTGTTGAAGAAAAGTTCTGTTATAATATCTTGGTTGTTGTTTCCTTAGTACTGTATGCAAATTTCGGGACGAAATTTATTTTAAGGAGGGGAGGATTGTAACACCCCAAATCGGTATAGTTGTTTAGTCGACCTGAGATCGAGGATGATCGTCGAGCGGAGCTCAACGACGATCGTCGAGCTGAGCTCGACGAAAAACGTCGAGCGGAGATCATCGAGCTGAGCTCAACGATTCTGGCCTATTATCAGCCCCAATGCGGAGGGATGAACCGTGTCAGGCGAATAGCGTGCTGCCATTGAGCGGTGGTTGACCTTTTTAACTCCAAACTGAGCCGTTTCTTGGTTTTGTTGATTGGATTAAGTGGTTGGGATAGAACCCAAGGCCTTATCTGTAGAGGAATTGAAAGAGGATAGTATTATTTCCTTTTTTCTCTCTCTCTTCCTCGTTACCCAAGTTCTGGAGCAGAAACCTTCGACTAATGCTAGGGTTGCTTGCTGAAGAAGATCTTGAGGCTGAAAACAAGATCTGAAGCTATAATCGTGAAGGGGAAAGTGAGGCGATCATTTCCATCCGCGTAGAAATGCTTTGTCAAGGCTCCAAAGAGAACGTCAAGGGTAACGATCTTTCTTCTTGGATATGTGAAGTCCTTATTTTGGAATATGCATGGATTTTCCCCACCAAAAGGTGGAATGGTTAGTGATTTCCGTTGGGTTGATTCTTGAAATCCCCAAGTAGTCTTGCATATAGATCCGGAAATGTGTAGTACGGAATAGGCATGCTGTGTGAAGCCCATCTGGACAGGTTGGTCTAGATTGGTGATGTTTTATTTTGCGCAACGGAGAAGACTCCGCGTTTAAACGAGTAGTTTGTGGAATCAGTGGTTTAGGCCTGTGAAGTGGAGTAACAGGAAGTACTGGAATGGGGATTCCAGGAAAATACCCTCGTAATTCTTGTGATGTATGCTATGGAAAGACAAGTTTTCTTGAACTGCAGGATGCTGCAGGGTTTGGGTTGAGTTTGGGTATAGAAAGAGAGCTTCTATTGAACCCGCTAAGTGATCGTGTGGAATGCTGACACTAACTCCACTTTTTGCATTGTGAATCCAGTCCTTGGTGAACAGTATGGCTATTGTGAGCTGCGAGCTCTTAAAATGCTTCATGTCGAACGGACAAGGGGATGCCGACCCGCATCATTCTAGTATTGAACTAGCAATTTGAGCAACAAGCAAGGGCTAAACTATATCCGCAATATGGTTGTCTGACATGAGTGCCTGGGATGTTGGCGTTCGTCAGGTTCCTATAATGAGAGTCTTAGGCCTGCGCACCCTTAAGACTAAAGTCTCCGGCTATAGGCTGTGGAGCATAATGCTCAAACTTTACCATTGGGCTTTGGACCCTTGAATGATGGTGCGACCCTTGTTTTTCAGTACACAAAGATTGGGCCCTGAGTGCGCAGTGCATCGGGCCGCGTGGACAACATTTGTGATATATTGATTGTGCATGAGTGCACATTTTTTGATATATTTGTTTGAGAAATGCAATGCCTGGAGGGAAGGAATACCACTGCCCCGAGAAAGGGGTAGGGTCATTATAAATTGGTCAACTAAATGCTAACCGGTTCCTTGTTTGCCACCATCATGGTGGGATGTACTTGTACAGGTACTGGAGAGCCGAGCGGGAAATAGAGGGCTGAAGACCCTATTGTTGCTGTTTCTTCTGGCCCTCGAAGGTTGAGCTAAGAACTTTATTATCTTCATATGTAGCTGGCCTACGTGCCGATGTTTGTAATCCACACCTATGAAGCTTAACTGTAAGGCCTTAAGGCCAAACTTTTGTGTATTTGGTGTACATTCCTTTGGGGTTATATATAAATGTGATTGTTTATAGATAGTGGACATTCGTGGCTGTTGAGTTCAATATTATCTTTAAATCTTCCACTAGTATGCTCTGATTTAGGATGCAAGAATGTTTTGGTATTAACTTGTAACCTCACCGCCTATTTGTGGCATATAGTGTGGGGCCCCAGCCAGACCTTCTATTATATGTTATTTAACGGATGCGGTCATTACAGTAGGGTTCTAAGGAAGACAGAGCTTCAGTATCCTATTTTGGAGACATTGGCATTCACCCTAGTCATCTCGGCCCGAAGGCTCCGTCCATATTTCCAGGCACACTCTATCCATGTTGTGACTGACGTCCCCCTTCACAACATCTTTGAGGGGGTCAAGCACTCCGGGAGGTTTGAAAAATGGTTGGTAGAGTTGAGCGAGTTTGACATATCCTCTATCCCTCTACTCTCGATGAAGGCCCAGGCATTGGTCGTCTTCCTAGTCAACTATATGGTAGATATTGAGGAGGCCGAGCTCACTCATCCAGCTCCTTGGAGGGTGAAGGTAGACAGCGCATTGGGGAGGCACTCCTTGGGGGTAGGAGTGATCTTGGAGAGTCCTCAAGGGACATGGATTGAGCAAACGATGGTCATTCATTTCCCCATCACCAACAATCAAGCGGAGTATTAGGCAGTGATTATAGGGCTTCGGCTGGCCCAGGAATTGGGGTGCAGGACGTGGAGGTTCTGACAGACTCCATGGTGGTGTCCTCCCAGATCAACGGCGAGTTTGAAGCGAGGGAGCCCACTCTCCAACTATACCTGGCAAAGGTGAAGGGGATCATTGGCATGTTCCAAACATTCTCCATCAGACATATGTTTTGGGAAGAAAACGAGCAGGTGGATCAGCTAGCCAAGTTCGGACCTCGTGCGAGGGGAAATCTTACCGACCTCCTCTGCCCTTCCATCGAAGAGGGGTGTTAAAATTCCTCAACACGATCAGGTAGATAGCTCTGATACCAAGTAAAACTTTCAAAGCTATCAAGATAACACCTTTATCAAGCAGAAAACGGGAACTAGGCGTAGTAACACTCAACCATAAACCAAGCTCAATTAATCAGAAATAACAGAAGACAACAAACAAGTCTTGTATTATCAACAATCTTCTTTATAAGGCAGGACATAAATGACGAGACATGATTCGTGGATTTACAAAAGAAGAGCATACAAACATAGAAAGAACAACAAGCCGGGCGGACTGCCTTAGAGACCGCCGAGACCGCCAAGCTTCTACTGCACCAAACTGAACTACGGAGTCCGCATAGATCGCGGACAACCCAATATTCAGTTGAACACCTTTATCCACTCTTTGCAAGCATCCTGACCGTAGAGGTAGCCTAGCTGCCGGAGTCCCGGAACAAAGCTGCTGACAAACTGAAGAATAGACCACCGTGACCGGCGGACAAGTTATTGAATTGGGAAAGCTAAAGGAGAAAAGTCCGAATAGCCATAACCGTGACCTGTTGCACCTCGCTGATTGTTAACTGCAAGCTCCACTAATCCCTAACCATAATCAGCACCAAAATCCTGACTTTTAAGCGCTAGTCGTAGAACCTGCAAACAACAACCAAGTTAACCTTCTCAAACCGCGTGGACAAAAAATCCGAGGCCGCAGCAATTAACCCACATTCAAATTAATGTTCATTCAAATAATTATGATGTCACAGGGGGGTCCTATTTATAGGAGTGGAGAGGAGTGTGGCCATCACCCTAGTAGATAGAAACACAACCCTAGCCCACAGCTAACATAGAGCAGTCCGCTCAGTCTGCATGGACAAGGCCGGGCACCAGTCTATCTACCTTACATAAAAGAAGGCAGGATAGAAGACAGTTCGCATCCCTGCGGACATCGCACCAGCCCGCAACAACAATGTCCACGACAAAAGGCACAAACCACCCGGTCAACCAGCGGACATTGCAAACTCTGCGATCAAACTGAACTTGTCACAAATCGTGACCAAGTCCCTAATTAGAGAACCTCTAGCGCGAGATCCACGGACATGAACAATAGACCACCCAGTCCGCCAACTCCAATCCAGTCCGACCAGACCGCAAATATACAACCTATCTGCACAACAACCACTAAGGACACACCACCAGGCCATAACACCAGACCTCTCAGGCCTCACCACCAGTCCGCAAGACTGTCCGCCCAGGCCATTAGGTCTGCCTGATTAACCCCACTTTCATTTCAATAATTTCAACAAGGGGGAGCTGATGGAGGTGGACCGGCATCCCTCCTGGATGGACCCCTTCACGACCTTCTTGTCCATAGGAGAGTTCTGAGAGGGCTAAGATAAGAAGCGCTTCAAGTATAAGTCGGCATGGCATATCCGTCAAACAACTAGACCCCTAGGAGTGGGTTTGTGATGACTAGATCATGACAAAACCCTAGAGAGCCCAAGAAGACCAAGTGAACCTAGGAATGAAGATAAGATCACGCAAATAACACTTTCCAATTACCTAACCTAGGGTTGGACTTTAGGGCCTCACCTTTACTCTTTGACCCCTCCACAACATCCTTAGTCCTTTAGAAGGTTCATTGGGTCACCAAGGATCCATTGAGGTCAACTAAAAAGGTCAAGCTGATCAAAGTCAACCCTAACCCTAATATGATCAAAGTGCCCTATCTAGGGCCAGAGGACATTCCCTTAGCCAATTTGACCCCACCTAAACCTCCCTAACCCTTTAGGAGGGTCATTGGGTCACTAAAAAACCCATTTGGGTCAACCAAAGTGGTCAAGTTGACCAAAGTCAACATAAACCCTAAAATGGTCAAAGTGCCCTAAATAAGGGCCAAGTGGCCTCCAAGGTATCAAACCAACCCCATCCAAGTATCCCTAGACCTTAGGGGAGGCCAATGGGTCACTAAGGACCCATTGAGGTCAACCTAAAAGGTCAAATTGACAAAAGTCAACTCAACTTTAGTTAGGTCAAATTAGCTCAAGTTGACCAAACCTAGCCCAATCCACTTTGGCTAAGCCAAATTGGAGTGGCCCACCAACATTAGGGACAGATATTTACATGGAATTCCATTCATTTTATAGAAATGGTGACTAGGAGAGATAATCTCATTTTTCCTTTAATGGAGGAGAGAGGAAGAGAGAGAAAGAGGGCCATTCATGGCAAGGAAGGCCAAGGGGCCTCCTCTCTTCACCTCCAAGGCTGGATTCATCTTTCCTGATGAATTATGAGAAGATCAAGGGGTTTTTCAGGATGTATAAAGGATGGATTAAGTGGGCTCTACCATGGCCGAACCTCCCCCCATGGACATTAATGGCCATTGAAGTTAGACCCCTCCTCTTCCCCATTTTGCTATCTTAAAAGCTTCACCAGTCTGAGAGAAGAAGTTTCCACCCTTCCCCCAAAGAATTAGAGCTCTTCTCTTGTACAATTGCAAAGCACCAGAAATCGAAAAATCCGGCGATGGTGGCGCGACGGTCGGCCCAACTCCAGCTCTCCCAAAAGGTCCTCCTCTAATCCTTTCTTTGTGGGTTAGAATCTTAGATCGTTTAGGAGAGAAATCGAGCTCAATTGAGCTCGATTGGGAGAGCATATTACAGCTTTTTTCATGGATTTTCTACCTATCGGGTTCGTCGGAAACCTCCCCACAGGCGGCCGTGCCGCTGCCCGACGATAGCCCCCACCTCAATGGAGGTGGTGGTGGCGGTGGCCATCCAGGGAGGTGGCTGGGTGGCCGACAAATGGACATGGAAGGTGCTCCAGGTCGGGATGATTGCAGGCATTGGCTGGAGGAATAAGAAAGCCAGGAGCCACTCGATCATGCTTTAAGATTCGTGCAAATGATTATATATTAAATCATTTTATTTCATTTTCTGTCATAGTATTTGGCTGTTTTAAATTAATTATTAAAAATACTTAGGGTCCCCTACAGTAAAAGTGGTCTACATGAAAGTTGTATCCCTAAGAGTATAGTTTATGTTAAAATTGGTTTGAACCAATTTAGAGTTTAGATAAGACCATAGTACTCATTTTGGTGAGGTCTATAGCTAGGCTTATTGAAAGATTGTTTTGAGTGCCCCCATCAATCCAGGCCTCCAAATGACTTGAAATTTGGTTGGCGGTCACTCGACTTTATACCTACAACATATAAAAAAATGAGAATTTTTGGAGAATATTTTCCTATAGTTTTTGTAATAATTTAATAAACCTTATATGATTTGATTAGAGGGTCTAATGACCTCCAAATCCTCACAGATTTTGGTGAGTGGTCATTTGGGTCAATATAGGACTTTGTATAAAATTTCATCCCATTTGGAGATGATTTGGTTTTGAATTTTGGAAACCCTTGTCTAGGCCAAAAGGGGTTAAATAGGTTAAAATGTCCTTTGTGGTATTCAGAGACCAAATCATCTTAACAGAGGTTGAAACTTGGGCCACTGATTTTTTATGACATTAAACACCCTCACATGGAGTTTGGGGTAGACTAGGGTGGATTTTCCCTAGGACCCTAGTTCAAACCCTAAGGTTGAACTTTGGGGGTGTGAAGGACATGATGTGATATATCCATGTATGGACTTGGTGTTTAGTCCATGTGATCTTAGGGTGGTGAAATGCCCTAGGAAGGAATTTGGTGATATTTAGACTTAGACACACAACTTAAACCAATTAGGAATTGTTTAGTCCTATACCTTTTATGAAAATAATGAAGGGTAATATGATATTGGATCTTCATGAGATTTTGGTAGGAGTAATTTTGTAGTGCTATTGACTTCTGAAATTTATTATAGGATGTTTAGAAAATAGTAGCCCTTACTTGTAGTTATAAACTTCAACTTTCCCCATGTGATGATTTTGAAGTAACCATGGTTAAATTAACTTAGAATGTTATGGAACTTTGTCAATGCTGATTAAAAATGATTTAGATGTATTAGTAAATTATTTGGGCATTTCCTCTTAGTACTTCATGTGTAATGTGAACTAGTGCACCATATATTAGAAAGTAGATAATAAATACAATATCTTGCTGTAAAATAATGTTACTTGGCCAGAGAATCTTTTAGGGCATAATAAAGCCTCGAAAATTATTACATGTCATTTGGATGAGTTTATAAGAATGTTTCTTCTCAAGTGCACTTTAATGGAATTATTTGAAGTATTTTCTACATAGCTCACTAACCTTGGGATTGCATGAAACTTAGTCAGTAGTGTTTTATGATCATTATATGGCTCTGGTAAATTTTATATAATTTTAGACAATGATTTATGGTACTCTCTTCATTAACTCTAATTATTTGAATTACATGAATTCATTATTTAGGAGTTATTACATTTATAAAAATATTTGAAATTTGGTATTCATAGATTGTTTGCTATCATATATTGTTTATAATTTTTGGGTGGCCATAACTAAAGGAAATCTAGTACTTCATGTTCAAAATTACATATTAGCTAACTTTTGGGAAAATTTAATAAATGCCAAATTAACTAGGAAAATTATGATTTTCTGTATTTAGGCTAAATGTGTCATGACAGACCCATAATAATTATCTCAGGGCTTTTGGAGAAAATTTAGAGTACCTTCCGTCATGTACAACATATAGATTAGGTTGGTCTGCATTTAGTAAAACTACAGAAATTGTGATAACATGTGGAATGTACATAGGGAGATGGGGTCAATAGTTTACTTATTTGGTAAGGTGAAAAAGTGAGTTTCATTAGGAGTCATGATGAGGAGAGTGCTGGGTTGAATAGTGTTAAGAGGTGTTTGGGATCGACAAAAGATCATCTTTCTAGTGGAAAGAGAGAGAGAGTCAAAATACACTAGGGTTAGATCCAGTATAATATTAAAAGGGATCGGGAATTTTGTAATAACCAATAATTATCAGTGCCTTGCGAATGGGAACGATGGGCTTCAGCTACTATCATAGTTCCTAGTGCCCTGTGAGAGCCCTTCATCGGGAATACCTTGGGCAGTCCTAGGCTAACCTAAACCGTAAGAATAATCAATGTTTAAGAGTAACTTGTATAACTAGGATTATACTTACAATCATACTCCCCGGTGTTATGGGAGTTAGGTTGGGTCTCACGAGCGGTAGGCTCTGTGGTTTTGGTGATGGGCAGGTTAGCCCAGCGAGCCGATGGCTCGGTAGATATTTATGACAGACGGGATAGTCCGGGGAGCTTTGGATCGGTGGGAGAATATATTAATATTGCATGTGCATAAAATAAAAAGGTGGTCGGTCTTCGACATGTGATATTCGTCGCACCGACACCAACACGTTGACTCGGTAAGTGTGGTTTAGCACTTAGCCAAATAAAGTTCGGTGCGCCAGCTGACAAGAGTACGCAGGAGCTCCGCTTAGTGCACAGCCACTGAGGCGTACAATAGGTCTGACTGGTAGTGCTGATACCGGTTTAGATGTGGGCGAGGACCAACCCACTTCTTTTGTTTGCCACTACGAAGATATCCTAGGAGGTTAGGCTCTAAATAGGGGAAACTAAAGGTCTGTGTGCACAGAGTCGAGTGTGTGTGTTACACTTGTGTGTTCACTTCATAGCATACTTGCATGACATAGCATAATCATTGCATATAACCCTTGATACCAATTGTATAAATTGGTATGAGACTCTTTATACAATAGGCCTTGCAAAAGGACCCCTTGGTCTATAGGTTTGTATGGGCATTCCTATAGGTCATGGTTACTTACTTAGTTTACCTTCTCATACTTTATTTGCTCACCTTTTTCATGTGTATCCTAGTATTATTTACCTACTATTTGCTTACTTATACTTGCTGTGATTATATGCTCATGATAGACAAGTTCCGCTGCCACCTGCTTACTTTTGTTACTCTCCACCTTAAATACCTTCCCTTTCCTTCTCCCCGCTCGGTGCCTAGGAGATGTGGGGAGTGGCGGGGTATGATAGGACTTAGTATTTAAGACTAACAATCATTGACCAAATCATTTTAGTGGATCGTTGAGCCGAACCAGGAGATGCATCCCCAGAGGTTGGTGGGCTTGGAGACGGGACAGTTTAGCATGGGAGTTCAGGTAGTAGGGACATTGAGTCCCAATCATTAGTACTTATAATAGATTTGCTTTTGCATTAAGTGGCTTGTAGTGAGGCTCATGATGTATCGGGCAGGATCCCTTTTTATTAGTACTTCATTTATTGTTACTGTGGACTCTCCCTTCATGGAGATTTATCTATATGTGATTTCTGTGGACAAGTATTTGAGTTTTAAATTACTCTTATATTTATTCTACTCGTCTATGATCTGTATGGTCGGCAGGATCGACATTTTGTAGTGACGACCTTCCCAGGTGTGTTGGTGTCACCGCAAAGCGGCGGTTCTGGGCATAAGACCAAAGTGGTTTAAAAAATGCGGTCTTACAAACTGGTATCAGAGGAAACCTTGATTGAAAGAGTAAAAGTCCACTAACCCTGGGTTACCCCCGCTCGAGTTTATTTTGGGGACAAACTAAGCAGCGGAAGATGTGGTGTGCTCATGTGGGAGATCACTTGTAATTGTCCACTTTTTAATTAGGTTTGACTCAAATTTCTTACAATTGTCCTTTATTATGCAGCCCCCGACACATCCTACACCGTAGGGAGGAGCTCAGCAAACTCTGAATGTTGCACCACCTCCCCTGGCTCCCACTCCGTTTCTACAGTCGAAGATGTGGCAGACTCTGATGGCCATTCTGGAGGTCTTCAGAGCCCAGCAGGCTCCGGCTCCGCTGCCGAACCCGGGGGCCAATTGGTTGAGCATCTTCCAAGGACTCTCTCCCCCATCTTACATTGGGACGTAGATGGCCGTAAGGACAGAAAAGTGGCTTGATATCATATTTGAGATGTTGACCAGGATACGATGCCCGTGGGAGGAGAGGGTACCTCTAGTGGTCTCCTGCTTGGAGTCCCATGCCAAGAGATGGTGGAAGACATTTCTAGATACGACATTTGTAGATCGGGAGGTTGTTGATGTCACTTGGGAGGAGTTCAGGGCCACACTTTGTCCCACAGTCGGCAAGAGACGAGCTAGAAGGGAGGTTCCTATAATTGAGGCAGGGCAACAAGACAGTAGTGGAGTACCATCGGGAGTTCAATCATTTAGCCCGGTTTGCGGACTCCTATCAGTTGGACGAAGTGGGATATACCAAGAGGTTCTATAAGGGCCTTTAAGAGGACCTGAGACAGGCTCTTCTGTTTGTATTCGATAGGCCTATATCTCGGATTCTAGAGATGACAAAGAGTATGGAGGCTGAATGGCACACGACTCGAGGCTAGAAGAGGCCAACTGAGGATCAGGGTTGGGGAGGCCGGAATGATCAGCAGAGGGGCCTCTTTACTGATGAGTGAAGGGTAGAGGACCAACCCCGCCAAGAGGTGATACAGGAGCCGAGGGATCCAGTGGTATTTGCCCATCATCCTCTTCAGATGCGAGAGATACAGAGTCCCTAGGGTGTGGCACTTCCCCCGCCCAAGTGCTATAACTGTCATCAGGTAGGGCACATTCGAAGAAACTGCCCCATGAGAAGGGCACCTTTACCGGCACCATAGGCTGCCACGCCCGCTCAGAAGTTTGCAGGCCGAGGCCATGGAAGAGGATGTGGTTTCCAGGGCAGAGATCAGAGGAAAGAGAGGGAGCAGGTATATGCTCTATACTTGGCTCCACCTCGGGACCCGGGCAGGGTGATTGCGGGAATGCTAGTAATTTTATATTATTATTCACTTTTAGAATTTTTTGAACAACAAACAACAGTAGTATACTAGAAAAAAAGAACCATAGGCCCATTTACCTAACCATAATTAAATAAATAGGAATAGTTATGGTGTGCGACTAACCTGCCCATACCTTGGGTGATATGGGGGCGTCACACAACTTCGTCTCCGAGGAGTTTGTAAAGGGACTTGAGGGTGTCAGTCATTATTCGTGATTTGCAAGGATAATGCGTCTCCCCAATGGGATGGAGGTCTTAGCTACTGCTATGTGCCTCCTAAGGGTGACTATTGATGGTCTGACACTCGAGGCTCTGGATATAGTCTTGAGGATGCCGGACTTTTACCTGGTTCTGGGAATAATCTGGCTTACTTGGAACCATGCCCAGAAAGATTGCCCGACAAAGAAGGTTTTACTGAGTTACGATGGCACCTTCGCGACCTTTGAAGGTATTACTCCCATCTCGCATAGGATGTTATCTCCTACTCAGGCCGTCAAGGCCCACATGCAGGGAGATGAGGTCTATCAGGTGTTCTTCGAGATGGTCGAGGTAAATATGATGGTCGCTGATATAACGGTGGTGCAGGAATTTGCGAATATGTTTCTTGAGAAGCTACTAGGATTGTCACCGCATCGAGAGAAGGATTTTTAGATCCAGTTGGTGCCGAGAACTAATCCACTGTGTAGTGCTCCCTATCAGATGGCACCAAAGGAGGTGGTGGAGTTCAGGAGTTTGCTAAAGGAGATGGTTGAGGCTGGATTCGTTAGGCCAAGTTCCTCTCCTTGGGGAGCTCTGATCTTGTTTGTGAAGAAGAATGATGGGACCCTCAGGTTGTGCATCGACTATCGTGTACTAAACCGGTTAAAAGTCCGGAACACATATCCACTACCAAGGATCGATGAGTTATTTGATCAGCTAGAGGGATAATATTGGTTCTCGAAGCTGGATCTGAGGTCGGGATACTATCAGTTACGGATTCAGGAAGAAGACATCCTGAAGACGGTGTTTAGCAGCAGATATTGCTTGTATGAGTTTATCTTAATTCCCTTTGGGCTCACGAATGCGCCATCGACATTCATGAGCTCTATGAATTGGGTGTTCAAGCCATACCTCGACAGGTTTGTCATTGTATTCATAGATGACATCCTCATTTATTCGAGGATGAAGGAAGAGCATGCACAACATCTGGCCTTGACTCTAGAGAAGCTCAGGGAGCATCAGTTGTATGCCAAGTTCAGCAAATGCCAGTTTTGGCTGACGGAGGTGGCCATTTTAGGTCACATTATAAGTGGAGCAGGATTGGCAGTGGATCCCGCGAAGATCAGGTAGTGCGAGACTGGCCTTAGTAGAAGACGACCACGGATCTCCGAAGTTTTCTAGGATTGGTCGGGTACTACCGGTAGTTTGTGCAGGGATTCTCTCAGATAGCCCTTCCACTCAATTCTTTCATGAAGAAAAACACTCTGTTCATTTGTACTCCGTAGTGTGTGGCGGCCTTCCAGGAATTGAAGGTTCGGCTTACGTCGACCCCTATACTCACTCTCCCTTTTTGGAAGGAGGGCTTACAGGTGTATATTAATGCGTCGTTTCACGGGATGGGCGCTGTACTAATGCAATATGGACATGTGATAGCATACGCCTCCCTCCAACTAAAGAAGCAAGAGCAGAAATACCCTATGCATGACTTGGAGATGGGAGTAGTGGTGTTCGCTCTGAAGATTTTATAGCATTATCTTTATGGTGTGCACTGTGAAATAATTTCGGATCACAAGAATCTTAAATATGTCGACATACAGAAGGAGTTGAACATCCACCAGAGATGATGGGTGGAGTTTTAATCTGATTATGAGTACACGATACACTATCACCAAGGGAAGGCGAATGTGGTGGCAGACACACTGAGCTGGAGGACTACCACTTCAGGAGCATAGCCCCAACTGATGGCTGTGGAGCTGATACGGATGATGGAGGATATGCAGATTACTTTGGTGTCCTCTGATAACTCAGAGCTTTATGAGGAGTATCTGGCCGCGATGAGCACAATTGATTATATTCGAGATCATATCAAGTTGAGCACAGGATGGATGACAAGCAAGATCTAGTATTCAGTACCTTGTAGGCAAGCACGATCAGGGAGTATACTGAGAGGGATGGGTTGGTATGCTTTAGAGGACGATTGTACATACCAGCTGGGGGTAGAATTTGGGAGGACATTATGAGCGAGGCTTACTACAGCAGGTACTTGGTGCACCCAAACATCACTTAGATGATGGCCGAACTGAAGAGGACGATGTGCTGGCCGGGTATGAAGATGGATATCACATACTTCGTGACTTTTTACGAGGCTTGTCAGTTAGTGAAGACAGAGAGTAAGAGTCTGGCCGGATTCTTGCAGCCACTTCCGGTGCCGGAGTGGAAGTTCGACGATATCGCCATGGATTTCATACATGGTCTTCCTCAGTCATATGTGGGGAATGACTCGATATGGGTGATCATCGATTAATTGACGAAGGTGGCCAGATTTCTACTGATCAGGAAGGACGCTCCGGTGGGTGACTAGGTGCGGAGGTTTGTGGAGTAGTTTGTCCGATACCATGGAGTGCTGAGGACGATAGTGTCTGATTATGATGGACGATTTACGTCTAAGGAATGGAGGTTGGCCAAGGATTATTTGGGGACCCGGTTGACATTTAGTACCGCCTTCCATCCTCAGACAGATGGACAGACAGAGCCCACCAATCAGACACTGAAGGATTTGTTGCGTCTTTGCATACTAGACCGCGGAGAGCAATGGGAGAGGCAGCTACCGTTGATCGAATTCTCCTACACCTACAGATACAAGCCCAACATCGACATGGCCCCTTATGAGGCTTTATACGAGCAGAGATGCAGGACTCCTTTGTCTTGGATCCAGGATAAGGATCTGAAGGCACTTGGCATGGAGTTCGTCGAGGATACAGATGCTCAGGTGCGGTTGATTCGATATAGGATATTGGAGGCCCAGAGCTGATAGGCAAAGTATTACGATGCTCGGCATCGTCAGGTAGAGTTTCAGGTAGGAGACCGGGTGTTTCTGAAGATTCGCCCGATGCATGGAGTTCCGCGAGTGCGTGGTAGGAAGAGGCTCAATTCGAGATACATGGGGCCTTACAGGATCCTAGGACGGATCGGTCCTTTGGCTTCTACACTAGAGCTATCGCCAGACCTAGTGGGTTTGCACGACGTCTTCAACGTTTCCTCTCTTAGGAGAGCTCTACTTCGGCTGAAGCAGCAGATTACGACTACAGATGGGCCTATAGCTTCTAATCGATCGGTGCACCTGGATCCGATCCGGATAGACGATACTGGTCAAGGTCTTGTAGCGCAAGAAGGTTCCGCTGGTCAAGGTCTTGTGGAGAAATCATGGACAAGAGGAGAGCACGTGGGATTCGCAGGACTTGATGCAACATAGGTACCTGGAACTTTTGATGTCAAGTATTCCCTTTAACCACTCGGGATGTTACACGTTACTTTTCATACCTGAAACCCCGTAGGCCTAACCTGAATTTCGAGGACAAATTTTTTTTATGTATTGGGATTTGTAACATCCCTCAAACAACTAGACCCATATGAGTGGGTTTGTCAAGACTAAGTCATGACAAAACCCTAAGGAGCCCAAGAAGACAAAGTGAACTTGTTGGATCCCTAGTTTGGATTTGGGCTAGGATCACTAATCAAGGCTAAGTCAGACTCACATTGTATAGCTAGGGTCTTGTCTTGTGTCTTAGGTGTCTTTTAGATCAACAACTCAGTGAGACAAGACCAAGACATTAGAGACTTAAAAGACAGTAGAGACTGTTCAAGAAAGAAATTTTCCTAAGTAAAAAGTTCGTTCGACGATCTCTGAAGTGAGTTTGACGATCTTCGTTCTGCGTTCGACGATCTCAGAGTTTTATCTCTACATACTGAGATCGACGATTGTTGAACTTAGCTCGACGATCTCTGATCTACATTCAGGATTGAGATCGACGATCAACCATCTCAGCTCGATGATCTTGAAGCCCAGTTTGTAAAGCAGATTTTCAGGTCAACTATCACAAGGCTCAGCTCGATGATATAGGATGTTTGAGTTCGACGATCTCAGGACCAAATCGACGATTTCTGCCAGATCAACATTTTATTCCCTGCAGTTATGATTTTCCTTATTGACTGTTTATTCTATTGCTTATATGACTCTGAGTGATTAATGCATATATTCTCATAATATAGCTGTTCCTTGGCAAGCATTAATTGTTGGTTTTCACAGAGTTATTATACAGCTTTTCTCGGGACAGTTAAGGAAATGAGTTAATTCTCTTATAGCCATTGCACAAGTTCCCGTGATTCCGACAGTCAATCAATGTGAACGATTTAAAATTCTGTTTGGAATTATTCAAAGGAAAAGGACTCAGAGAATAAAAAGACCCAGAGAATTATTATTCAGTACTTCTTGATGCAGTCGACAGACTTTTGAAAGAAATTATAAGGTTGCAAGAAAAAGAAGAGGAACAGCTCTCAGTTCCAAAAACAAGAGTTCATTCAGGAAGCTTGTTGAGAAAATCATCTTCAATCAGTCTCAGCTTTCTGGAATTCAAGTCCTACACCTTGTATAAGGCTCTGATCTCCTAAACCATTCAAGATCACAGGACAAGCCTTGACATCATCAGGATCACTCTCAAGTCTTCTCTCATTTGCTTGAGAAAAGAGAAGACAACTCAACTTTTTTCCTTCCCCCCTCAGTGTAAAGGGTTCTTACTCCCTTCAAAAGTAATTCCTGGTTGTGAGGTCTCCTAATCAAAAGACTTCAAGTTGGTTTTCCGGCACCTGATCAAAAGCCAGAAAGGTTGCAATATCTCCCTTGAAATAGATATTATTTGGTGGCAGTCACCTGATCAAAAACCTGAGAGTGATTCCTATTAGGGTGGTAGAAGAGTTGATATACCCAGATTTGGGGAACCACTATAATTTCTTGTGTTGTCTGGTTGCACCCTTTTCTTTTGCTCTTGCTATTTTTTGTGATATTTGGAATAGTTCTCTAGCTTTTCTTCTACTTAAATATTTATTAGTATCACCTATTTTTTGTACTCTGATAGAATAGATCAAAATAGCCAAAAGTTTTTAAAACACTCTATTTACCCCCCTCTACAGTAGATCTGAATAACTCCCTCCTTTCAATTGGTATCAGAGGTTATTGTGTTTCCTGGTTATACAAGCTAACACTTGAACCAAGATCCTTATTTATTCAGATTTCCTTTTCCTTAGCTATTCATTTATCACATGGCAAAGAACAAGGACTATGCAAGCACCATACCTCCAGTCTGTAACTTAAACAAGTTCAGTATCTGGAAAGTAAGAATAAGACTTTATATTAACTCAATTTATGAAGATATTTTTAACTCAATTTTGATAGGTCCCCCTCAACCAACTTAAGATGCTTCTACATCTACTAATACTCATGTAGTACCACCATTAACTTGGACTGATGCTCAAAAGAATGCAAAAATTGCAGATGCCAAGGCCATGAACATACTGGCCCAGACTAGGTCAGATGACATTTTCCAAAAGGTTGCTGACTGCACATCAGCAAAGGCCGTCTGGGATTATTTGAACCATATGGTGGCAGGTTCAGTGGAAGAATGAAAAGACAGAAGATCCCTTCTTATTTCCAATTATGAGAAGTTCAGAAAGGAAGATGCTGAATCAGTTAAAGAGATGTATGACAGACTGAGTTCCATCATCAGTGAACTAAGAACATTGGACAAGGACATTTCACTAACAGAGATCAATGATAAAATACTCATGAGTTTTCCCAGTTCTTGGGACACAAGGATCTAGCCTATCAAAGATGCCAGAAGTATTTCAGAAATTTCCACAGAAACACTTCTGGGAAAGCTCAAATCCTTTGAGCACTTGACAAAGATAAGGGAGACAGAGCAGAAATCTTTAACTGCAGACAGGAAAGAGAAGAATATTTCTTTTAAGGCTACAGAAGAAACAACATCTCCTGCTGTTAATGAAGAGTTTTTGAGTCTCTTAGCAAAGCTATTCTACAAGATGGGAAATAGAGACTTCAGGAAGAAGTCATCCAGACAAGAAGATAAACCTAGGTATGACAAAACTCCAACTAAAGAGGTTGTCTATTTTAGCTGCAGGAAACCTGGACACTATATCTCTGAGTGTCCATAGAATTAGAAGAAGGAGAGAAGAAAGGACAAATACTCCAGAAGACAGAAATATAGTAAGCCTTCCTCAAGCAAGCATAAGAGGAAAGAGAAAGGATTTGTAGCAGAAACCTGGAGTAATAGAGAAGAGGACTCCTCCTCCTCTAGCTCCAGTGATGAAGATGAAGAGGAAGTAAAGGCAAAAGAAGTTTGCCCAATGACAATTGATGCTTCCAGTACTCATTCAAAAAATGACTCATCAGATGATGAACAACCACCTTCAGAAGTGGATCAGTTACACTCTTCCTTTGACTTTAATTCTGAAGATTTTGTACATGAATTCAAAACTATTTGTATTGATTTAATTAGCTCAGAGAAAGAAATTAAACAAATTAGAGTGTAATTGAATGATCAAAGTAGTTTAGTTGCAGAAAACAATAAATTAAAAGATGAAATTACACTTGCAAATGAACAGATAATTAAACTAAAAACTGAACTAGCTGAGGCAAGGCAACTTGAAGAATCCCATAATAGGAGAAGCCTCAAGCTGATGGACATTACAAGCACTGTTAATTCCACACTAACTTGCAAACTGGGCTTGGGTGCCTCATCAAGCCAACCCCCACTAGTCCAGAGAAATGCACTAAGGACCCCAGTAAAATTCATTTCAGAAAAAGGTAAAGAACTAATCTATGAGAAACCCTCAACTGCAAATAAGAACAAACTTAACAAACAGAAAAATAGAAACAGACAAAATCAAAACAAAAACAATGTTCAGCAATTTTCGTCGAACTCCGATTGATGAAATGTGAACAAATCGTCAAACCCAGGTCGACGATCTTTGAATGAAAATTTCTACTATAATCAATCGCCTTACTGCGATCGACGATTTCTGTATTGTTCATCAGACAGAGATCGACGAACTTGGGGCATAGATAATGAGTATTATCCTTCTCTGAGCAGAGATCGACGATCTAAACCCATGACGTCGAACTCAGATCGACGATCTCACTTCCAATCGTCGAACCCAGTCAAAAGTAATAAAACTTTTAATCTTAACAAAAACTCTAATCAAAAAAGAGAAACAGTTAATCCTTTCACCCTTTGGGAATTACCACCTAGGAGATATCATCCACTAGGATATAAATCTCAGCCAACTAGTTCTGTTATCTCAAGCTTTTCTTATCAAGAAAATAAAGGACCCAAGGTAACCTCGGTCAAGAACAATTAATCTTTTTATTATTGCAGGTGAAGAACTGTCCATCATATAACCAGCAATGGTATCTGGACAGTGGGTGCTGAAAGTACATGACTGGATGGAAGGACAACTTATTCAACTATAAGTTAAAGCTAGGACCTAAAGTAATCTTTGGTGACTCCAACTTTGGCCAGGCTGAAGGCTATGGAGAAATCAGGTTAGGTTCTGTCACATTCAGGAAGGTTGCATATGTAAGTGGATTGAAGCATAACTTGATCTCCATTAGTCAGCTTTGTGATGAAGGATTTCAGGTAACTTTTAATCAGTCCTCTTGCTTGATTTCTTCAGCTGACAACATAGTAGTTTTATCTTGTTCTAGAGTAGGTAACATTTACATTGTTAACTTCAATTCAGCCATAAATGAAATTTGTTTATTTAACCAATCTTGTAATCAAAATGAATTATGGCATAGGAGGTTAGGACATGTAAACTTAAAATACATTGCTAGGCTATCAAAGGACAACCTTGTAAGAGGATTGCCTTCTTACCCCTATTAGAAGGAAAGCCTGTGCAGGGCTTGTCAACTAGACAAGCAAACTAAAAATAGTTTTAAATCCATTAATAAGAGTGACTCACCTAGGATTTTGTACTTGCTTCACATGGATCTCTTTGGACCCATTACTGTACAAAGCCTAGGAGGGAAGTCTTACACCTTGGTTATTGTAGATGACTTCTCCAGGTTCACTTGGGTGTTCTTCTTGAAAAATAAGTCAGATAAATTCAAAGTTCTTACAGATTTTCTCAAGTGAATACAGAGTGAGTTCTCTACTCAAGTTGTATTAATCAGAACTGATCATGGTACTGAGTTTGAGTCTCTTCTTATGCAAGAGTTCTGTGACAAGGAAGGTATCAGACAATGTTTTTTCTGCTCCTAGAACTCCTCAACAAAATGGGGTAGATGAAAGGAAAAACAGAACCCTAATTGAAGCTGTAGGTACATTACTTGCTGATGCATACTTGCCCCTTACCTTTTGGGCAGAGGCAGTGAGCACAGCTAACCATGTACTAAATAGAAGTTTAATACATAAGCAAAAGGCTAAGACCCCCTATGAGCTACTCAAAGGGAATAAACCTAAAGTAGATTATTTTAGAATAATTTGGTGTGTCTGTTACATACATATCAACAACAGAAAATAACCTAAAAAATTTGAAGCCAAGTCTGAAATGGGAATCTTTCTAGTATATTCCCAAGTAAGCAAGTCTTATAGGGTTTATAATAAATCTACCTTAAAAATTGAAGTGTCTGTACATGTATCCTTTGATGAAACTAATATGTTTTATAAGGAGAAGAATACTTCTACCAATCAGAACTTGCAGGTACCTACTTTGTGTGAGAATTTGGATGCTGTGACACTCACTCCTGAGGTTGTTACACCACCATCTCCATAAATCGTTGAAGATAGTTATGAAGATATTAGTGAGCCACCTGATAGTGTCCCAGCATCTGAAATAATTCCACAAGAGGAATTACACCCACAAGCTGTTGAGCAACCAACTCCTCCTGCTGATTTAGTCACACTTAGAGATCATCCTGTATCTCAAGTGATTGGAGACATATAAGCAAGTGTGCAGACTAGACATCAACTCCACCAGGACTTGATGCATGCCTGCTTTATTTCTCAAGTTGAACCTCATTACATTCAAGATGTAGAGCAAGATTCCCAATAGATCCTTGCAATGCAAGAGGAGATCAACCAATTTGAGCGATGTAGAGTTTGGGAATTGGTAACAAGACCAGAGAACTACCCATTAATTGGAACAAAATGGGTGTTTAAGAACATGATGGATACACAAGGAGCAATCATAAGGAACAAGGCTAGGCTTGTTGCTCAAGGGTATAGGCAGGAAGAAGGAATAGATTATGATAAGACCTTTGCTTCAGTGGCAAGGTTAGAGGCAATCAGGATCATCTTGGCCTTTGCTTCTTCTTAAAAGTTTAAAGTCTATCAAATGGATGTGAAAAGTGCTTTTTTGAACTGAGAAATGAAAGAAGAAGTCTATGTTGAACAACCACCAGGTTTTATCTCTCTAACTCAACCTTCTTTTGTTTATAGGTTGCATAAAGCTCTCTATGGCCTCAAGCAAGCTCCAATAGCTTGGTATGAGACCCTAGTTAGCTTCTTGTTAGAACATAGATTCTCTAGAGGCATAGTAGATAGGACTTTATTTATAAAGCATCATCATGACAAAATATTGTTAGTACAAATATATGTAGATAACATAATATTTGGCTCTACAAATACCAAACTATGCAAGAGGTTTTCCAACCTTATGCATTCAAAGTTTGAGATGAGTAGCATGGGTGAGCTCTACTACTTCCTTGGTCTCCAAGTCAAGCAGGCACCTGATGGCATTTTTCTATCCCAATCTAAGTATGCTAATAAGCTGATGAAAAGGTTTGGGATGGCTAGTGCCTCAGCTAAGAAAACACCCATGGCTGCCAATACTATGATTGATTCTGATGAGCATGGGAAACCTGTTGATCAGAAATTATATAGGTCCATTATTGGGTCCAAGTTATATCTCACAGCAAGTAGGCCAGATATCATGTTTGCCACATGTCTTTATGCTAGGTTCTAGGTGAACCTTAAAGAATCCCACCTTATTTTATTAAAAAGGATTTTGAGATATATAAAGATTTTCCCAAATCTAGGACTCTTGTATCCTGCTGAGTCAGAATTTGAGTTGACTTGATACTAAAATGCTGACTTTAGAGGATGTAGAGTAGACTGGAAAAGTACCTCTAGAACATGCCAGTTCCTGGGTGCTAGGCTTGTCTCGTGGTTTTGTAAAAACCAGACATCTGTGTCTACATCAACAGCAGAAGCTGAATACATAGCAGCTCGCAGTTGCTGTTCTCAGATGTTATGGATACAAAATCAGCTACTAGACTATGGATACAACTTAAATAAATCAACTATATTTTGTGATAGTACTAGTGCTAGTTCTATAGCACAGAATCCAGTCATCATTCTAGGACTAAGCATATAGATGTAAGGCATCATTTTATTAGGGAGTGTGTAGACAAAAAGAAAATCAATCTCACCTTCATCCTTACTAATTTTCAAATGGCAGATATTTTCACCAAACCCTTGGATGAAAAGAAATATCTATTCTTCATGAATTAGTTAGGTATGATTAATGGAGATGAGTTTTTATGACTTTTTGTCTGAGCTAGACGATTTGTTGACAGATTGTCGAACAAAGATCGACGATTTGCTAACGTCTTATGAAGTCGATCGTCAAACGGAGATCGACGATCACTTCTTAGTGAAACATTTGTCATCGAACGGAGACCGACGATTTTTAATTCAGAGAATTTATCGTCGAACTGAGTTCGACGATTTATTTCCTCTCTTCGATGTGAGGTTACCGAACTCATTTTATATTAAAATATGTCGCCAACCTTAGTTTTGAAGTTGCTTTAGCAGTTAATGTGCTTGGCTAATACCATCTCTTTGTTTTCTAAAACCTTATAATCTAGGGTTTAGATGAAAAAAGTTTCGTGCTTTCCATTTCTCTTCTGCACTTGATCTTGTGTTTATTTGTAGGAACTTTCCATTGGCAATTCCAGCGGCGATTTTGTCCAGCATGAAGTTTGATTCTTGTTTTGATATTGATCTGGACTCATCCAAGCACAGTGATCAAATTTTTCAGGATGCGTTGAAACTATTTGATGCGCCGAAGTTATAGAAGTTGATGGCGACCAGGATGAAGATGCCAGTATCAGAAATTAAAGAATGGGCTTATACCTCTTCTTCAGACGGATAGACAATGGTAGGAACTATTTCTGGATAGGAGGTACATGTAGCCCCTGTTGTTCTTACAGAAATATTCGGTTTTGTTAATGGAGAAGATGATTTTGATTTGTATAAAGAGGAATTTGCTACCATGCTTGCCAAAATAGGTCATGCTGAGGCAAACCCTAGCAAGCTTCTAAAAAAGAACTTGTCTCCTCAATACAAGTTCTTGGCTGATTTTGTGGGAAAAGTGCTGCTTGGGAAGCACACTGCCCATGATAATATATCCAAGCACCAGTTTCTTTTGATGAGTGCTTTGGTTAATCAGAAATCAGTGAACCGGGCTGAAGTTTTGTTTGAGTTGATCAGGAAGAAAGCAAATAAGAGAGAGGTCACTCTTTGCAGGATTCTAGGGATATTTCTCACTAAAAAATGCCCTGAGCTGTTGACATCCCCAACAAACTTCATCAATGCTTCCAAGAGGCTGACCCCAGTTCTCATTGGAAAGTGGGAGAGGACTATCTCAAAGCCCTCCAGGGCTCCCTCCACCCATAGGGTTTCTGAGGACATAAGGACTTATTCAGTAAATCCTCACCCTAGGGAAGATGAGCCAGAGATCCCTCCTCCTCCTCCTTCACCCCCAGCCAGACAAACTTCTCACCTTTTTCATCCATTAACTCCACCTCCAAGCCCTACTCCAACATCTCCTCCTCCTCTATCCCTTCTACCAAATTATCTCAAAGAGATCCCTACCTCCAACATTTCAATTCAAACCTCGCCAACTTTTGATCTTCATTTCTCTTCACCAACTCCTTCACCAATTCATTTATCTTCTCATGAACACTCACCTCATGTTTCCCCCCCCCATCCAGAACAAGTGTCTATCCCTGAATCCACCACTTAAACTACCATATCCAATATCTACACAGCTTGTGGTCTTTCCACTTCCTCTCTTCCTTCTGCATCATCCTCTCCATCTGCTCTCATTTCCCTCCTCACCCCTACAATTAAAGCCATTGTAGAGGATGCCATTGCACCTATACTAGCTTCTTTTAATTCTTTTGTTGCCTCTTTCTCCGGCCCTTATTCATCTAGGGGTCTGGCAGTAGAAAATACTACAAACAGGAAGCGGGAGATGTCTAGTGAAGAAGTCCCTCCTCTTCCAGCAGTTGCAGCATCAAAGACAGTTTCAGTTTTGGCAGAGGCAGATATAGGTTTGACAGTTGTAAACATAGAGATTGTAGATACAGTTTTTGCAAATCCAGAGATTGTAGATATTGATATTCATGATGCAGAAGTAATTACATTTTTGGAAGATGACATTGAAATCCCTTAAGAACCCTTGGACATTCTTCATGGAGATTGTTTTATCACTCCAGCTCTTGAACTAACTTCAATTCTAAGCTCTTTTGATCTTTTGTATAGAGAATATTTTCCCCCTACTGCCTTTCAATCTTGTGCAGATATAGTATATTATACTACTCTTGTGAGCAAAGATTCTTTACTTCAGTTTCTTCAGAGTTTTGCTGCTCCAGTTCCTGAGCTCTTTTCATCTCCTGAGCCTGAGCCTTCTGCATCTCTTTTTGCAGTTCTATAGCCTAAGTTGTTCAGTATGCCAGAGGTTGAGAGTCCAGAGCCCAAGGCTTTCTCTCCTCCAACCTATGTTTGTTCTACTTCTCCAATCCCAGACTTGGATGAAATTATGGCTGCTAATGCAGCTAAAGAACTTTCAGTTATCAAAGAGATTGAAGATCTGTATGATAATCCCCTAGGCCTATCTGATAATGATTCAGATTCAGATCAGACTCAGATCCAGATGTCAGCAAGAAGAAGAAAGTGACCAAGAAAAGAAAAGCTCCAGTGAAGGAAGTGCATAAGTCTAATCCTCAAGATGGCATTCCTTATTTCATTAGGCACACCATAACTCTCACATCTACTTCTCCCCACTTGATGAGATTCTCTAAAAATGGGATGAAAGCCCAAAAGAAAAGGAGAAAGGCTGGTTCCTCTCCAGTATAAATTTTCAGGAAGGATCCACCTCCTCCTCCTCCTTCAGCAGATTCCAATGGTAATATTGCTTCTAAGACTGCTGATGAGTCCTCTTTATATACCTATTTTCGGACTCATCTAGGCTTATTTTCTTATCTTTTGCACACCGTTTAGCGTCATTTGCACTTCTTTTGGTACGCTACGGTTTTCCACGTCTTGTGCACATTTTTAGCCTATTTCTGTGTGTGTATGTATTCCATTCTTGCTATGATTATTATTGTTTGTCTGTGACTGCCATGATCGACATCCCGTCCAGTTTTCCTGCAGGTTCTGGGATCGTGTGGGCGTCCGGGATAGGACATTCACCATTTTTGGCAAAGGAGTCAATGGTCGTGCGTTTTTACCCACGCACGATCATCGACCTCTTTGGCGCACGATCACTGGTCGTGCGCAGTCATGACCTCTTCTGTGAAAGTTCTGTCCCGGCATATCGCACGATCATCAGCCATACCGCGCACGATCACTGCTCGTGCGTTGCCGGTCGTGCGCAGTCATGACATCTTTTTCCACTTTTCTGCCTCCATATCGCACGATCACTGACCATATCGCGCACGACCACTGGTCGTGCGCCAGTGATCGTGCGCGCTGTTTAAATCTGTTTTCTATAAATAGCGCAGGTCCGCCCTAATTTCGGGAACGATCCAAATCCGCGATTTTTCCGCCGTTCTTCGTCTCGGACGAGGGTTTCCTCCGTCCCCCCTTCATCCTCCACCTTAGGGAGGGTCTCCGGGCAAGCTTACAACGCCAAATCAACGCCGGAGCATCCTCTCGGCCTCCTCCTTCATCCTCAAGCTTCAAGCGGAGTTTTGACCGAGCTTTCTCCATCAAGCAAGGAAGGGCCGGAGCCGCAATCTACGGATCATTTCAACGAAGAAGATGGGTCCATTGGGAGTGAGTGACAGCCTCCTCTACCCCGGACGCAGTTGAGGACCGAGCTTGGACTCGGATTGACAACCCGGGATTCCAACCGTGAACCCCCAACAAGGCTTCGGATTCGGTCGATTCGCACACCTCTTTCTCTTGTATTTGATAGCTTAGTTTAACTCTATGTATTGATGAAGTATTTTTATTGATTAGCATTTTCACTTATTCATGTCTATGTGAGTTATTGTGATTTTGTTATTATTGCTTGAGGTGCGCCTTGTTATTCCGCCATCCATCCACCCTTGCCGCACTAGCAATTGCTAGTGGCGTGCGTTGCGAAGAGGTGCCTACGACCCTCATTCCGCCGTTCTAAACCACCTCATCCGCTAGCCTACTCTTCCATCCGCCAAGCGATTCGGTGCATAGCGGCCCGTGTAGTTTCCATACCGCCTGGCGAAGCAGTGCATAGCGGCCTGCATAGTAGGATTTCCGCCGTTCTCTCCACCTCATCCGCTAGCCTACTCTTCCATCCGCCAAGCGATTCGGTGCATAGCGGCCCGACTAGTCTTCCATCCCGCCTGGCGAAGCATCGCATAGCGGCGTTGCATAGGAGAAGCTTGTAGATTTTATTTTCTGTTTCCGCAACCATCACAAACCCCATCGTTACCTTCGCCCTGAGGACTTCAATCTCAAGTCCTCCTCGACATTAACTCATCCCTTACTGTGTTCCTCAAGAGACCGACACTCGGGGATTTATTCCCAAACTTTATTACTTGTGCGACCGGTGCGCTTGCCGTTTTCCACGCATCAAGTTTTTGGCGCCGTTGCCGGGGAACACAGTCGTTTGAGTTTTTGAAGAGGTAGATTTGAGATAGAAGCCCTTTTCCATCTGTTCATTCCATGTTTTATTTTTCTTTACTTTAGTTTTTATAATTTGTTGCTTATTTTTCTTTATTCCTCTTCTAATTTTTTATATTCCAGTAGCAGGTATTCCTTTTTATTTATCTGCTTGTGTGTAGTTAATTTTTGCTTAGAAAATTCTCGTGGTGAATTATTTCTTGCTGCACCATGTATCCTTATGCAAATATCCATTGCCGTTGGTGCGGGGATTATAGGCATAACAGTGATGAGTGCCCCACTGAAGAATGGGAGCATAATTCTCGTGGTTCAGTGTATGGAGCACCGTTGTCTTATGGTACTTCATACCCCGTACCCCAGTCTTATGGTCACTACTCTTCTTCGCCTACATCTTTTTCATATTCCTCTCCGGTCCCACCTGGACCGAGGAGTAATGGAAAACGGTGTTTGTGTTGTCAGAGCACCGACCATGTGTTGAAAGATTGTGCAGAATTTCAGCGCCAGTTGGAGGCGGATGATGAACCGGATATCCGGATTGTCTCATCCACCTCTCAAATGGCCGCTCCTTCTGATTCTGATGATGTATCCGCAGTACCACCTTGTCTATGGGGGACTGCTGTGGATACACCCATCAGACTTTCTACTGGCCAGTGCGACGACATTGCGGCACCTTCTCTCCTTGTGCCTTCTTCCCCTATTTTTGATTCACCCCCGGAGGAACCTGCGCATATTATCTCTGATGATGTTGCTCCTTCGCTTTCTTTGCATGAATTACCTACTCCCATTTCTAGTGAGTTGGTCGATGATGTTGTGCCCTGCGGGAATTGGGAATATGAGGATGCGCCGTGGTGTGACGAGGACATTATTCTCATCAATGGTGAGTACTATGTCTTGGAACACCGTGACGTACCGAGGTGTGATGAGGAAATCCTTGCTGGCGAGGAGGTTTCTACTTCCTTGTTGGTTGAGGAGGTCCAAACCACCACCGAGGACCTCGTGGTCTCAGCTTCCCTTCGCCATGACTCACATGACACCGACAGTGATCTACGTTTGGATCCTGCTGGGAGTGAGACCGGGACCACTCCCCCGATTAGTTCCTTATGTTCTTCGTCTCCTTTATTCCTTGACCCCCCTTCTCCTTCTGCGCCTGTGCGGGTTGATTCCCTGCAGGTGAGTTGGGTTGACATTGAGCCTTGTGCTCAGGTTGTCGGCGAGTGCCTCAGCTTGCATGAGGAATTTCCTACTCCTTTTGCAGTTGAATCCTCTGCCTTCACCTTCGCCCCCAACGAGCTTGTGGTGGACGATACCTTGCTAGGCAAGGATTTGTTTTGTGGTGAGATGAGTGAGGACCAGTGCTCCTCCTCATCTTACTTCCTATTTCCTCTACCTGTGCGTTGCAGGTATTATTATCTAGGTAGAGGGGTAACTGTGCTATCACCGTATCGGTACCCGTTACCGACACGGATATTAGGACAGTTACCTGTGCACTTTTCTTTTCATAGGCCCATTAGCTAGAATTTTTCTTTTGCTGAATAAGTCGTGCTGGGATGACAATAACCCCAGTACTTATCTTAAATTTTCTGCACTTTTATTTTTATTTTATGTCTAGCTTAGTTTAGTATTTCTTTTTGTATATTTTTCTTTTGTTTTTGCGGAGCTCACCCCTGCAGGTATTCATGGAAACTACGCATTGGCGGGGTTGTGATTCTTCGTATGGCGGGCCTGCTCCTAGTTTTCACGCGTCTTCTGGTATGCTCACTAGCTGAGCATTGGGTAACCTCTTCCCTTAGCTCTTTTTGATTTAAATTTCTCTATCATTTGATGTGTTGTTTAGTCTAAGTCTGGGGGAGAGCATGTTTACCTTTTGCACGTGCACATTTCTTTTGCATACTAGAAGCTTTTCGTGTTTTATTTTGTTTATGTTCATTGCATCGCACACCACTGCACCCATATGAGCGCGAGCTTAGCGGTTTGCGTGTCATGAGTTGAACCTGTATCTTTGTTAGATTTGGAAAATTTCTATGCTATTTTAGGATTGTGCGACGGAGTAAAATGTTGGCCTTGCTGTGTTTCTAGTCAACTGCTCTCGTCTCGTGTAGAAATTTGAGTAGATTTAATTTTTCTGTATGCTTATAGTTTTGTATTTTTCTATCTGCGTAAATTCTTTTTTATTCTACTCAAAAGTCGGTGAATCTGGTGTGAATCAAACGGTAGCGTAGGAATGTGTGTAGCCGCCACTAGACTCGTATTGCTTGAGTCGGGAGGAAGGATTATCTTTCTCGGTTGCTAAGAACTTGCCCCAAGCTATTCTTGAAGCATTGGTACACGGTTAGTCTAGCGTGAGAGTGATGTAGGCCATCTTTTGGCCCGGTTGAGCTTTGTACCGTTCCTAACGTCATATCCTCGCTAAGCCCCGTTGTGCCTACCCTTCTTTTGATTCAGCTCCACCTATATTTCACCAAAGCCTTATAGCCTATCCTAGTCGCGCACCCAAGTCGAGCTTAGTGTTTTATATTTTCATGTGGGGTTGTGATGTGGTGTTATTATTTGTGAAAATGTGGAAGTGCTTCCAAGTTATATCTGCTGAAATTGTGAAAATAAAAAGATGAAAAAAGAAAAGAAAAATATTTGAAAAAAGAAAAAGAGAAAAGAAAAAAGAGAAAGAAAAAGTTTAATTGAAAATCTTTATTTGAGATGATTTGGATTTGGAGTAGGCGGTGCACACACTCATTTAGTAAATGTTAAGTCTGGGGGTGTGGTGCACCCGTGTTTATTCTGTGGGCAGCGGGTACTAGTTTTGTACGTTAGCTCATTTGGGTTAGGTGCATACCCTTCATTTTTACCCTTGTTTTCCTCACCGTAACCCAAGCCCCGTTATTATCCTAAAGTCCTACGGACTTGCGCTTGAGTTGACTAGTGCCGTGGAGAGAGTGCGAACGGGCAAGCTTATGGTTTCCGACATTGGTGGATTCCTTTGGGGGTAATCTTGAGCCCCGGTCTTCGGCAATGCTCACCTTAGTGGCCTGCCTACTTTCTCCCTGCGTAGGACCGGATGATTCACCGTGACTCTACTTTTGAGTAGTAATAACTTTTTGATACGCATTGTGAAAAATACAAAATATTTTGTATACTTAAGAATTTCCTCTACTTTATTTTTATGCACGCGAGCATGCGACTTCGCATGGTACTCCGTTTTGCAATTTCTTTGTTAGCTAGTTCATTTTCCCTGTCTGCTTAGGTTTTGTTTGCTCGGGACGCGCAAACGGTTAAGTCTGGGGGTGTGATGAGTCCTCTTTATATACCTATTTTCGGACTCATCTAGGCTTATTTTCTTATCTTTTGCACACCGTTTAGCGTCATTTGCACTTCTTTTGGTACGCTACGGTTTTCCACGTCTTGTGCACATTTTTAGCCTATTTCTGTGTGTGTATGTATTCCATTCTTGCTATGATTATTATTGTTTGTCTGTGACTGCCATGATCGACATCCCGTCCAGTTTTCCTGCAGGTTCTGGGATCGTGTGGGCGTCCGGGATAGGACATTCACCATTTTTGGCAAAGGAGTCAATGGTCGTGCGTTTTTACCCACGCACGATCATCGACCTCTTTGGCGCACGATCACTGGTCGTGCGCAGTCATGACCTCTTCTGTGAAAGTTCTGTCCCGGCATATCGCACGATCATCAGCCATACCGCGCACGATCACTGCTCGTGCGTTGCCGGTCGTGCGCAGTCATGACATCTTTTTCCACTTTTCTGCCTCCATATCGCACGATCACTGACCATATCGCGCACGACCACTGGTCGTGCGCCAGTGATCGTGCGCGCTGTTTAAATCTGTTTTCTATAAATAGCGCAGGTCCGCCCTAATTTCGGGAACGATCCAAATCCGCGATTTTTCCGCCGTTCTTCGTCTCGGACGAGGGTTTCCTCCGTCCCCCTTCATCCTCCACCTTAGGGAGGGTCTCCGGGCAAGCTTACAACGCCAAATCAACGCCGGAGCATCCTCTCGGCCTCCTCCTTCATCCTCAAGCTTCAAGCGGAGTTTTGACCGAGCTTTCTCCATCAAGCAAGGAAGGGCCGGAGCCGCAATCTACGGATCATTTCAACGAAGAAGACGGGTCCATTGGGAGTGAGTGACAGCCTCCTCTACCCCGGACGCAGTTGAGGACTGAGCTTGGACTCGGATTGACAACCAGGGATTCCAACCGTGAACCCCCAACAAGGCTTCGGATTCGGTCGATTCGCACACCTCTTTCTCTTGTATTTGATAGCTTAGTTTAACTCTATGTATTGATGAAGTATTTTTATTGATTAGCATTTTCACTTATTCATGTCTATGTGAGTTATTGTGATTTTGTTATTATTGCTTGAGGTGCGCCTTGTTATTCCGCCATCCATCCACCCTTGCCGCACTAGCAATTGCTAGTGGCGTGCGTTGCGAAGAGGTGCCTACGACCCTCATTCCGCCGTTCTAACCACCTCATCCGCTAGCCTACTCTTCCATCCGCCAAGCGATTCGGTGCATAGCGGCCCGTGTAGTTTCCATCCCGCCTGGCGAAGCAGTGCATAGCGGCCTGCATAGTAGGATTTCCGCCGTTCTCTCCACCTCATCCGCTAGCCTACTCTTCCATCCGCCAAGCGATTCGGTGCATAGCGGCCCGACTAGTCTTCCATCCCGCCTGGCGAAGCATCGCATAGCGGCGTTGCATAGGAGTAGCTTGTAGATTTTATTTTCTGTTTCCGCAACCATCACAAACCCCATCGTTACCTTCGCCCTGAGGACTTCAATCTCAAGTCCTCCTCGACATTAACTCATCCCTTACTGTGTTCCTCAAGAGACCGACACTCGGGGATTTATTCCCAAACTTTATTACTTGTGCGACCGGTGCGCTTGCCGTTTTCCACGCATCAACTGCTACCTCCTCCCAGCAGTAGACTTCTTATTCTCCTCACTCTCACAACAGACCATTTAGGTCTTATTCAAGGGGCTATTCTAGAAGGAGAGGTAGACAAAATGTTCAGGCTGACAGAGAAGATACTTCATATTTTGGCAGGAGATTCAGAATTCCTTGTAAATACAGTCAAGCCAGACCTCCTCCTGATCTACATGATATCCAGTCCCAGATTACAACAACAGAAACAAAATTCAAAGAATAATCCATAAGATACAGGAAGCTTCAGAAGACCTTTCATGAATCAAAAGAAGAATCCTCACACTATGATCCTGAGCTTGATCCTAACTTCAGGATGGCTAGGTTTCATGAGTTGATTGGTCTCTCCTAGATAAACAAAGCTAGATAAGAAGGAGCCGATCCTTCTCAATTTTCAACAATGTCCAAGTACAGGGAGAAAGAGTTTGAACTATTTGATATTGATAAGAATATCTTTGATGCTAATGCCTATATGCAGGTTCACCCTGAGGCAGTTGTTCCCAGAGCAGCATCCATAAAAGTTCTTTGTGAAGCTAACATGAAAATGACAAGACAGCAAGAAGTAGATCCAAAAAGAAGAATTGAATTCACTAAGCCAGCTACAGACAAGCATTAGTAACCTTTTTCTTTTTGTGTATATATTTATCTTTGTAAATATCTATTGAACTTCTCTTATTATTCATGATAGAAATAGTTGTTTAGCTTTCCTGTTGTTTTCCTTTATTATTGATTACTGACCTCACCCAAATAGGGGGAGATTGTTGGATCCCTAGTTTAGATTTATTTAAGGTTCACTAATCTAGGCTAAGTCAGACCCATATTGTATAGCCAGGGTCTAGTCTAGTGTCTTAGGTGTCTTTTAGGTCAATAACTCAGTGAGACAAGACCAAGACATCAGAGACTTAGAATACAGCAGATACTGTTCAAGGCAGAAATTTTCCTAAGTAAAAAAGTTCGTTCGACGATCTCTGAAGTGAGTTCGATGATCTTTGTTCTGCATTCGATGATCTCAGAGTTTTATCTCTATATGTTGAGATCGATGATTGATGAACTTAGCTCGACGATCTCTGATCTACATTCAGGATTGAGATCGACGATCAACCATCTCAGCTCGACGATCTTGAATCCTAGTTTGTAAAGCAGATTTTCAGGTCAACGATCATAGGGCTTAGCTCGATGATAGAGGATGTTTGAGTTCGACGATCTCAGGACCAGATCGACGATTTCTGCAAGATCAACATTTTATTCCCTACAGTTATGATTTTCCTTATTGACTGTTAATTCTATTGCTTATATGACTCTGAGTGATTAATGCATATATTCTCTAAATATAGTCGTTCGTTGGCAAGCATTAATTGCTGGTTTTCACAGAGTTATTATACAGCTTTTCTCGAGACAATTAAGGAAATGAGTTAATTCTCTTATAGCCGTTGCACAAGTTCCCGTGATTCCGACAGTCAATCAATGTGGATGATTTAAAATTTTGTTTGGAATTATTCAAAGGAAAAGGACTCAGAGAATAAAAAGACCCAGAGAATTATTATTCAGTACTTCTTGATGCAGTCGACAGACTTTTGAAAGAAATCACAAGGCTGCAAGAAAAAGAAGAAGAATACCTCTAAGTTCCAAAAACAAGAGTTCATTCAGGAATCTTGTGGAGAAAATCATCTTCAATCATTCTCAGCTTTCTGGAATTCAAGTCCTACACCCTGTACAAGGCTCTGATCTCCAGAACCATTCAACATCACAGGACAAGCTTTGACATCATCAGGATCACTCTCAAGTCTTCTCTCATTTTCTTTAGAAAAGAGAAGACAACTCAACTTTTTCCTTCCCCCCTCTGTGTAAAGGGTTCTTACTCCCTTCAAAAGTAATTCCTGGTTTTGAGGTCTCCTAATTTAAAGACTTCAAGTTAGTTTTCTGGCACCTGATCAAAAGCCAGAAGGCTTGGAATATCTCCCTTGAAATAAATATTATTTTATGGCAGTCACCTAATCAATAACCTGAGAGTGATTTCTACAGTGTGGTAGAAGAGTGGATGTACCCATATTTGGGGAACCACTATAATTTCTTGTGTCATCTGGTTGCACCCTTTTCTTTTGCTCTTGCTATTTTCTATGATATTTAGAATAGTTCTCTAGCTTTCCTTCTGCTTAAATATTTATTTGTATCACCTATTTTTTGTACTCTGATAGAATAGATCAAAACAGCCAAAAGTTTTTAAAACACTCTACTCACCCCCCTCTAGAGTAGATCTGAATAACTCCCTCCTTTCAGAACCTAGGAATGAAGGTGAGATCACCATGGTCTGCAAATAACACTTTCCAATTACCTAACCTAGTGTTTGACTTTAGGGCCTCACCTTGAATCTTTGACCCCTCTACAACATCCCTAGCCCTTTATAAGGTTCATTGAGTCACCAAGGACCCATTGGGGTCAACTAAAAAGGTCAAGTTGACCAAAGTCAACCCGAACCCTATAGTGGTCAAAGTGCCCTATCTAGGGCCGGAGGACCTTCCCTTAGCCAATTTGACCCCACATAAACCTCCCTAAACCTTTAGGAGGTTCATTGGGTCACTAAAGGCCCATTTGGGTCAACCAAAGTGGTCAAGTTGATCAAAGTCAACATAAACCCTAAAATGGTCAAAGTGCCCTAAAAAGGGCCAAGTGGCCTCCAAGGTGTCAAACCAACCCCATCCAAGTCTTCCTAGACCTTATGGGAGGCCAATGGGTCACAAATTACCCACCGGGGTAAACCCAAAAGTTCAAATTTACCAAAGTAAACTCAACCTTAGTTTGGTCAAATTAGCTCAAGTTGACCCAACGTAGCCCAATCCACTTGGGCTAAGCCAAATTGGAGTGGCCAACCAACCTTAGGGGCTGATATTTACATGTAATGCCATTCATTTTCTGGAAATGGTGACTAGGACAGAGAAGCTCATTTTCCTTTTAATTGAGGAGAGAGAAAGAGAGAGAAAGAGGGTTATTCAAGACAAGGAAGGCCAAGGGGCCTCCTTTCTTCACCTCCAAGGATGGATTCGTCTTCCCTGATGAATTAGGAGAAGATCAAGGGGTTTTTCAATTTATAAAGGCTGGATTCATTGGGATCTACCATGGCCGAACCTCCCACCTATGGCCATTAATGGCCATTGAAGTTAGACCCCTCCTCTTCCCCATTTTGCTATCTTAAAAGCTTCACCAGTCTGACATGAGAAGTTTCCACCCTTCCCCTGAAGAATTCAAGCTCTTCTACTGTACAGTTGCAGAGCACCAAATAATAGCAAAATCTGGCGATGGTGGCACGGCGGCCGGCCCGACTCCAACTCTCCCAACAGGTCCTCCTCTACTCCTTTCTTCATGGGTTAGAATCTTAGATCGTTTAGGAGAGAAATAGGGCTCAATTGAGCCTGATTGGGAGAGCAAATTTCAGCTTTTTCCATGGATTTTCTACCTATCGGGTTCGCCGGAAACCGCCCCTCCGGCGGCCGTGCCACCTCTAGACGATAGCCCCCACCTCAACGGAGGTGGTGGCGGTGGTGGCCGACCAGGGAGGGTGTTGGGTGGCCGACAAATGGACATTGAAGGTGCTCCAGGTCGGGATGATCGCAGTCGTTGGCTGGAGGAAGAAGAAAGCCAGGATCCACTCGATCATGCTTTTAATTCGTGCAAATGATTATATATTAAATCATTTTATTTCATTTTTTTTCACAGTTATTGGGATATTTTAAATTAATTATTAAAAATACTTAGGTTCCCATACAGTAAAGGTGGTCTACATTAAAGTTGTATCCCTAAGAGTCTAGTTTATTTTAAAATTAGTTTGAACCAATTTAGAGTTCAGGTCAGAGCACAACACTCATTTTGGAGAGATCTATACCTAGGCTTGATCAGAGATTGTTTTGAGTTCCCCCATCAATCCAGCTATCTAAATGACTTGAAATTTAAGAGGGGTGTCACTCGGCTTTATACCTACAACATATCCAAAAATGAGAATTTTTGGAGAACATTTTCTTATAGTTTTTGTAATAATTTAATAAACCTTGTATGATTTAATTAGGGGGTCTAATGACCTCTAAATCCTCCCAAATTTTGGTGAGTGATCCTTTAAGTCAATATATGACTCTGTATAAAATTTCATCCCATTTGGAGATGATTTTGTTTGGAATTTGGGAAACCCTAGTAGGCCAAAAGGGGTTAAATAGGTTAAAATGTCCCTTATGGTATTCAGTTACCAAATCATCTCAACAGAGGTTGAAACTTCGACCACTAATTTTTTATGACATTAAACACCCTCACATGGAGTATGGGGTGGACTAGGGTGGATTTGCCTTAGGACCCTAGTTCAAACCCTAAGGTTGAACTTCGGGGGTTTGTGAAGGACATGATGTGATATGTCTATGTATGGACTTGGTGTTTAGTCCATGTGATCTTAGGGTGGTAAAATACCCTAGAAAGGAATTTGGTGTTATTTAGACTTAGGCACCCAACTTAAACGAATTAGGGATAGTTTAGGCCTATACAATTTATAAAAATATTGAAGGGTCATATGATCGTGGATCTTCATGAGATTTTGGTAGCAGTAATTTTATAGTGCTATGGACCTCTAAAATTTATTATAGGATGTTTAGAAAATAGTAGCCCTTACTTGTAGTTATAACCTTCAACTTGCCCCATGTTATGATTTTGGAGTAATAATGGTTTAATTAACATAGAATGTTATGGAACTTTGTCAATGCTGATTAAAAATCATTTAGAGGCACTAATTAATTATTTGGATTATTTGGGCATTTGCTCTTAGTACTTCATGTGTAATGTGAACTGGTGTACCTTATATTTGAAAATAGATAATAAATACAATATCTTGCTGTAAAATTATGTTACTTGACCAAAAAATCTTTTAGGGCATAATAAAGCTTAGAAAATTATTACATGTCATTTGGATTAGTTTATAAAAATGATTCTTCTCAAAGTGTACTTTAATGGAATTATTTGAAGTATTTTCTACATAGCTCATTTACCTTAGGATTGCATGAAACTTAGTCAGTAGTGTTTTATGATCATTATAAAGCTCTGGTATTTTTTATATAATTTTTGGACAATGATTTATGGTACTCCCTTCATTAACTCTTATTATTTGAATTACCTTGAATTAATTATTTAGGGGTTTTTACATTTATAAAAATCTGTGAAATTTGGTATTCATTGATATTTTGCTATCATATTGTGTTCATAATTTTTGGGTGGCCATAACTTAACGAAATCTAGCACTTCAAGTTCAAAATTACCCATGGCCTAACTTTTGGGAAAATTTAATAAATGCCAAATTAACTAGGAAAATTATAAGTTTTTGGATTTAGGCTAAATCTATCATGATAGACCCATAATAATTATCTCAGTGCTTTTGGATAAAAATTTGGAGTACCTCCTGTCATGTACCTCATATAGCTTAGGCTGGTCTGCATTTAGTAAAACTGCGGAAATTATGATAACATGTTTGAATGGATAAAGGGAGATGGGTTCAATAGTTCACTGATTTGGTATGGTGAAAAAGAGAGCTTCATTAGGATTCATGATGTGGAGAGTGCTGGGTTGACTAGTGTTAAGTGGTGCTCGGAATCGACGAAAGGTCATCTTTCTAGTGGAGAGAGAGAGAGAGTCAAAATACACTAAAGTTTGATCCAGTATAATATTAAAAGGGTTCGAGAATTGGGTAATAACCAATAATAGTAAGTGCCTTGCGAAAGGGAATGATGTACTTCAGCTACCATCATAGTTCCTAGTGCCCTATGAGAGCCCTTCACCGGGAATACCTTGGGCAGTCCTGAGCAAACCTAAACCATAATAGTAATCAATGTTTAAGAGTAATTAGTATAACTAGGATTACACTTACACTGATAATCCTCGGTGTTATGGGAGTTTTGTTGGGTCTCACGAGCGGTAGGTTCGGTGGTTTTGGTGATGGGCAGGTTTGCCCGGCGAGCCGATGGCTCGATAGAGATAATTGTGACAGACGTGATAGTTCGAGGAGCTTTGTCTCAGTGGGAGAATATATTAATGTTGCATGTACATAAAATAAAAAGATGGTGGGTCTTCGGTATTGGAGAGTCGTCGTACTGACACCAACACGTTGACTCGGCAAGTATGGTTTAACTCCTAGCCAAATAAAGTCGGGTGTTCCAGCCAGCAAGAGTACATAAGAGCTCTGCTTAGTGCACCAGTGTTGAGGCATATGATAGGTCTGACTGGTAGTGCTAATACCGGTTTAGAGGTGGGCGAGACCCAACCCACCGCTTCTATTTTCCACTACGGAGGTATCCAGGGAAGTTAGGCTCCAAAAAGGGGGAACTGAAGGTCTATGTGCATAGAGTCGAGTGTGTGTTGCACTTGCATATTCACATCATAGCATACTTTCATGACATAGCCTAATCATTGCATATAAACCTTGACACCTATTGTATAAATTGGTATAAGACTCTTTATACAATAGGCCTTGCAAAATGACTTCTTGGTCTATAGGTTCGTATGGGCATTCCTATAGGTCATGGGTAATCACTTAGTTTACCTTATCATACTTTACTTGCTCACCTTTTTCATGTGTATCCTTATATTATTTACCTACTATTTGATTACTTATACTTGTTGTGATTATATGCTCATGATAGACTAGTTTCGCCGCCACCTACTTACTTTTATTACTCTCCACCTTAAATACCTTCCCTTTCCTTCTTCCCGCGCGGTGCTTAGGAGCCATGGGGGATGAAAGAAAAGGGAGAGTAATCTCTAGTTAACTCTAGAGGTGGGTGGTGAATAGAGTTATTTGAAAATTCCTTTGTAACTTTTTACAATTATAAAGTTAAGTGATAAAATAAGTGATATAGTAATAGCTAAGAGAAGTTAACAATAGCAAAGAAAAAGCTACACTAAGGTATCAAAACACAAGACAGAAGGAAAACAGCAAACACACAGACAACACAAGAATTTTATAGTGGTTCAACAATTGGGTACATCCACTCTTCTACCACCATGGTAGGAATCCACTAGCAGGTTTTTGATCAGGTGACTGCCACCACAATAACTATTTGTAGGGAGATATTGCAACCCTTTGAGCTTTTGATCAGGTGCCCAAAAACCAAACTCAAGTTTTTTGGAAGGTGACTTGTGAACCAGGCTAACTTTTGAAGGGAGTTAAAATCCTGTACAGTGGGATGGAAAGGAAAGTGATGTTAGTCTTCTATTTTCTCAAATGCACTTTGAGAAGACTTTGTGTGGATTCCAAATCTTGTCAAAGCTCCCCCTGAGATGTTGAGTTGTTCAGGATTGAGAAGCTTTGTTCAGGAGTGTGTAGGTCTTTAGCTTGTGTAAGGCAGATCTAGGAACTTTAGACAGATGGATCTATATTGTCTCAACAAATTCCTAGAGACAGAAGATGAAGAAGACACTTGATCAGTTTGTATTATTCTTCTTCTATCTTCTTGAGAGCACAAAGAGAGATGAGAATTGAGAGCTGCTGTGATGTTTTTGCTCTTGCTAAGAAAAATCTCTCTGCAAATTTTCTGCTCTGAAAGAATTTGAATTACTGTTGTTAGTCTCTATCTTCTTTTGAAAAAGTATTCTTTCTATATTCTCTTCGACAACCAATCTTCCTTTAAAATTTGAGTAATCAGCAATTAATGCCTTGCTGGAAAACTTGGAAGGAAAACGGCTAGCATATCTATCATTATTTGTTTCCCTAACAGTCCCGAGAAATATGTAAAATAAATCCTCTGATGAATACCATAATCAATGCTGCCAGGAAATGGCTATATTCATAGGGAATATAAGCATTGATTACTTAGGGTATTTATGATTTAAAATAGTAATAGAGAGGGAACAGATATGGAAAGAACAAATAATGATCAGCTTATAGAATTCATCGACTAGAGAACAGATTTCATCGACTTGCATTCAGAGAACGTCAACTTGAGAAATCCTATTCATCGACCTAAGCTCTGCAAAGAACACACTGAATAAAAACAACTGATTTTACGCTCCAAGAACGTCGAACTGAGAATCTGTTCGTCACTCAGAGATCATCGACCATAGAACTTGAACAACAGAATTAGTCGAGCTGAGAACCAGTCTGGGAGAAAACGTCGACCACAGAATATATCCTTTTGATGAATATTATCGACCTGAGCTCTAAGTTCGTCGATCTGAGTTCGACGAACGTCGAACTAATTTCCAGACAACTGAAAATCTTTTAAATCTTGAATCTGAAGTCCACATCAGGCAGGTCCCTGAAGTTTGACACTTGGGGGACTTGCCTAAAACTTAGAAAGAAAAATAAGTGACCCTAACTATACATCATGGGTCAACACAATCTAAGATGTGAACCTAGCCCAAATCAATACATGGGTTCCAATAATCTCCCCTATTTGGGTGAGGTTACTTCAAAACAAAATAGAAACAAAAACATAGTAGAAAATAAAGAGCTGATAAAATGAAAAATCTATCAGCAAAAGATTAAAGCTATGGTACAAATATTATTTAAAGAAAAAACTGATATAAAAAAATATTAAGAGTCTTTAGGAGGAGCAGAAGATTTTGCAAAAATTAATCTCCTGTTAGGATCAATTGCTTCTCTGACAGTCATCTTCATATCTGCATCACCAAGAGTCTTTTGAGTAACTACCCTTGGAACAACAGCTTCAGGATGGAGGTGCATGTATTAAACTGTATTGAAAAGTCTTTCCACCTGATATCTTTCAAGCTCTTTCATCCGGTAGAAAGAAAAGTAGAGAATTGGGAAGTATCCTTACCTTCGTCTCTTGATTTCCTGATCTGAGATAGAGCAACCAGCTCATTTAGCCTAGCAATCTTTATATTAGGATCCATTTCAGGATCATAGGCTACAATAGGAGGGCCTTCAGGACTATTATCTCTTTTAGGAGATAAAGAGATTCTGGAAGGGCTTGGATACTTGGTAGGAAGAGGAGCATGACTTCTGGAAGAGTGATGATGTTTCTATTGTGGATATCTGCTTCCAGAGGATTAAAGGGGTCTGGCTTGCCTCTGATAGGTTTTAGTGACTGAGGAGGGTCTCTGGTTAAGATTTCTAGTTGCACTAGTAGCTGGAGGAGGAGGAGGTGGATCTTTCCTGAATTTCTTCACTTGAGAGGATCCATACTTCTTCTTCTTTAGTGCTTTAGATTGATTTCTAGACAGCCTCATCCACTGAGGAGTTTTAGGGGTGAGAGGAATATTGTGCAGAATGTAATATGGAACATCATTATTAGGACTGTGCTTGGGAGTGGCCTTTGCTGGAGCTTTCCTCTTCTTTGATTTGGATCTCTTGGCATTGTAAAATTCAGAATCATCAGAATCATCAACTGGGTCATCTTCAGAAGAACTCTATGGATTATCATATAAAGCTTCTATTTCTTTTACTATTTCCTGTGAAATTTGCTTGTCTACTTGAGGAGGAGGTGGAGGTAGAACAGCTTGAGGAGGGATAACAGTCTCTGATTGCATCTGTGACTTTATCAGTCACAAGAAGATCATTTATCTCAGGATCTTTTTGCATTTGGTCAATCTCTAGTGAAATATCCCGTGTAATTAAATCATCTAGATTTGGTAAAGGACTATCATTCATAATATAAGTTGGGCCAACAGGTTCCACAACTATATTAGAAACAAAGCTTTCCTGAATGGCCTGAAGAATTTCGGTACTGACTGGAGCTGTATAACAAATGATATCTGTGCAGAACTAGTGAGAAACAAATAAAAGGATGTTCCTATATAAGAGAACAAAATAAACTAAAACTGACTTTAGTTCAATTGTTGGAGAAATGGAGCAATCTTCAGAAAGAATATCCAAAGAAGGAACTAAATCAACTGACTCAGAATCAGTGTCCAAAAATTATGTGAGATATGCATCGGGTATCTCAGTATCAACAAACTCTATCTCTACTACTGATGCTGCTGCTGCTGGAGCTACTTCTTTATGGAGTTTCTCCCCCTGCCTGGGTTCAGTAAGCACTATAGCCAAGCCCTAGACTAAAGAAGTAGGGACAGTGAAGGCAGAAATTTAAGCAGTAAGAGATGAAATAGAAGAAGCAAGAGGTGAAATAGCCTCTGCTACGAGTTGTTGTATGAGAGGTGTGATGGATTGCAAGAATGGATGAAATGGAGGGTGAAACTATGTTCAAGAATTCAGCCGGGGTTTGAGCAGATACAGATGGATAGAAGGTGGATGATGATGGATGGAAGGATGTGAAGTCTGGTATTTGCTCATCTGGTGAATATGGGATATGAATGGGTGATGATAGTAGATTGAATGAAGGTAGGGATGATAGATTTTCAAGAGGAGGAATGTTAGAAAGATGAGAAGGGAGAGGGGAGAGAGGAGGAGTAACATGCTCTTGTGAATGATGTTGAGGGGATTGATGTACTAGAGAATGAATTGGTGAATGCTGAGGTAGAGGGGAATGAACTGGTGAATAAATATGGATGGGGGAAGCAGGAGGTGTAGGTGGATGTGTTGGAGTCGTTGAAGAAATCTGGAGGGGTGTTGAAGTTGTTTAAACAAGTAGAGGTGGAGGGGGAATGGAGATATCCTCAGTTGGGTGGGCAGTTACTGGAACAGCCCTTGTACCTTCAGAAGGTCTGGAAGAGGAAGCCCTAGATGGCTTAGGGATGTTCCTCTCCCACTTGCCAAATAAGGCACAGGTGAGCCTCTTGGAAGCATTTATGAATATGGTCAGGGAGACCAGTGATTCTGCAGCCTTGTCCTGAAGAAAAATTCCAAAAATCCATCCAAAACACACTTCCTACTTTGTGTTTTTCTACTTAATTAATTCAAACATAATTTTGGCCCAGTTCACGGCCTTCTTGTTTGCCACTACACACATCACAAGGAACTGATGTCTAGTTATGTGATCATGGGCGGTGTGCTTGCCCATCAGAACTTTTCCTACAATATCTGCTAGAAACTTATAATTTGCAGAAAGAAGTTTCTTTACCAATTTGTTAGCGTTGTCACCAGAATAACCCATTCGATTCAACATTTCATCAAACTCATCAGAATCTATTTCTAAGTCCTCTTCTCCATTAAATAAACCAAAAATTTCAGAAAGAATTTCAGGGGAGAGAGAGACGGCGTTACCCGCTATTGTTCCTACCAATGTGTCAGCATCTTAAGAAGATAATGAGTAAACCCATTCCATAATCTCGGTCGCCACAATCTTTATCCTGGTTATCATTAGATTCTTCAAATGTAAGTCTTCAAATAGTTGCAGAATGTCAAGGAAGATTTGATCTGAGTATTTGAAAGACTCAAAATCGATGTCAAAACCCATATCCAATTTCATTGCTGCGAGAGTGCTTGTTGGAATCGCCATGGTCACCTAAAACAAAGAAACAAAGAGATCAAGTGCAATGGATCTGAAAGCGTGGGATGGAGCTCGAAGAAAACCTAGTTATAAGGTTTTTCAGAATATGAAACGTTAAGTTCCGTCCTGCGAAAAAAGAAAAATTCTTCGATCTCAGGTCGACGAAAAATTTCATGAAGAGATAAATTCATCGATCTCAGATTGATGATATGGAGATATTTCGTCATCCTCAGAAATATTTCCTAAAATAGTATCGTCGATCTCAGGTCGACGAAACTGACTTCACAAAGAGATTTTGTTGTTCTCTGGTCGACGAACTCTCAATGATAAGTTTGCAAATCGTCGATCTCAGGTCGACGAATTGTTTCCAGATCGTTTATACTAATGACAAATTAAAAATTAAGCCTTTCCATCTATCATTTCTAACTGATTCAAAAATAACAAATGTTTAGAGTCATCCAAGGGCTTGGTGAAAATATCTTCCCTTTACAAATCAATGGAGATAAATTCAAGGTTATTTTTCTGTTTGTCCACACAGTCTCTTATGAAATTATGTCTTATGTCTATATTCTTTGTCCTACTATGATGCACTGGATTATGTGTAATAGAAATTGCACTAGTACTATCACAAAATATGGTTGAATTATTTAGATTGAAACCGTAATCCAAGAGTTGGTTTTGTATCCACAAGATCTGTCAACAACAGCTGCCAGCTGCCATGTATTCAGCCTCAGTAGTTGATGTGGACACAGATGTTTTCTTCTTGCAAAACAAGGACACAAGCCTATCACCGAGGAGGTGACATGTTCCTGATAGGCTTTTCCTATCCACGCTACACCCAGTATAGTTAGCATCGGAAAATCCAGTTAGCTCAAATGCTGACTCTGTTGGATACCAGAGTATTAGATTAGGACAACCCTTTAGATATTTTAAAATCCTTTTAATGAAAATTAGATGAGATTCCTCAGGGCTCACTTGGAACCTAGCACAACGACATGTAGCAAACATGATGTCTGGTCTACTTGCTATGAGATAGAGTAGGGATCCAACAATAAACGTATACTTGGTCTGATCAACTGGTTTTCCATGTTCATCAGAGTCAATCACAGTATTGGCAGTCGTGGGAGTTTTCATAGAGGAGGCATCAGCCATCCTAAATTTCTTAATAAGCTTATTTGCATATTTAGACTGGGATATGAATATGCCATCAGGGGATTGCTTCACTTGTAGACCAAGGAAGTATGATAGCTCTCCCATGCTACTCATCTCAAACTTTGAATGCATTAGATTAGAAAATCTTTTGCGTAGTTTGGGATCAGTAGAGCCAAAAATGATGTCATCCACATATATTTGTAGTACTAAAATTTTATCATGATGCATCTTAGTAAAAAGGGTCCTATCTACCATGCCTCTAGAGAACTTGTGTTCTAAAAGGAAACTAGCTAAGGTTTCATACCAAGCTCTTGGAGCTTGCTTTAGAACATAAAAAGCTTTATGCAATTTAAAAACATATAGGGATGTGTAGAAGAGATAAAACCTAGGGGTTGTTCAACATAAACCTCTTCCTTTAATTTTCCATTCAAGAAAGCACTCTTGACATCCATCTGGTAGACTTTAAACTTCTTAAATGCAGCATAAGCAAGAAAAATACATATTTCTTCTAGCCTTGCAACAGGAGCAAAGGTTTGATCATAGGCAATGCCTTCCTCTTGCCTATAGACTTGAGCAATAAGCCTAGCCTTGTTTCTTAATATTACACCTGGGCATCAAGTTTGTTTCCGAAAACCCACTTGGTTCCAATTACTTGATAGCCTTTGGGCCTTGGAACCAAGTCCCAAACTCTGCATCTCTCAAATTGATTGAGCTCCTCTTGCATTGCAATAATTCAGAGGGGATCTTGCTCTGCATCATTTATGGATTGAGGCTCAACTTGAGAGAGGAATTAGGCATGCATCACATCATGGTTGAGTTAATGCCTTGTCAGTACACCTGCTGACATGTCCCCAATCACTTGAGATCTAGGGTGATCCCTTTGTGTGACAAGGTCAATGGGTGGAGTTGGTTCAACAACAATATTTGGAATTAATTCCTCTTGTGGAATAATGTCTGCTGTTGGACGAGGTTCAACCACTTCCAAAATTTCTTCTTCACTATCTTCATCAGCTTGTGGAGGTGGATGTGATATGACCTTTTGTGTAAGGTTTAACTCACCCAATTTCTCACACAAGTGAAGTACCTGCAATAAATCTGATGTAGAAGAATCCATCTCCTTATAATACATGTTAGCTTCATCAAATAAAATATGTACAGATTCTTTCATTTTTAAAGATGATTTATTTAAAATCCTATAAGCCTTGCTAACATGGGAATATCCAAGAAAGATTCCTTCCTTAGCTTTAGCTTCAAATTTTCTAATATGTTTCTTATTATTATTATGAATGAAACATCTACACCCAAAAATTCTAAAGTAATCAATTTTAGGTTTCTTCCCTTTGAGTAATTTATAGGGGTTCTTACTCTTAAGTTTGTGTATCAAACTCATGTTCAACACATAGTTTGCTGTGCTCACAGCCTCTTCCCGAAAGGATAGCAGCATGTGTGCATCTGCAAGCAATGTTCCTGCAGATTCAATGAGGGTTCTATTTTTCCTTTCTGCTACCATATTTTGTTGAGGAGTTCTAGGAGCAGAGAAATAATGCCTGATACCTTCCTCCTGATAGAATCTTTGTATGGAAAGAGATTAAAACTCAATACCATGATCACTTCTAATCAATGCAACTGGAGTTGAATACTCAATCCTTATGCACTTAAGAAAGTCTGTAAGAACTTTAAAGTTATCTGACTTATTTCTCAAGAAGAACATCCAAGAGAATCTAGAGAAGTCATCTACAATAACTAGAGTGTAAGACTTCCCTCCAAAGCTTTGTACAACAATGGGTCCAAAAAGATCCATATGTAGCAAGTATAGAATCTTAGGTGAGTCACTCTTATTAATTGACTTAAAGCTATTTTTAGTTTGCTTGCCTACTTGACAAGCCTTGCATAGGCTTTCCTTCTTGTAGGGGCTAGAAGGCAATCCTCTGACAAGGTTGTCCCTAGATAACTTAGAGATGTTTCTAAGGTTAACATGACCTAGTCTCTTATGCCAAAGAATATTTTTATTACTAACTTGATTGAATAAACATAGTTCTAAACTAGATGAGTTAAAGTTTACTAGGTAAATATTCCCTTATCTACAACCTGTTAAAACAGTTTGGTTATTTGAAGAAATAATACATTTGGAATTAGTAAAGCAAACCTGATAACCTGGATCACATAACTGACTTATGGATATTAGGTTATGTTTGAGACCGTTTACATATGCCACTTTTTTGAAGGTGTCAACTCCACTGTTGAAGTCTCCATAGCCTTTAATTTGTTTAAAGCTGGAATCTCCAAAGATCACTCTTGGACCCAGCTTTGCCTTGTAATTGATTGGCTATCCTTGCATCCAGTCATGTGCTTTGAGCACCCACTATCTAGATACAACTTATTTTGAGTGATAGGATAGTTCTTCACCTACAAGGAAGTAGATTAGATGTTCCTGACCCAGGTCACCTTGGGTCCTTGTATTTTTTCATGAGAAAAATTGGAAATTTAAGAACATTCAGGTTGGCATTTATAACCTAAGGGGTGAAATCTTCTAGGAGGAATTATCCATTGGGTGAATGGATTGATATTTTCCCTAGGTTGGTTATGGTGATTATTAGACTTTCTGTAAGAGTTGAAGTTTCTGTAAGATTGATCTTGGATGGAAGAACTCTGGTAAGTTCGTCGACCTGAGGTCGATGAATTTGGATAAGATCTTCGATCTCTGCTTGAAGAATGAAGATATTCATTCTCAGGGCACACATATCATCGATCTCTGGTCGATGAACCAAACTAGTTTCGTCGATCGTGGATCCAAGAATAATTATTATTGTAGTCGGCGTTCGGAGTTCGTCATTTTGAGTTCGACAAACTGTGCATATTTCGTCGATCTGAGTTCGACAAAATCTATTGAACATTATTGTAGTTTTTTTTCTTCTTGTTCTTAGATTTTTGATTAAGTTCCATTTGTTTCAAGACTTCATTTACTTTGTCTACTTGTTCAGTATTCTTCTTACCCTTATCTGAAATGAAATTTACAGGTTTAGATAACTAATTTTTCTGGATTATAGATGGTTCACTAGATGATACACCTAGTCCTAGTTTACTATTATTTGCCCTAACATTTATAGTACTAGTTATGTCTAACAGTTGTAAGCTCTTACCATTAAGTGATTCTTCTAATTCCTTGGCTTTTCTTAATTCAGTTTTTAAGAAAATAATTTATTCATTTATAGAGTTAAGTTCATCTGTTAGTTTAGTATTTTTCAGAAATGTACTTATCTTGTTCAGCTAATCTTTCTCTGGGAAGTTTGATTTCCTTCTCAGAGCCTATTAGATCTAAGTACAGATTTTTAAATTCAGTTTTAAATTTTTCTTAATTAAAATCATTGGATGTTATTACCTGGTCCTCTACAGATTGAGATTCTTCATCTTCTGAAGCTTTAGCCTCTAACTAACTGCTGGAATTATCTATTGCCATTAGGCAAACTTCCTTTGCCTTCCCTTCTTCTTCATCATTACTAGAGCTGGAGGATGATGACTCTTCCTCAATATCACTCCAGGTTTCTACAGCAAACTCTTTCTCCTTCCTCTTGAGTTTGCTGGAGGTGGGCTTCCTATGATGTGTTCTTCTGGAATCCTTCTCTCTTCTCCTGACCTTCTTTTGAGTTTTTGGACATTTTGAGATGATGTGCCCAGGCTTCCTGCATCCAAAACAAACAATTTCTTTAAATGAAGTCTTGTCATACCTTGGCTTATCATCTTTCCTTGATGACTTTCTTCTGAAGTCCTTTGCCATCTTGAATAATATTTTTGGCAAAGAGGCTCATCAGCTCTTTATTGATTGGAGTCCCTTCATACTCTTCATAAGCCTTGAATGCAATGTTGTGCTCCTTCCTATTAGTTGTTGGAGTGTTCTATTCAGCTGCTGCTTCTCTGGTCTTCATTAATTGCTCATAGGATTTTAGCTTTCCAAGAAGTGATTCAGTAGAGATTTCTATCATGCTTCTGGCTTCTCTGATTTGCCAGATTCTTGAATCCCATGTGATAGGGAAGCACATGAGGATTTTATCATTGACTTCTGTCAGAGTGATGTCCTTGTCCAAGGTCTTTAGCTCATTGATGATTAAACTAAGCCTATTGTACATATCACTTACTAACTCAGCTTCATCCTTCTTGAAGTTCTCATATTGAGAAATGAGATTGGATCTCCTATCCTTTCTCTCATCAGCAGATCCAACCACCATCTGATTTAGAGAATCCCAGATGGCTTTGGCTGAAGTGCACTCAGCCACTTTTTGAAATATATTATCATACATAGTCTGAGCTAGGATGTTCATGGCTTTTGCATCTGCAATCTTAGCTTTCTTCGGTGCATCTGTCCAATCTAGAGGTTGAATAGCACTAGAATTTGTTGAAGTAGATGGAGTGGAGTCCATTGGAGCTTGTGGTCCTATCAAAATTGAATTGAATATGTCTTCATCAATAGAGTTCATATAGAGTTTTATTCTTTCCTTCCAGATGGCAAACTTGGTTAAGTTGCAAACTGGAGGTCTGGTGCTAACATAATCATTATTTTGTGCCTTGATATAAAATATGAAAGGAAGAAGATTAAATCAGAGATTATCTTAGGATCTTGGTTAGTCCAGGTGTTAGCCTGTTAAAATGACCAACCTCCCTCTGATACCAATTGAAAGAAAAGGGAGAGTAATCTCTGGTTAACTCTAGAGGGGGGTGGGTGGGTGGGTGAATAGAGTTATTTAAAAATTCCTTTGCAACTTTTTACAATTATAAAGTTAAGTGATAAAATAGGTGATATATTAATAGCTAAGTGAAGTTAACAAACGCAAAGAAAAAGATAAACTAAGCTATCAAAACACAAGACACAAGGAAAACATCAAACACACAAACAACACAAGAATTTTATAGTGGTTCCCCAACTGGGTACATCCACTCTTCTACCACCCTGGTAGGAATCCACTAGATGGTTTTTGATCAGGTGACTGCCACCACAATATCTATTAACAAGGAGATATTGCAACCCTTTGAGCTTTTGATCAGGTGCCCAAAAACCAAACTAAAGTCTTTTGGAAGGTGACTTGTGAACAAGGCTAACTTTTGAAGGGATTTAAAACCCTGTACAATGGGATGGGAAGGAAAGTGATGTTAGTCTTCTCTTTTCTCAAATGCACTTTGAGAAGACTTTGTGTGGATTCAAGATCTTGTCAAAGCTCCCCCTGAGATGTAGAGTTGTCCAGGATTGAGAAGCTTTGTTCAAGAGTGTGTAGGTCTTCAGCTTGTGTAAGGCAGATCAAGAAACTTTAGACAGATGGATCTATATTGTCTCAGCAAATTCCTTGAGACAGAAGATGAAGAAGACTCTTGATCAGTTTGTATTGTTCTTCTTCTATCTTCTTGAAAGAACAGAGAGAGATGAGAATTGAGAGATGCTATGAGGTTTTTGCTCTTGCTAAGAAAAATCTCTCTGCAATTTTTCAGCTCTTAAATTATTTGAATTGCTGTTGTTAGTCTCTATCATCTTTTGAAAAAGTATTCTTTCTATATTCTCTTCGACAACCAATCTTCCTTCGAAATTTGAATAATCAGCAATTAATGCCTTGCTGAAAACTTGGAAGGAAAATGGCTAGAATATTTGTCATTATTCGTTTCCCTAACAGTCCCGAGAAATATGTCAAATAAATCCTCTAATGAATACCAAAATCAATGCTGATAGGAAATGACTATATTCATAGGGAATATAAGCATTGATTACTCAGGGAATTTATAACTTAAAATAGTAATATAGAGGGAACAGATAAGGAAAGAACAAATAACAGACAGCTTACAGAATTCATCGAACGGAGAAAAGATTTCGTCGACCTGCACTCAGAGAACGTCGACCTGAGAAATCTTGTTCGTCGACCTGAGCTCTGCGAAGCACACACTGAATAAAAACATATGATTCTACGATCCAAGAACTTCGAACTGAGAATCTGTTCTGCACTCTGAGATCGTCGACCATAGAACTTGAATATACAGAATTAGTTGAGCTGAGAATCGGTCTAGGAGAAAACGTCGACCACAAAAAAAATCCTTTTGATGAATATCGTCGACCTTAGCTCTATGTTCGTCGATCTGAGTTTGACGAATGATGAACTAATTTCCAGACAACTGAAAAATCTTCTAAGTCTTGAATCTAAAGTCTACATCAGGCAGGTCCATGAAGTTTGACACTTGGGTGACTGGCCTAAATCTTAGAAAGAAAAACTAGTGACCCTAACTATACATCATGGGTTAACACAACCTAAGAAGTGAACCTAGCCCAAATCAAAACAGGGGTTCCAACAGGGGAGGGGTGGAGGATGATAGGAATTAGTCTTTTAGACTAATGGTTGTTGAGCAAATCATTTAAGGGCATCGTGGAGCTAAACCAGGAGATGCGGCCACAGAGGTCGATGCGCTTGGAGACGGGTCAGTCTAGCACGGGAGTTCAGGCAGCAGGGACAGTGAGTCCCAATCATTAGTACTTATTATAGATTTGCTTCAATGTTGAGTGGCTTGTAGTGAGGATCATGATGTATCGGCAGGAGCCCTTTTTATTAGTACTTGATTTATTATTACTATGGACTCTCTCTTCGTGGAGATTTATCTCTATGTGATTTCTGTGGACTAGTATTTTAGTTTTACTTTACCCTTTCATTTATTCTACTCTTCTGCGATCGGTATGGACGGCAGGATCGGCATTTTGTAGTGACAACCTTCCCGGGTGTGTTGGTGTCACCAAAAGTGGCGGTTCTGGGCATAAGATCCTGATGGTTTAAAAAAGAAATGGGGTCTTACACGGTATACTACCTGATGCGCGATGAGAATCTATATCGGAAGAATATCTCACGGCTCCTAGCATGCTGCGCGTCTGAAGAGGAGGTCCTGAGGATCTTGGAGGAAGTTCACTCTGGGGGGTGCAGGAGTCACTCATTGAGCAGGACCCTAAATGGGAGGATTATGAGGCAAGTGTACTTATGGTCGACCCTAGGGCGAGACTCCACTGAGTTCTCAAAGGATTGCTAGATGTTCTTTCCTCTCCAACTTCTACCAACCCATAGACTTAGGGCTGTCACTGCACCGTGGCCCTTTGCTATCTGGGGAATGTATCTTGTGAGACCTTTCCACCTGGCCAGCCGGCATAGTAGGTTCCTTCTAGTTATGATCGATTATTTCTCAAAGTGGTTGGAGGTGAAAGCACTAGCTAAGGTGACCTCCCAGGTGATCCGGAACTTCGTATGGGGAGAAATCATTTGCCATCACGGGTTGCCTCAGTCCGTTGTCACAGACAATGGGCTGCAGTTTGCCAGCACATAGTTCATAAGCTTCTATTGATAGCTCGGGATTGATCTTCAGTTCGCGTTGGTCCACCACCCTAGGAGTAACAGATAGGTGGAAGAGGAAAACAAGATCTTTGTGAATTAGTTGAAAAAGTAGGATGAGATTCTGAAGGGGAGCTGGGTGGAGCTTCTCCCTTTAGCTCTTTGGGCCCTAAGAACAAGTCCCAACACAGCCACTAGGGAGACCGCTTCAAACTCTCTCACAGCTACAAAGCTGTGCTCCCAATCGAGTTTGACGTCCAAACATGGCGGGTAATGGAAGCAGAGGAAGGCAGGGAAGAATGGAGGGTTGAGAACGAGAATGAGCTGCGACACTCCTTGGAGCTGACAAAGGATATCCGAGATGTGTCACCGTTAAGCAGGAATAAATTAAGCAGCGGATGGCCAAGTATTTTGCCAAACATGTCAGAATCAAACAGTACGCGGAAGGGGATTTGGTCCTGAAAAAGGTAGATTCCTTAAGAAGATCAGCTGCCATGGGAAAGCTCAACCCAATATGGGAGGGTCTGTTTATTCTCAAGGAAGCATTGATGTTAGGGGTGTATCGCCTCCAGATTGTGGAGAACTAGACCCTAAGCAACACCTGGAGTGGTGATGACTTGAAGCGTTTCTATCCCTAAACCAAGTTCATGACATCTTTTTATAATATGATCTCTTGACATTCCAAACCTTCTTGCCATAGAATTTATTTGCAAGGGATTGTATGAATGGGTGAAGAACCCACCAACCTAGACCCCGAGCAGGTCTCTCTGTCAGGCTCCCATTAACTGGCAAGGCTAGATGTCACTCGAGAGAGTCTCCTACACCCCGAGTAAATCTCGCTGCCAAGCTCCCACTAGCTGGCAGGTCCGAATGTCACTCGAGAGTCTCCCAAACCCTGAATATATCCCTCTTCCAGGCTCCAATAGCTGGCAGGGCTGGATGACACTCGAGAGAGTCTCCCAAACATCGAGAAGATCCCACTGCCAGGCTCCCACTAGCTGGCTGGGCTGGATGTCACTCGAGAGAGTCTCCTAGACCCCGAGCAGATCCTGTTTCCAGGCTCCCACTAGCTGACAGGGCTGGATGTAACGACCTAGGTTTAGGCACAATAGGCCACCCCACGGCATCGCCCGGCCCACCACAGTGACCAAGGAAAGGCCCACCGGGTGGTACAGCAAGAATCTACAAGGCCTATAGGCTGTGCATCCCAACACAAATCTCTGCGCTAGTTTCTCAGCCGCAGAAGGTTATTGCCAAGGGGTTTCAAACCCGAGACCTTGATAAGACTCTCTTCCAATAGAGCTCATTACCAACTGAACTTGCCAAGGGGTTTCAAACTGGAGACCTTGATAAGACTCTTTTCCAACATAGCTCATCACCAACTGAGCTGCAACTCAATTGGTGTTGTTCTTTGTTGGAAGATATTCTTATCAAGGTCTCGGGTTCAAAACCCCTTGGAAACAACCTACCGCTACTGAGAAATAGGCACAAAGATTTGTGTTAGGGTGTACGACCTGCATGCCTTATAGATTCCAGTTGTACCATTCGATGGGCCTTGCCTTGGTCGTCGTGGTGGGTCAGCCGATGCCGTGGGGCGGCCTATTGGGCCTACACCCGGGTCGTTACAAAAAAGTGCACTTTTTTGTTACGACCTGACCCGCTAGGAGCACAGTGCCGCCGAGCCCAATAGCAGCCCAAGGAGAGCCAAAGGCGCTACGGTGGTACAACCAGATATACAAGGCCTGCAGGCCGTACACCTTAAAGCATCTCGGGCTTGTTTATCGGCCACGTGCATTATTTCCACTGGGTTTCGAACCCGAGACCTTGATAAGAGAGTCTTATTACCACTCCTCATCACCAACTGAGCTGCAGCTCAGTTGGTGATCAGCTCTGTTGGAAGAGAGTCTTATCAAGGTCTCGGGTTCAAAACACCTTGGCAACAACCTACCGCTACTGAGAAATGGGTGTGGAGATTTGTGTTGGGGTGTACGGCCTGCAGACCTTGTAGATTCCGGCTGTACCACCCGGTAGGCCTTGTCTTGGTCACCGTGGTGGGCCAGGCGACACCGTGGGGCGGCCTGTTGGGCCTAAACTCGGGTCGTTACAAAAAAGTGCACTTTTTTATAATGACCTAGCCCGCTAAAAGCACAGTGCCGCCCAACCCACCAGCAGCCCAAGGAGTGCCCAAGGCGCTAGGGTGGTACAACCAGAATATACAAGGCCTATAGGTCGTACACCCCAACACAAATCTCCGTGCCTATTTCTCAGCAGCGGTAGGTTGTCTCCAAGGGGTTTCGAAGCCGCGACTGTTTCTTAGTTGCAGCTCAGTTGGAAGAGAGCCTTATCAACCTACCGAGAGAATTTATTGGAAGAGAGTCTTAAGAACCTACCACTACTGAGAACTATGCGTGGAGATTTGGTTGGGGTGTACGTCCTGCAGGCCTTATATATTTCGGTAGTATTACCGCGGTGCCTTGGGCTGTCCTTGGGCTGTTGGCAGGCTGGGCGGCGCTGTGCTCTTAGCGGGCCATGTCATTACATTGGATGTGAAAGTGATGATAGATACAACTCTAGAGGGGGGGGGGGGTGAATAGAGTATTCAAAAATTAGAACACCCAACTTTACTCCCTTAGAGTTAATTTGCGGAATTAGTTTATAGATATTAAAAACCCTAGAGCCTAACACAAAGTGTAGGGCACAAGAGAGAGCTAACTGTAATTACAGTTAAGCTTGGGATCTTATCACAGCAACTAGCATTCCTAGTCATTTCTACTCACAACCACAGTACAATGAATTAAATAAACAGCTCAGACGACACAAGAAAATTTATAGTGGTTCCCTCTAAATAGGTACGTCCACTCTTCTACCACCCTGGTAGGAATCCACTACAGGTTTTTGTTCAGGTGCCCTGCCACCAACTAATCTACTTCAGGTAGATCAAGTAGACCCTTTGAGCTTTTGATCAGGAGCTCAAAATCCAACACAGGTTTTTGATCAGGTGCCCTTCCACCAATGGTTCACTTTTGAAGGGAGTAATAACCCATTGTACAGGAGGTTGAGAGAGTTAGGTCTTCTTCTATATTATTAAACAGATTAGAGAAGCTAGTGGATTGCACAGAGCTAGATAGCTCTAAATAATCAAGGCTCCCCCTAGCTTAGAGAATATCCAGGAAGGTGTCTTGCTTCAGGGTGCAGGAACTCTTCTGAACTAAGACAAAGAATTGTCTTGAGGTTCTGAAGGAGAAGCTTGAAGAAGATTCTTGATTGGGAATAGGTATTCTTCTTCAAACAGCTTCCTTTCGTCTTCTTCTTCTTCTAATGGCCTCTGAGTGAAAGTCTTCCTGTAAGCAGGATGAACTCAGGATGAAGAAGAATGCTGAAGAGCTTTGATCTTCTCAGTTGAATATGAAATTCTGAGAGCTGTAGAACTTTCTTGCTTTTTCTATTTCTATGTTGCTGAGTGTATGTGTTGTATATCTGTTCTATGTATATATCTTCTTTCAAAAGAAGCACTTTTTACATGAGCCTTTGCAACGGCTTTAATTTGAGTTTGAATCTTTGTCTTCTTCTGGAATCAGCAATCTGGGCTACAAAAAGCATAAAGCAAAAACAAATCCTGCAGACAGACATACTATAAGAGGATAAAGCTTTCTAAGAAGTTGCATAACCAATCAGATAAGAAGGGTGCAGGAAAAAGGTCACATCAGAAAGAACTCTTTACAGCCAGAGAAGACTTTCTGAGTCTAATGGCTACAAAGGACAGCCTGTCAGATAAAGTAGGAAATGCATTTCAACTAATAAGACAAAACACTTTGTCAGATAAAGATTGGCTCATATATAATAAATGGAGCAGAGATTGCCTGGAAATAATATCACAAATTTACTGAAATAATATGCCAAATAAATATGAAATAAATCATAGAATAGAAGAGGACAAAATTATAAAAGACATACAACAAAATGTCGAACGACCCTCGGAGATCGTCGACCGAAGCACAGAGATCGTCGACCTATCAAACAGATAGTCGAACGATACAGATAGTCGAACTACCAAAGAAGATAGTCGAGCTACCACAGCAGATAGTTGCCCTATCAGAACAGATAGTCGAGCTATCAGATAGTCGACCTATCAAGACAGATAGTCGAGCTATCAAGCAAAACAGATAGTCGACCTATCAAACAGATAGTCGAACTATCAAAGAAAATAGATAGTTGACCTATCAAACAGATAGTCGAACTATCAAACAAAACAGATAGTCGACCTATCAAACAGATAGTCGAACTATCAAACAAAACAGATAGTCGAACTATCAAACAAAACAGATAGTCGACCTATCAAACAGATAGTCGAACTATCAAAGAAAAACAGATAGTCGACCTATCAAACAGATAGTCGAACTATCAAAGAAGATAGATAGTCGACCTATCAAACAGATAGTCAAACTATCAGATAGTTGAACTATCAGAATAGATATTCGAACTATCAAAGAAAACAGATAGTCGACCAATCAAGCAGATAGTCGAACTATCAAAGAAGACAGATAGTCGACCTATCAAACAGATAGTCGAACTATCAGATAGTTGAACTATCAGAACAGATAGTCGAACTATCAAAGAAAATAGATAGTCGACATATCAAGCAGATAGTCGAACTATCAAAGAAGACAGATAGTCGTCCTATCAAACAGATAGTCGAACTATCAGATAGTTGAACTATCAGAACAGATAGTCGAACTATCAAGCACAACAATAGTCGACCTATCAAACAGATAGTCGAACTATCAAACTCGACAGATAGTCGACTAACTGATAGACGATCGTCGACCAGTCGATAGACGATAGTCGAGCGGCGTTCGACCATAGTCGAACAAAAAAACAACTTAACCAAATTTTCATCTGGAAAAGTGACAACTCTAAATCTAGAGCAAGCTAACTAAACAACTAACCTTTGACCATAGATAAATCTTGGGTCAAGAGACAGAAAGAGAGGACTGAACTCAAATCCAAACTAGGGTACCAACAATCTCCCCCTATTTGAGTTAAGTCTCTCAACAACAACAAAAAAACAAAACTAATTACTGAAAATAAATAAAATGCATGAAGGGAAATAGCTAACCAGATAACATCAATCAAACAGATAAGTAAATAACTGTCAATCAATGAAATTTAAGGAGCTTCAGAATTTGGTTTAGGTTCAGAAGAACTTGGAATAAAAGTAATTTTCCTAAAAGGGTCTAGAGCTTCTTTCTTTGACAGCTTTAGATCTTGCTCTCCAATGATTTTAGTTTCTGATGCCCTTGGGACAACTGCTTCAGGATGCTTTTCCATGTATTTTGAAGGGTCAAATACCTCAGGTATATCCTGGAATTTATCAAGCTCCTTAATTCTGAATTTGGACATAGTTGTTAATCCTGCAGTGTCTTTACCTTCAGCTTTGGCTTTCTTAATTTGGGCTGATCCAACAAGCTCAAGAAATCGAGCCATCCTGAAATCAGGATCAAGCTCTGGGCTTTCATACATATTTTCACAAGTTGTATCAACAGGTTTTACAGCTTTAAATTTAATAGACATATCTAGCAGGCTTTCAGCTGGCTCTTTTTCCTGAATAACTAGATAAGAAGGAGGAGCAAACTTAGCAAATTTCTTGCTAGATTTTTTAGAGAAAATAATTCTTTTACCTTTTGAAACAGCATTCACTACATGATCTGGCATTGAAGAAGATGTGCTCTTGAATTCTTTGGAAGGAGGAGGAGAAAAGGTTGGTTTTTGATAAACCACCTCCTTCACTTGTTCCTTTACATCAACATCATGTCTTTGGTAACCAGATTGCGACCTGCCTTGATATCCTTGAGAGCTTTTCCTTTGAGAGGACTGAGATGGGTTAAACCTATCAGACTGAGCAGAAGGATTTGCAGATAAGTTTCCAGAGGCTCCTGCACTGGGAGGTGGAGGAGGAGGACCTCTAGGAGTCCATCTTGGGGCAGGACTGTCATACCTCTTAGACTTCTTCCTTAATTTCAGCTGATTCTTAGAAAATGCCATCCAGTGCTGAAATTCTTTAGATTTGGGATCAATACCTTTCAAGATATAGTAGGGGATATCATTATCAGGATTTGGAGGAGGAGGAGCCACAACTTTTCTTTTCTTCTTAGCAGATTTCTTTTTCTTGGAGTCCTCAGATTCATCAGAATCATCCTCATCCTCAGAATTTGAAGAAGGAGGATGATCATAAGGATCATACGCTTCTAGCACAGCTTTTTCTTTCTCTTTTAAGGTAGCTCTTTCTAACTCTTCTTCCAGGGCATCCTGTGTAGAAGAGTGTCTAAATCTAATCCAGGGGAATCATCCCAAACATTAGACTTTTCCATTTGAGTTTCTGAAACCTTTTCTTGTTCATCAGTAACTGTCATGAAGACTAGTTATTCTTGCACTGCTAACTGAGCTGGCTGAGCAGCCTCAGGATCTTGAACAATTGGTTCTGGTTCAGGTTGAACTTCTAGAGCTGGTTGATGATCAAGCTCTTGAACAGCTAATACTTCTTCCATTATATCTGTAGTATTATGAACACAAATTTGCTAAATGACATTTTATCATTCCTTCTAGGTATTCCCATACTAACATATCTGTTATCAAGTCTAAAAAATGAGTAAAAGGGATACCTTTAGAATTTTCCTTTGAATGTCCTAACTCCCATAATTCATCTAGGAAGGAAGTAATGACTCCTTCTAGGTAGGGGGCAACCAGGGGATTGGAGCATTCTTCTAGGCAAACTTTGACAACAAACTCAGATTTCATTATAGCATCATAAATATCTGTTTCAGACAATGGAGGAACTGATTATTCTATCTCTTTTTCTGCATCTGCTTGAGGATATGCTGGAAGGGAGGCCAAGGGCAGCTCAGAGGCATCTTCATAAAGCATCTCCCCTTGCCTGATTTCAGTGGAAACTGAAACCAGGCCCCTAGATAAAGATGGCTCAGCAGATTTTGAGAGGGCTTGAATGACAGCAGTCAAAGAAGAGATGGAGGATACAAGGGGAGCAATTGCCTCTTCAATCATGATTTTGATTGAAGGAGTAATTAACTCCAGGATACTAGAGATGAAGGCTGGGGTGATTTCAAATGAAGGTGGGGGAATCACAGAAGATGGATGAACAGCAGGGATGGTGTATTCATGATGAGATGGAGAGTGAACTGGAGAATGATTGGTAGATGCAAGAAGATCAACTTGATCAAAATGAAGAATTGGAGACTGAGGAGGAGTAGAAAGCTCAAAAGCTAATAAATCAAAACTAGGATGAGATATCCTAGCAAGATGAGGAGGGAGAGGGGATGCTGGTGGTGATGCATGGAGAATTTTTGAGGGATCAAGAAGATGAGATGCAGAAGATGGAACTTCAACTGAAGTAGATGGAACTGAAGTAGATGGAACTGAAGTAGATGGTAGTACTTCAGTGGAGGTTGAAGGTAATGCAGAAGAAGTGGATGGAAAGGAGAGATTAGCTGAGCCTGCTTCTTGAAGGAGTGGAGTGACTGAAGCAATCCTTGTGCTCTCAAATGCAACTGAAGCTACCCCTACAGGAGCGGGCTTTAGAAAACTCCTTTTCCACTTGACAAACAAGGGCGGGTCCATCTTTTTGCTGGCATTTATTGAAGTAGAAACAGAGACCAACAGATGGGGATATTTCTCCTTTAGAAAAATCCCAAGCACCCTACCCAGGGTGACTTCCTTCTTGCTATTCTTTTTCCTTATCAAATCAAACAAAAATCCTGCCCAGTTAATCTTCTTCTTGTTCACGATGGCACACATCAGGACAAACTGTTGCCTGGTAATATTATCATGGGCAGAGTGCTTTCCTAGTAGCACTTTTCCGACTAGTTCAGCAAGGAACTTAATCTTCAACGGAAAATTCACCTTCAACAGCTTAGAAGGAATGCCTTCGGCATGTCCTAGTTCAGTCAGCATTCTCTCAAACTCAGGGGTATCTTGCTCATAATCTTCTTCCCCATTCAATAATCCAAAAATTTCAGTTTAAACGGCGGGAGTCAAAATTACCTCTTCTCCGCCTATTGTTCCGGTCATAGAATCGTCATTTGAGGACGAAGTGAATGCCATTCTTTAATCTCGGGAATGTTTATCTTTATTCTTATTGACATGAGCTTTTCCAATCCTTGATCTTTGCATAAGTTGAGGATTTCCACTATAGCAGATTCATAGCAGCTGAAGGAGTCGAAGTCCAAGCTGAAGCCAGCATCGAACTTTACTACAGACAGGAGTGCTGGAGCAATCGCCATCGAAGGGGTTGGAGAAGGCGAGAGAGACGGTGAAGGCGAAACGGCAGAAATCGCGAGACAGGGAGCAAGCAGAAAGACAGAATGCGAGAAGACGCTCTCCGTCGACGATAAAAAGAACGATCTCTTAACCTAGGTCGACCATCGGTTTTATATTAAACCAGCAATAGTCAATCTATTTTAAAAGATACTGGAGACGATGGTCGAACGGTCGTTCGACGATCGTTCCTGAAGCAGAGTAGTCGATCCATCGTTCGACTATTTCTGTCTTCACAACCAACAAGTTGTCGTCAACCATAGATCGACGATAAGCTCGACCTGTTCGACGATCTTCGAACGTAGGTCGACGATCTTCAAGCAGATAAGCCATCATCAACCATAGGTCGATGATAGGCTCCATCCGATCGACTATCTTCGAACGTCGTTCGACGATCTTCAAACAGGTTTCAACAAAGGCAGACGTCACACTTAGTCTTTTCCATTAATCATGCCTAGTTGAACCAAAAAGAACAGATGCTTCTGTTCATCTAAGGGCTTGGTGAAAATATCACCTCTCTGAAGGTCAGTGGATATGAACTCAAGGCTGATCTTGTTCTTTTCCACACAATCTCTCTGGAAATGGTGTCTAATCTCAATGTGCTTGGTTCTAGAGTGGTGCATAGGATTTTGTGCAATGTAGATAGCACTGGTACTATCATACATGATTTTTGTGTTCTTGTGTGTGTACCCATAATCCAAAAGCTGGTTTTGAATCCACAGGATCTGTGAACAACAACTAGCAGCTGCTATATATTCAGCCTCTTCAGTTGAAGTTGAGATAGAAGCCTGCTTCTTACAGAACCAAGAGACCAATCTCTCTCCCAAGAACTGACAAGTTCCGGAGGTACTTTTCCTGTCAACTCTACAACCAACATAATCAGAATCAGAGTATCCAATTAACTCAAATTCTGATTCAGCTGGGTACCAAAGTCCTAGATTTGGACATCCCTTCAGGTATCTCAAGATTCTCTTGAGAAGAATCAGATGAGATTCCTTGGGGTTGACCTGGAACCTAGCACACAGGCATGTAGCAAACATTATATCTGGCCTACTTACAGTTAAATATAATAGGGAACCAACAATGGCCCTATAATTCTTTTAATCAACAGGCTTTCCCTGATCATCAGAATCTATAACTACATTAGTAGCCATAGGTATATACATTGCTGAAGCATCAGCCAGCCCAAACTTCTTTACCAATTCCTTGGCATATTTGGATTGGGAGATGAAGATGCCATCAACATCTTGCTTTACTTGGATACCAAGAAAGTAAGACCTCTCACCCATACTACTCATCTCAAACTTAGAATGCATCAAGTCAGAGAACATTTTGCACAGTTTGGGATCAGTGGAACCAAAAATAATGTCATCCACATACACTTGAACTAACAGGATTGTGTCCTTGTGGTGCTTGACGAAAAGGGTTCTATCAACTACTCCCCTAACAAAGTTGTGCTCTAACAGGAAACTAGCTAGAGTCTCATACCAGGCTCTAGGTGCTTGTTTGAGTCCATAAAGAGCTTTTTGCAACTTGAAAACATGTGAGGGCTGAGTTGAAGAAACAAACCCAGGTGGTTGTTCAACAAATACCTCTTCCTTTAGCTCACCATTTAGAAAGGCACTTTTGACATCCATATGAAAGACCTTAAACTTCATATAGGCTGCATAGGCTAGAAAGATCCTTATTGCCTCTAGCCTTGCAACAGGAGCAAAGGTTTGGTCATAATCTATACCTTCCTACTGTCTGTAGCCCTGAGGTACAAGCCTAGCTTTGTTCCTTACAATGATTCCATTTGCATCCAACTTGTTTCTAAACACCCACTTGGTGCCTATGATCAGTTGGCCTTTAGGTCTTGGAACCAAAGTCCATACTTTACATCTTTCAAACTGATTGAGTTCCTCTTGCATAGCAATGATCCAGTGGGGATCTAGCTCAGCATCTTTAATGGTGAGGGGCTCAATATGTGAAAGGAAACAAGCATGCATCACATCCTGTCTTAATTGATGTCTTGTTTGAACACCAGCTGATATGTCTCCAATCACTTGAGATGTAGGATGATCTCTAAGTGTGACAACATCAGCAGGTGGGATGTGATCTTCAGCAATAGTTGGGTTTAATTCCTCAGGAGGAATTTGATCTACTATTGGTGGTACAACAATAGCTTCTGCAAAGTCTTCATCACTGTCTGATTCAATGATATGAAGAGTTGATAGATGGAGAATCTCTTGAGTGACATCTTTACTAGATTCTGGTACCTACAATGAACTTGAGGAAGGGAAAGTTTCCTTCTTCTTGTAAAACATCTGAGATTCATCAAAAGACACATGCACAGATTCCTCAATTTTAGAAGATGATTTATTAAATACCCTATAAGCTTTGCTTACTTGGGAATATCCAAGAAAGATTCCCATTGAAGCGTTTGCTTCAAACTTTCTAAGGTATTCTTTATTATTGTTATGAATGTAAACTACACAGCCAAATACTCTAAAATAATTTATTTTGGGTTTCTTTCCTTTAAGCAACTCATAAGGAGTTTTACACTTAAGCTTGTGTATAAGACTTCTGTTCAGAACATAATTAGCTGTGCTAACAGGGTGGTAGAAGAGTGGACGTACCTATTTAGAGGGAACCACTATAAATTTTCTTGTGTCGTCTGAGCTGTTTATTTAATTCATTGTACTGTGGCTGTGAGTAGAAATAACTAGAAATGCTAGTTACTGTGATAGGATCCCAAGCTTAACTGTAATTACAGTTAGCTCTCTCTTGTGCACTACACTTTGTATTAGGCTCTAGGGTTATCAATATCTATAATCTAATTCTGCAAATTAACTCTAAGGGAGTTGAGTTGGGTATTCTAATTTTTGAATACTATATTCACCCCCCCTCTAGAGTTGTATCTATAATCACTTTCAATTGGTATCAGAGGGAGGTTGAGAGAGTTAGGGCTTCTTCTCTATTGTTAAACAGATTAGAGAAGCTAGTGGATTGCACAGAGCTAGATAGCTCTAAAGAATCAAGGCTCCCCCTGGCTTAGAGAATATCCAGGAAGGAGTCTTCCTTCAGGGTGCAGGAACACTTCTGAACTAAGACAAAAAATTGTCTTGAGGTTCTGAAGGAGAAGCTTGAAGAAGATTCTTGATTAGGAATAGGTATTCTTCTTCAAACAGCTTCCTTTCTTCTTCTTCTTCTTCTAAAGGCCTCTGAGTGAAAGTCTTCCTGTAAGCAGGATGAACTCAGGATGAAGAAGAATGCTGAAGAGCTTTGATCTTCTCAGTTGAATATGAAATTCTGAGAGCTGTAGAACTTTCTTGCTTTTTCTATTTCTATGCTGCTGAGTGTATGTGTTGTATATCAGTTCTATGTATATATCTTCTTTCAAAAGAAGCTCTTTTTATATGAGCCTTTGCAACGGCTTTAATTTGAGTTTGAATCTTTGTCTTCTTTTGGAATCAACAATCTGGGCTGCAAAAAGCATAAAGCAAAAACAAATCCTGCAGACAGACATACTATAAGAGGATAAAGCTTTCTAAGAAGCTGCATAACCAATCAGATAAGAAAGGTGCAGGAAAAAGGTCACATCAGAAAGAACTCTTTACCGCTAGAGAAGACTTTCTAAGTCTAACGGCTACAAAAGACAGCCTGGCAGATAAAGCAGGAAATGAATTTCAACTAATAAGACAAAACACTTTGTCAGATAAAGATTGGCTCATACATAAGAAATGGAGCAGAGATTGCCTGAAAATAATATCACAAATTTACTGAAATAATATGCCAAAAAAATATTAAATAAATTATAAAATAGAAGAGGACAAAATTACAAAAGACATACAGCAAAACGTCGAACGACCCTCGGAGATCGTCGACCTATCAAACAGATAGTCGAACGATACAGATAGTCGAACTACCAAAGAAGATAGTCGAGCTACCACAGCAGATAGTCGACCTATCAGAACAGATAGTCGAGCTATCAGATAGTCGACCTATCAAGACAGATAGTCGAGCTATCAAGCAAAACAGATAGTCGACCTATCAAACAGATAGTCGAACTATCAAAGAAAACAGATAGTCGACCTATCAAACAGATAGTCGAACTATCAAACAAAACAGATAGTCGACCTATCAAACACATAGTCGAACTATCAAACAAAACAGATAGTCGACCTATCAAACAGATAGTCGAACTATCAAAGAAAAATAGATAGTCGACCTATCAAACAGATAGTCGAACTATCAAAGAAGACAGATAGTCGACCTATCAAACAGAAAGTCGAACTATCAGATAGTTGAACTATCAGAACAGATAGTCGAACTATCAAAGAAAACAGATAATCGACCTATCAAGCAGAGAGTCGAACTATCAAAGAAGACAGATTGTCGACCTATCAAATAGATAGTCGAACTATCAGATAGTTGAACTATCAGAACAGATAGTCGAACTATCAAAGAAAATAGATAGTCTACCTATCAAGAAGATAGTCGAACTATCAAAGAAGACAGATAGTCGACCTATCAAACAGATAGTCGAACTATCAGAACAAATAGTCGAACTATCAAGCACAGCAGATAGTCGACCTATCAAACAGATAGTCGAACTATCAAACACGACAGATAGTCGACCAACTGATAGACGATCGTCGACCAGTCGATAGACGATAGTCGAGCGGCGTTCGACCATAGTCGAACAAAAAAACAACTTAACCAAATTTTCATCTGGAAAAGTGACAACTCTAAATCTAGAGCAAGCTAACTAAACAACTAACCTTTGACCATAGAAAAATCTTAGGTCAAGAGACAGAAAGAGAGGACTAAACTCAAATCCAAACTAGGGTACCAAGAGGATGTCACTCGAGAGAGTCTCCCAGACCCTGAGCAGATCCCTCTTCCAGGCTCCCACTAGCTAGTAGGGCTGGATATCACTCAAAAGAGTCTCCAAGACCCCAAGAAGATCCCACTACCAGTCTCCCATTAGCTGGCAGGGCTGGATGTAACTCGAGAGTCTCCCAGACCCCGAGAAAATCAAGTTTCCATGCTCCCACTAGTTGGCAGGGCTGGATGTCGCACGAGAGTCTCCTACACCCTGAGCTGATCCCGCTTCCAGGCTTCCACTAGCTGGCTGGGTTGGATGTCACTTAAGATTGTCTCCCAGATCCCAAGTAGATCCCACTACAAGGCTCCCACTATTTGGCAGGGCCAGATGACACTAGGGAGAGTCTCCCATACCCCCGAGCAAATCCTACTGCCAGGCTCCCTGTAATAACTCCACCCGTTAAATAACATATAATAGAAGGTCCGACCGGGGCCCCACAGTATATGCCATAAATAGACGGCGAGGTCACAGGTTAATACCACAACACCATCGTATCATAACTCAGAGCATGCTAGCGAAAGATTATAACAGTAAAGATGAACTCATACCAAGAATGCCCACTATATATATAAACCATATTTATATATCAGCTCATGAAAGAGTGTACACCAAATACAACACAAGTTGGCCTTAAGGCCTTACAGGTCCCATTTTCACAGTGTGGATTACAAACATCGGTGCGCAGGCCGGCCACACATGAACAAAAGATAAGAGAAAGCAGCCTTCAAGGGCTAGCAGCATCAGCAGCATCGACAGGGACTTTAGCCCTTTCACTTCCCGCTCGGCTCTCCCGCACCTACACAGGGACAACCCACCCAAAAGGTGGTAAACAAGGCAACGGTCAGCATTCAGCTGACCAATTTATAACAATCCTACCCCTTACCCGGGGTAATGGCATTCCTTCCTTGCAGACATAGCAATGCATATACAGATATCACATATATTGTGCTCTCACGCACAATCAATCCATCACAACCGTTAGCCACACATCCCAACGATTCGTGCACTCAGGGTGCATTTTTCGTGTACAGGAAAACCAGGGTCAACACCACTGTTTACACGTTATTGAGCATTAGTCTTAATGGCGCGCAGGCCTAAGACTCTCATTATGCCACTGACGAAAGCTCAATGCCTTGACGCTCTCCTGTATAGTCAACATAACGCAGGTACGGATCAGCCCCCCCTCCCCGTTGCTCAAGTCACCTTGCCATCACCGAGTACGACATACTCGCGGCTATAACCAAAGGCGCTGGTCGGTTTCACCTTTCCTGTTCGGCACGAATCCTTTTTAAGAGCATTCAACTCACAATCGCCATAACGTCCACCAAGGACTGGCTTCACAATGGCCACGCTGTCCGCAAAGGACTGGCCTTACAATGTCCACACTATCTACAAAGGATTGGCCACATTGTCCACAAAGGACTGGCCTCATAGCCCACAAAGGTCTTGCTATAGCACAAGCAATACAAGGTTATTTTCCTGGAATTCCTCATTCCCGTACTTACTGCTACTCCCCTTCACAGGTACAACCCAATGACTCAAAAAACTACATGTTTATATGCAGAGTCTTCTCTGGTGCGCAATATGCAACATCACCAATCCAGACAAACTTGTCCAGATGGGCTTCACACAGCATGTATATCCCATACAACACATTTCCGGGTCTAGATGCAGACTTAACTAGGGATATCAACTATCTTCCCACGAGGATCACTTACTCTTCCACCTATTGGTGGAGGATCCCATGCTCAATAATAAAGGAGGACTTCACTTGTTTAAGAAGGAAGATCGTTACCCTTGACGATTGCTTTGGTGTAACACCCCTATCTGTTACATAGTATATAACAGTAGGTACGGCCGGGGCCCGACGCCATATACTACGTACAGACCGGTTGGTTATGTATTGAAACCATTCAACACATCACAATGTCCTACACAGCACCTAGCGGAAGCAATTATTAAGTTGCACAATTAAGAACCCTGCTAACATGAATGTCCACGCAACTAAAAAATAAGGAATGTTTAATACACGAATATTTGCCTTAAAGCCTTACAAGAGTTTGCTTAATAAAAAGTGTCTTCCAAACCTCGGCACGCAGGCCGGTCACACATGAGTACAAAAAGGAAAACACTCAAAACTTGGCCTTCGAGGGCTGGCACAGCAACTCGGGCTTTAGCCCGCTATTTACCTCTCGGCTCCGCAGCACCTGCAAGCAACAATCCACCGCACGGTGGTAAATAAAGGCAACAGTCAGCTATGCTGACCAAATTATAACGATTCCGCCACCAAACCGGGGCGGTAAAGCTTCTTCCCTGCACTTGTTAGAAAAACAAGCAACATAGCAAAATAAGCATCACATCACAGGTGCACGCTCACACGGCCGTACACCCCGTGCTCTCAGGGCACAAACACGGCGAAGCCAGTCCGAACCCCATCCGGTCCTCGACTCCACCACCACCCCCAGGGTGGCAATCTTGTGAGCATTTAGTCTTCTAAGCCGCAGCCTAGACTCGATCTCCAAACCTCGGTAAGTCCCACGTAAAACTTTAGGTCGCTTTAACCAAGCAGGTGGATCGGTTAGGGGTACACCAGCCTGTTGCTCACCCCGCCATTGCCATTAGGCCTTTGATGCGGACTAAGCTTCCCAAGTCCCAAATAACAATCAAACATGATACATAGCCCCGCTATGTACCCGGTTGGCTCCCAAGCCACCGATATGATAGAATTGTGTTTTCGTCCATATTTTCGGGTGCACCTCAGGGTTAATCCCCTAGATTCCCTGATGTATACTACCACATAGCAACCCGAAAAAAAACACAATGCTCAGAGTCTTCTCCGGCCAACAATGCATAGCAAATCATCACCGATCCGGACCAACACGTTCGGGTAGGCTTCACACATAATGCCTATGTCCGTACTATGATTCGAGACTCTAACAAGGGGGACTTTACATATCTACCCCAAAGAATACCACAATCTCGCTGCTCACTCGCGGGAGAAGGGTTTTCCCATGCAAAAGAAAAAGAGCTTCACATGCTCAAGAAGAGAATCGTTACCCTTGCGTTCTTCCGTGGCGCCATGAAAAACTACGCGGTTGGCAAACACCGCAACGGCGTCGCCTTCGCGGATCTGAACTCGGATCGCGATTCGGAGCTCCGAAGCTCCATCGGCGGCCGGATCTTGGCCTTCCTCCTCCTCCTTGATCTCCCCTCTCTCTAGACTATAGAAAGAGAACCAAGGGGATGAAATGAGGGATTGCAAACCCTATTTCTGGGTTTAAACCGCCAGCATCCACCCCCAGCCGTCGGATCCCAGGCCAAGAAAATGGAACGGCTGCGATTCAGCCCAATTTTACGAAATCTGGGCCGAACACGGCCAGCGACATGCCCGTGTCCAGGGCGGTATCGCCCATTCGCCGTCTCGACCGACGCGATAACTAGTACACGGCATTCGACACGGCCTCCGACACGCCCGTGTCGCATGCGACACGGCCGTGTTACGACCCGTGTCACGCCCCATGTGTAACTGCCAACACTTGCTTCCCGAGGAGGACACGGCCTGCGACATGGCACCCGATACGCCCGTGTCACATGTGACATGCCCGTATCTGTGACCGTGTCATGGCCCGTGTGCATGACTCAGAAAACTCCCTACCGTGACACGCCCTGGGACACGCTCGTGTCCCAGGCCGTGTGCCTCAACTCGACGATCGTCGATCGTCAAAACATCGACCACATGACCCGTGGCCGAACACGCCCGTGTCACGCCCGTGACACGCCCATGTCACGCCCGTGAAACCTGCTCCAAAACCCAGACTGGGCTTAAAACGTCACCCATCCCTCTTTTGAGTTTCGGGGGTGTTACAACTCTCCCCCCCTTAAAAGAATTTCGTCCACGAAATTACTAAAGGAGAGAAAACAGAAACTCTCAACGGTACCCAGGCGGAATAGCTCCGGGTACACAACCAACATAGATTGCTCTCATTCCTAAGAGAGCTCCTTGCTATCTCAATTGACCCCACCGGACCACGACTATCTTGAATTCCTTGAGACAAAGTCGCTCCACTTCACGGTCTCCAAAACGAAAAGGTTTGACCCTAGACGTCAACCTTTCGTCCACCAAAACATGATCACTCACGATCAAGTTCGAAGGCTCTTGCGCCGCCTAACCAAACCGCTCTAGAAATCTCAAGTGGTCCAAGGTATACCGGGCTCAGCTTTCCCCAAGCGTCGCTCCCGTGAAACACTCTTGAACGACTATAACTTCCTATACGCCATCCGATAACTCCACATTCCGATACGTGGCGTTAAAGTACAAAGCCTGCCTCCCCTGAGCGATTAGAAACAGTTCTCATATGGTTCGCACCAAAGGGGTAGTGTTTACCATCTCTTGCTTTAAATACAACTTCGTGTCATCCATTTCTAGCCTCAACAATGACATGCGACAACTTCAACCTCATAGGGCCTCAAAGGGTGCCAATTGTATGCTCGCTTGGTAGCTAAAGTTGTACTTAAACTTTACCAAAACAGATGACCTTCCCACTGCTTACCGAAGTCCAGAACGCACATGCGAAGCACATCCTCCAATGTACTATTGACCCACTCAGTTTGCTCATCCGTCCGCGGATGTAAGACTGGACAAAACTATAACTTAGTCTCCAGCACTTTCTGTAACCACCTCCAATCATTGGACGTAGAACGCCCACCTCGATTGCTCACGTTGTTGCGGGGCACACAATGCAGTCTAACTATGATATCCAAAAACATTTGCCAGTTACTCTGCCGAATTATCCTTCCTATGCGGAACGAAGTGCGACACTAAAGTTAACACAATTACGATCACCCACACGGCGTCGCTACCCCACTGTGACTTTGGCAAACCATGCACACAGTCCAGTCGAACTTCTATTCCGAACTAGGCAAGGATTTACGAATTCCCCGACACTTGGCACTCTGCCTTCACTAAGGCGCAAGGCTGACACTTAGCCAACAAACAACGCTACGACTCTCTTGAGCCCCGACCACCAAAGCAATTTCTTAGATATCGGCACAACTTGTGCCTCCTAAGCGAGTTGAGTACTTGGTAAGACGTATCACAACTCCACCCATAAATTACACATGCTTGGGCTGCACAAACGATTGTCTTTCCTTGGTGGCCTACCCTCAACCGTCGACTTGGGATTTTGACCCACCGAGCTGCACCCATGATTTCCTTCATGCAGCTACACAAACCATAGTCTGCCAACTACGATTAGCCAGGTCATACTGGACTTCCGACCAGTTCAGTTATGTTTCGACGCTAGTCTGCTTGTCAACGCAAGAGATAGCTAACATCTCCAACTCCCGGGTCAAACACTCAACATGAAACTACAACTAGTTGGCTTGGGCGGAAGCCCTGCATCTTAACGCATCCGCAACACATTGCCTTACAATGAGACCAAAATAACTTTCGAACGTATAGTCCCACAGGAACTCCATCCATTTTTTCTGCCTCAATATCAGATCCTTTCGATCCCATCGATGTATCAGGCTCATAGGATCGGTACAGACACCGACTTTTGCACCATACACATAAAGCCTCCCTAGCTTTTGTACAAAACACACGGCCACGAACTCTAGAAGACGAACTGGACAATACCCCTCATGCTCTTACAACTAATGCGAGCCATAGGCCACAACATTACCACGCTACAGCAGCACGCAGTCTAATCCATTGCCTAAGGCAGTGCCGTAGATCTCACAGCTTTTTGTTCCACTCGGCGAACTTAACACTGACGCCGTGGTTGACCAACTCTTTAACCCTTCACAACTTGGGCGTACTCGCGCATCTAAGCAATCCTTTTAAGCTTTTCCTTGAAAATGACGCGAGGGGTAATACTATCCGCGGGAAGTCCTCTGCGAAGCGCCTGTGGTAGACGACCACACCAAATACTCTGAACTTCCGCTACCGAGACAACACAGGTCACCCTCGTATTGCGACTAACAACACTGGACCCACACGCTCTCACTCTACCAACTAAGGGACCGAGAAGCGCTACGAGGATAACCCAAGACTCGAGTTCGGAGAACTTGGTGTATATATGGTTCATTTTTAGCGTCCACAAAACCATGAGTAGATATTCAGAAGCGATACCCTTCCCACTAAAATTTCTCCCAATGTGTCGTCGATGAAGGCGATCACAAACTGGACTAGGTACTCCATGAATGTTCCGCTCATCCGGTCTATGAACACTGATGCCACACTTGACTGCCAAGACAGCACGATCGTAGGCTCGGATTGCTCATCACTCGTGCTTAATACCGCATTTGCGATAACACTTACCCTTATTCTCAGATGAGGGTAACCATACTTACGATCCACTACTGAGTCCACCGAAGACCCGACTAACTGATCAGAAGATCATCGATCATTTGGATCGATTACTTGTCCTATTTCTGCAAACTTACACAGCTCTCTGCAACGGATACAAAATTGCAAGCTCCCGTCCTTATTCTGAGTAAAGAGGACCGGTTCGCTCCAAGGAAACTTGCTTGGACGCACCTACCCATGCTCCATCAACTTTTCTAGTTGAACCTTTAACTCCGCTATTACCTTAGGCATCAGCCTATAAGGAGAGCGTGATACAGGTTTAGCACCTAGCACAACTCAATCGTGAAATCGATCTCTCGCTACGGTGGGGCTCCAGGGAGACTGTTCGGGAACACATCAGGATACTCACAAACCACTAGGATATTATCAGAGTGGACTTAGGCGTTATAGCCTCCACTAACGTGAAGAACAGCTCTGCGCCAGCACGAACTGTCTTGACCACCGAATCCTTTTCCATAGCATCTTCGACTGCTCCTGCCAAAACTTTCTTTGTCTTTTGAGCACTCTCCCAACACTCTCTGGCGAGATGCCCTTTCTTGCCACAAGAATAACAATTGAGGGTAGTTCGGGTAGTAGATGACCTAGCCTCCTTTCTCAGCATCTTTTGATAGACAGTCCTTATAGGATCTGTAGGGTTTGGTACCCTATCTACTGGTACTTGGTGAGTTTTCACCAACCCCACCTCCAAAGCTCTAGCTGACTTGACCAAAGCTCGGAATCCCAATAACTTTGGTCCTAGCAGTAGGATACGCAACTCGCTGCGCAGACCGTTATAAAATCTATCAACTATAGATTGCTCGCTTTCCCATTCAAAGCCTAGGTAGCGCCTTAACATAAGGAACGTCTGCAAATATGTGTCAACTGAATGCGCTCCCTGCACCACAGTCATGCTCAGGGACAAAGGGTTGCACATTACTCCCATGTTGTGCGTTAGCCACAGCGAATACCGCTTCAACCACCCTTCTTATGGTTTCCAAAGACGTAGGGGTCTCAGGAACATTACTTGGTGCCGTACTTTGCTCAACAAACGTGTGTTCAGACTTCCACGCTCCACTTCCGGACACCTATAGCCGTTCAAAACACTATAAGTGACTGAACAAAATTGCAAAAAGCAATTATAGGAACACGCAGGTTCCTCAAACATGTGTATTTTCATTCCTAAGTGGACATTCATGGGTTCTTTTCATGTTATAACGATGACGCACACACATGTACTCACCACCCCTTAAAGTGAATTTGTCCACGAATTCATTTAAGCTTGACCGAAACCAGTAGTCTGATACCAATTTGTAACACCCCTATCCGTCACATTGTATATAACAGTAGGTTCGACCGGGGCCCGACGCCATATACTACGGACAGACTGGTTGGTTATGCATTGAAACCATTCAACCAATCATAACATCCTACACAGCACCTAGCGGAAGCAATTATTAAGTTGCATAATTAAGAACCCTGCTAACATGAATGTCCACGCAACAAAAAAACAAGGAATGTTTAATACACGAATATTGGCCTTAAAGCCTTACAAGAGTTTGCTTAATAAAAAGTTTCTTCCAAACCTCGGCACGCAGGCCGGTCACACATGAGTACAAAAAGGAAAACACTCAAAACTTGGCCTTCGAGGGCCGGTACAGCAACTCGGGCTTTAGCCCGCTATTTACCTCTCGGCTCCGCAGCAACTGCAAGCAACAATCCACCGCACGGTGGTAAAAAAATGCAACGGTCAGCTATGCTGACCAAATTATAACGATTCCGCCCCCAAACCGGGGTGGCAAAGCTTCTTCCCTACACTTGTTAGCAAAACAAGCAACATAGCAAAATAAGCATCACATCACAGGTACACACTCACACGGCCGTACACCCCGTGCTCTCAGGGCACTTACTCGGCGAAGCCAGTCCGAACCCCGTCCGATCCTCGACTCCACCACCACCCCAAGGGTGGCAATCTTGTGAGCATTTAGCCTTCTCAGCCGCAGCCTAGACTCGATCTCCAAACCTTGGTAATTCCCACGTAAAACTTTAGGTCTCTTTAACCGAGCAGGTGGAGTGGTTAGGGGTACCCCAGCCCGTTGCTCACCCCGCCATTGCCATTAGGCCTTTGACGCGGACTAAGCTTCCCTAGTCCCAAATAACGATCAAACATGGTACATAGCCCCTCTATGTACCCGGTTGGCTCCCAGGCCACCGATATGATAGAAATGCGTTTCTGTCCAGATTTCCGGGTGCACCTCGGGGTTAATCCCCCAGATTCCCTGATGCATATTACCGCATAGCAACCCGAAAACAAACACAACGCTCAGAGTCTTCTCCGGCCAACAATGCATAGCAAATCATCACCGATCCGAACCAACACGTCCGGGTAGGCTTCACAAATCATGCCTATGTCCGTACTACGATTCCAGACTCTAATAAGGGGGACTTTACATATCTATCCCAAGGAATACCACAATCTCGCCGCTCACTCGCGGGAGAAGGGTTTTCCCATGCAAAAGAAGAAGAGCTTCACATGCTCAAGAAGAGAATCGTTACCCTTGCGTTCTTCCGCGGCGCCATGAAAAACTATGCGGTTGGAAAGCACCGTAACGACGTCGTCTTCGCGGATCTTAAGTCGGATCGCGATTCGGAGCTCCAAAGCTCCACCGGCGGCCGGATCTTTGCCTTCCTCCTCCTCCTTGCTCTCCCCTCTCTCTAGACTTTATAAAGAGAACCAAGGGGATGAAATGAGGGATTACAAACCCTATTTCTGGGTTTAAACCGCCAGCATCCACCCCCAGCCGTCAGATTCCAAGCCAAGGAAATCGAACGGCTGCGATTCAGCCCAATTTTATAAAATATAGGCCAAACACGGCCTACGACACGCCCGTGTCCAGGGCCGTGTTGCCCATTCGCCGTCTCGACCGACGCGATAACCAGTACACGGCATTCGACACGGCCTCTGACATGCCCGTGTCGCATGCGACACGACCGTGTCATGACCCGTGTCTCACCCCGTGTGCAACTGCCAACACTTGCTTCCCGAGGAGGACACGGCCTGCGACACGGCACCTGACATGCCCGTGTCACATGTGACACGCCCGTGTCTGTGACCGTGTCATGGCCCGTGTGCATGACTCAGAAAACTCCCTAGCGTGACACGCCCTGGGATACGCCCGTGTCCCAGGCCTCGTGCCTCAACTCGACGATCGTCGATCGTCAAAACGTCGACCACATGACCCATGGCCAAACACGCCCGTGTCACGCCCGTGACACGCCTGTGTCATGCCCGTGACACGCCCGTGTCACGCCCGTGACACCTGCTCCAAAACCCAGACTGGGCTTAAAATGTCACCCGTCCCTCTTTTGAGTTTCGGGGGTGTTACATTTGGAGCCATGGAAAACTGGCCGGTTGGAAATCACCGTAATGGCCTTGCCTCCAAAATGCTGGCCTCAGATCTCGAGTCAGACCGTTGTAGCACTACCAGTGGCCGGAAGACTTCTCCCTTCTCCTCCTTGCTCTCCTCTCTCTCTTCCCTCTTAAGAAAGATAATGGCCAAGTGAAGAATAAAATCTTCACTCAATCCCGGAGTTAAACACAGTAGGAAATCACCTGGGCCATTGGATCTATGATGAGGGAAATGAACGATCACAAATGGCCTGAAAAGTCTATTTTTTGGCTGACACGGCCTGTGACACGCCCGTATCACAGGACGTGCACTGCAAGCGGTACACGAACCAACTCACCCATACCAAAACACAGGCTTAGAAATGACCGTGTCAAGCCCCTGACATGCCCATGTAAGTTAGTACATGCCCGTGTTGAGGGGCGTGTCCCTCAAACGGCACAAGATCAACATTCCCGAAAAGAACACGACTGAGGCACACACCTGTGTCCTTAGCCGTGTGCATAACACGCCACTCGGACATGCCCATGTCATAGGCCGTATGCCACACTAAACGCTCCCCGGTTACCCAACCGAGCAGGATACGGCCTGGGACACGCCCGTGTCCCTGGTCGTGTCACCTCTCAACGATCGTCGACTATACTGTGTCGAGAACTCGACTCGATGCCATAATGAAGGACACGCCCTGGGACATGCCCGTGTTCTAGGCCGTATCACCCAGCCTGAACTCTAATTTGGATTTAGGGTGTTATACTCCCACTAGCTGGCAGGGCTGGATATCACTCGAGAGAGTCTCTCGAACCCCAAGAAGATCCCGCCATCAGGCTCCCACTAGTTGGTAGGGTTGTATGTCACTTGAGAGTCTCCAAAACCCCGAGCAGATCTCGCTTCCCGGCTCCCACTAGCTGGCAGGACTGGATGTTGCTCGAGAGAGTCTCCCAGACCGCGAGCAGACCCCGCTTCCATGCTCCCACTCGCTGGTAGGGCTGGATATCACTCGAGAAAGTCTCCCATATCCAAAGCAGATCTTGCTTCCTGGCTCCCATAAGTTGGCAGGGTTGGATGTTACCCGAGAGAGTCTCCCAGACCCTGAGCGAATCCCGCTGCCAGGCTGCCACTAGCTGGCAGGGTTGGATGTCAATCTAGAGAGTCTCCAAAACCCCAAGCAGATCCCACAGCCAGGCTCCCTCTTGCTGGCAGGGCCGGATGAAACTCGAGAGAGTCTTCCTGTAACACCCCAAAACTCAAAAGAGGGATGGGTGACATTTTAAGCCCAGTCTGAATTTTGGAGCAGGTGTCACGGGTGTGTCACGGGCATGACACGGGTGTGTCATGGGCGTGGCACGGGCGTGTTCGGCCACGGGTCATGTGGTCGACATTTTGACGATCGGCGATCGTCGAGTTGAGGCACACGGCCTGGGACACTGGCGTATCCCAGGGCGTGTCACACTAGGGAGTTTTCTGAGTCATGCACACGGGCCATGACACGGTCATAGACACAGGCGTGTCACATGTGACACGGGCGTGTCGTGTGTCGTGTCGCAGGCCGTGTCCTTCTCGGGAATAGAATGTTGGTCGTTGCACACGGGGCATGACACGGGTTGTGACACGGTCGTGTCGCATGCGACACGGGCGTGTCGGAGGCCGTGTCGAATGTCGTGTGCTAGTTTTAGAGTAGGTCGAGACGGCGAATGGGTGACACGGCCATGCACACGGCCGTGTTGCAACCCGTGTTTTGCCCAGATTTTGTAATTTTAGGCTGAATCGTGGCCGTTCGTTTCCTTGGCTTTGGATCCGATGGCTGAGGGTTAGTGCTGGAAGTTTAAACCCGAAAATAGGGTTACAAACCCCCACTTTCATTTGTGTGTTCTCTCTCTAAGTCCTAGAGAGAAGGGAGAGTAAGGCGGAGGAAGAAGGCCAAAGATCCGGCCGCCGGTGGAGCTTCGGAGCTCCGAATCGCGATCCGAGTTCAGATCTATGAAGGCGATGCCGTTGCGGTGCTTTACAACCGCGTAGTTTTTCATGGCGCCACGGAAGAACGCAAGGGTAATGATTCCTCATCCTAGGGCATGTGAAGCCCTCTTTTCCTTTGCATAGGAAGCCCGCTCTCGCGAGTGAGCGAAGAGTTGGAGCGTTCCTTGGGGTTGATATGTGAAGTGCCCCTTGTATAGAGTCAGTATGCGAAAACGGGCATAGGCATTGTGTGTGAAGCATGTCCGGACAATTAGAGCCGGATCGGTGAAGTTGCATTGCATATGAACCGGGGAAGACTCCGAGTATTTGGGCATTTTTCGGGTTTTCTACGTGGTAGATTGCAGTAGGGAGCCTTGGGGATTAACTCCAAGGTGCACCCGGAAAACTGGGCAAAAGCGGATTTTGCCAACACGATGGCCGGGGAGCCAATGTGAACATAACCGGGTTATGTTATTGTTGTGGCGAAAATGGGACTCGGTGAGTCTTGACCTGCGCATATGGCTTAAATTGTCGCTGCGGCATGAGCACGGGTCAGGCGGAACCGTACCCAATCTATGTCGTTCGGTGGGACCGTTGGCATGGATGAGAGTCTTCGGCGGTCTATGGCTTAAATTGTCGTGACCAACGCCATGAAGACAAAATGCTCATATGATTGGCCGTCCAAGGGGCGTTGGTGGAACGGGAACGTCTATGGCTTGAATTGACGTGACGTTGGCCGGTTCGCCGTGAATGTGCCCTGTGTGCACGAGGTGTGTGGCCGTGCGAGCCTACGCCTGTGTTGGAGTGTGTTTACACTATTTTGACGGCCTATACTAATAAAGTGCAGGGAAAGAGCATCGCTGCCCCGATTTTGGGGGCGGGATCGTTATAATTGGTCAGCATAGCTGACCGTTGCTTTTGTTTACCATCGGGCGGTGGATTGTTGCATGCAGGTACTGCGGAGCCGAGTGGGAAATAGCGGGCTAAAGCCCAAGTTGCTGAGCCGGCCCTCGAAGGCCTAATTTTGAGTGTTTCATTGTAGTCATGTGTGGCCGGTCTGCGAGCCGAAGTATGAAAACACTTTTATGTCAAGCAAACTGTGTAAGGCCTTAAGGCCATTTCTATTTCTGTGTATTGAAACATTCCTGCGAGTGTTTTTGTAGTGGACATTCATGCTTTTTGCTGGGTTCTTTCATCTTGCAACTTAATTTTAATGCTTCCGCTAGGTGTTGGTGTAGGGCGTGCAATTGGTTGAATGGTTTCAATGCGTAACCAACCGGTCTGTCCGTAGTATATAGCATCGGGCCCCGGCTGGACCTATTGCTATATGGTATGCGACGGATAGGGGTGTTACAAATTGGTATCAGACAACTGGTTTTGGTCAAACTTAAATGAATTCGTTGGCAAATTCACTTTAAGGGGTGGTGAGCACATGTGTGTGTGTCATCGTTATAACATGAAAAGAACCCATGAATGTCCACTTAAGAATGAAAATACACATTTTTGAGGAACCTGCGTGTTCCTATAATTGCTATTTGCAATAGTATTTGGTCGCTTATCGGTGTTTTGCACGATTATAGGTGACCAGAAGTGGTGTTGGGCCGTCAGAATGGCCAGGTTCTGAGGCAAGCAGTGCGCCAAGTGAAGCGCCTGCAACACCTCCGTCTGCCGAGACCATTAGATTGGTGGCAGAAGCTGTCTTTGCTATGATTAATGCGCAACCTGCAAGACAGGTGCAACAGCCTGCTCCTGCGGGGGAGCAAGTGCCTCTCCAAGCGGCGGAGCCTAGAAGGGTTGAGCAGGTGGTGGTGGAGCCGGAGTTGCCTCGGAGAGCAACTGAGAGACAGCTTAAGCATGTGATGGGCTTCCATCCACCGGTGTTCTCGGGAACGGGAACCCCGACCCAGGCTGAAGATTGGCTCTCAAGAGTCAATAGGGTGATGACAGCAACTGAAACGGAAGAGTGGCAGAATACCATAATAGTGACGTTCCTATTGGATGGGGACGCAAGGTTATGGTGGGAAGGTCTAGAGCTACACCAGTTGATGGGAAGGCTGTTGGCCGAAGTATCTATGGAGGAATTTTCGAGACTGTTCATGGCTCGATACCTCCCCTCAGCGCAGAGGATCGCACTAGAGAATGAGTTCCAAAAGTTGGTGTAAGGAGATAGCACCGTAGACGAGTACCTCCACGAGTTTACTCGATTGGGGAGATATGCTAGCGCTACCTTTGCCGACGAAGAGCGAAAGACTAACCGCTTCTATGAAGGGTTAAGAGATGAGCTGAGGTTGCTACTGTCAGGGCCCATGGCGCAGGGTTTCCTAACCTTGGTCAACTCGGCCCGGTCCTTGGAGAAGGACATGAGAAATGTGCAAGCTAAGAAGGAATCTTGTGGGAAGAAATCAGAGTTCAAGGCGCCGACTACATCGAAGTCGGGCTATCGAAGATTCTACAAGAAGGCTAGGACGTCAGGTCCAGTTTCTTCTATAGGTGCCTCGGGGGCAACTACCAATCGAACCCTGGGCGCTTGTTTCACATGTGGAAAGACGGGGCACTTTGCCCGCGATTGCTGGAGCGGATGCCCAAAGTCCGAGAGAAAACAAGGAGCTACTTACGAAGAGAAGGGCATGGCGGTAGAGTCAACCGCGTCCCATTATGCTCCGACTCAACCTAGAGTGTACAACTTGGGCCAGCAGGAGGCCATTAAACAAGCTGACGTGGTGACATGTACGAGTTAATTTATCGCAAGTTAACTTTATACACTATTGTCTATTGCTTGTTAGCCTAATATTGTTTGCATAGGCTTTATTTCTATTAGCGATTGTCTGGCACGGGCACTGTTCGATACAGGAGCTTAACACTCCTTCTTGTCCGAAAATTTTATATCGCGCATCGGAGTCCCTTCTTCGATGGCGAAGAACAAGTTGGATGTGCTGCTATCGAATGGGTGCTCGTTACGTGCGGACAGAGTGTGCACCGTGAGGGTTCACATAGGGTGCCAAGAGTTCGACTTGCTAGCGTCATTGCTGCTGCTAGTAGAGTTCAACGTTATCTTTGAGATGGATTGGCTTTCAGAGCAGAAGGCTTGGATTAATTGCGATCGGAAGAAGGTCAAGCTGGGTGTTGGATGGGAGATAACATTCGAGGGACTCAAAGGGTCGAGCAAGACACTGATGTCTACTCTTCAGGTGGTAAAGGGAGTTCGTGCTGGTGCAGAGCTGTTCTTCGCAATGGTGGGGGCTGTAGAGCCAAAGTCCACGTTGGATAGCATCCCCGTAGTTTGTGAATACCCCAATGTGTTCCCGGATAATCTTCCCGGGGCCCCACCGTAGCGAGAGATTGATTTCACTATCGAGCTTGTGCCAGGTGCCAAACCTGTGTCACGTGCTCCTTATAGGCTGGCGCCAAAGGAAATGGCAGAATTGAAAGTTAAGCTAGAGGAGCTAATGGAGCAAGGTTATGTGCGTCCAAGCTCGTCGCCTTGGAGCGCACCGGTCCTATTCGTTAAGAAGAAGGACGGGAGTATGCGGCTGTGTATCGACTACAGAGAGTTGAACAAGCTGATGGAGAAGAACAAGTACTCGATCCCGAGGATTGATGATCTGTTCGATCAGTTAGTCGGATCGTCGGTATATTCTAAGTTTGACTTGAAGTCTGGGTACTATCAGTTGAGGATCAGGGAGTGTGATATCCCGAAGACGGCGTTCAACACAATGTATGGGCATTTCGAGTTCACGGTCATGCCGTATGGACTGACGAATGCGCCTTCAGTGTTTATAGACTTGATGAACAGGACGTTCCGAGATTTCCTGGACCGCTTTGTGATCGTCTTTATTGACGATATATTGGTGTACTCGCAGTGCGAAGAAGATCACTTTAAGCACTTGCATCTTGTGTTGGAGACTTTGAGGAGAAATGAGCTGTATGCGAAATTCTCCAAGTGCGAGTTCTGGATACCCTCAGTAGCGTTCCTTGGTCACATTATTAGTGGGGAAGGTATAGCGGTGGATCCGGTGAAGATCGTTGCGATACGGGAGTGGCTTGCGTTGTCTTCTGTCGCGGAAGTCCGTAGTTTTCTCGGGCTTGCCGGATATTATAGGCACTTCGTAGAGAACTTCTCGCGGATAGCGCTACCTCTCATGAAGTTAACAAGGAAAGATCAGAGATTCTTGTGGATGCAGGAGTGCGTGCAAGCTTTTGAGGAGCTGAAGAGACGGTCGACCACGGCGCCAGTGCTTAGTTCGCCGAGTGGGGCCTGATAATACGTTTTGTAGCCTAAACTATTATCGTATTTTCTATTTTATATTGTATAAATTATGTCTATTATTAGTTTATTTTTATCCTTTTTATGTAAATTTTACTGCCACTAACGTTTTCCTGTCTTTTTGCAGGTTTTCAGAAAAATTGCCAAAATGGCCTGTCACGCCCCCCTGTCATGCCCTCCCTGGGCGTGACCTAGGGCGTGTCACCCGATCCCCAGGACTCCTGCTGGAAGGGGACAGAAAACGGTCAAAAACCGCTTTCACGCCCCCCTGACACGCCCTCCCCGGGCGTGTCACCAGGCGTGACCATGGGCGTGTCGCCCTCTGCCGCAAAGCTGCCGCCGCATTAAATGCCGTTCCGCCTCAGCACGCAAATAGTACTGTCACACCCTATGTCACGCCCGTGACATGGGCGTGACACCCTCCTTTTTTGACGACTGACGGATTTCCGACCAATGATTTGGACATGACGTGCCTGTCACGCCCCTCTGTCACGGCCGTGACCTAGGGCATGACCACCGACGTACCGAAGCAATCATCCCTCCCGCCAGAATCCAGAGCCCGAGGTCAACATAGTACTATCACGCCCCCTGACACGCCCCCCCTAGGGCGTGTCGGAGGGCGTGACCAACCCGAGAAAATTTTCTATAAATTGAGCCCCCCCCCCTCTCCATTTTAGCAAGCTTTGGTTGAGTGGGGGAGGTGCTACCCCTTTGTTTCTTGATCCTTTTTCATGCTTTCTCTCTCTCTATCTCCCCCTCTCTTTGTACTTTTTGTTTAACCCGAGCTTAATTGTAGTTTGTCTTAGCTTTTATTGTAATTTTGCTCTTGCTTAGTGCTAATTGTAGGGCTAGAATAGGATTTACTTTTCATGCACTTGTAATTTCAATTTCAATAGTGTAACTTGCCCCTTTTCATTAATAGAATTGTTCTTTGTTTAGCTTGTGTTCTTTTCATGCTTTACTACTCATCCCCCCCTCCTCGACTCCATTATGATTAACTAATCCTCCTTGTACTCGATCTTGATGATCCGAGGTTAGAGCGATTATGTTATGATGTTTTAATTTATCTTTTCTTTTTAGGTTAGGGCCTTGAATTACTCTTGATTAATCACGGGTTGGAGGTATATTTTCGATATATACTCTCCGCCTTTGCTTTCATTCTGGGCTAGCCGAGAGGCCGAAAGAATGAAGTGAGCATTCAAGAGTAAAGGGAGTTGTACGCACCCCTCGAGAGAGGCAGACGTCCAAATCTCCCGAATTGGAGTAAAATCCAATAGTGGGGTTCACCGCGTAAAGCGAGTTTTAGGCCTCCGATTTAGATGAGAGTCGGTCGGACCTTCCTAAACTCAGTTGGGCACGACTTCGAAAGAAGCGTGTTCAAGCTTTAGGAACCTCCACGGTTAAGGACCCTTATCCTATTAAGTTTAGATTTTTATCGCATTTTCTTAATCGTCTTTAGCCGAGGTGAATCTTGGTCGGGTGCATTTCCATTTCATATTTTCTACCTTTCGTAGTAATCACCTGTCTTGTGCTCTTTAATTAACTGCAGTAGTTTCCTTTCAAGCTTAGTTGTTTCCTTAATAGCCTTCTTAATTGCAGTGTTTCTCTTTCTAGTATAGCTTTACTTTGTCCCCTGCACTTAGATTTTCTAAAACCCTAGTTTTTTCCGTCGATAAGATAATAGCGTTCCTGTGAGTAAGCATAGCCAACAGTTCCCGGATTTCAATACGACACTTGTGTCCCCTTGCTACAATTCGATAGGTATACTTGCCTCATTGGGTTGCTAGTTCGGTTGCGTTTATTTTCTTTGAACCCTAGCGCGCAACAAGTTTTTGGCGCCGTTGCCCGGGACCCAATTTCCGTTGATATTTTGAAAACACGAACCTATTAATTTTATCTTCTCTTTCTCATCGTCCTTCTTTAAATTTTAAAAATCAAAAAAATTTTATCACCGCTCTTAATAGAAACCAACCTCACAATTTTTCTACGCCACCTAATTCTCTCGAAAAGGGCAAAGGGCTTTAAGCACCACTGTCTTGTCTAGTACCTTGCGAACCCTTCACGGGGTAGTCCTTTGGAAGTTCGGGAGTTAATCTATAAAAAAAAAATCTCTATTTAAAAAGAAAAAAAAATTCTAATCTTTTTTTCCAGTTTATCCTTTTTCTCTTCCTCCTCTTCTTTTCTGTTCTTTTAGTGCATGACCCGCGGGAGTCCGTCGGTTATTTTGGACTTGGACCACGAAATTGAGCGTACTCTTCGGAGAAGATCACGATTTCAAGGTCCTACTATCCAAGTGCCGGTTGAGGACTCCGAGTCATTTGCTACTTTAAGAATGGAAGAACCCAACGTAGATGAAGCCGTGCAAAGGACTATGTCCTATTATGCACGACTGAACCTCGAGGGAACGGAATCAAGTATAGTCCGCCCTGCTATAGCAAATAATAACTTCGAACTAAAGCCTAGCATAATTCAAATGGTGCAGCAATATGTGCAATTTGACAGACTTCAAGATGAAGATCCGAACGCACATATAGCTAGCTTTCTTGAAATTTGTGACACCTTCAAGATAAATGGTGTCACAAATGATGTGATCAGGCTGAGACTCTTCCCCTTCTCTCTAAGAACTAAAGCTAAGCAGTGGCTTAACACACTTCCGAAAAATAGCATAACCACTTGGAATGAATTAACTGAAAAAATTTTGGCGAAGTATTTTCCGCCAGCTAAAACCACAAAACTTAGGAATGATATCTCTGCCTTCGGACAAATAGACTCTGAAACCCTATATGAAATCTGGGAGAGATTTAAAGAATTATTAAGACGATGCCCACATCACGCGCTGCCTGTATGGTTACAAGTGCAGACGTTTTATAACGGGCTAAATCAAAGCACGAAGCAAATGATAGACGCAGCTTCTGGCGGTACTTTAAATCATAAGACCCCGGAAGCCGCTCTTGAGCTTTTTGAGGACATGGCCATGAACACATATCAGTGGAATGTGCCTAGGTCCCGCCCGAACAAGCCTGCAGGTATCTATGTAGTGGACAACGTCTCCCAGCTCGCTCTGCAAGTAGAAATCCTAAGCAAAAAGATAACGGAGATGACTGCTGCCTCCGCCCCTCAGGTATGGGAATCTGCAACCCCTACTCCAGAACATTTAGATTATGTTAATAATATGCCTAGAACTGCTTTTAATAATTTTTCTGCTTCGAATTTTCCTCCGCCTAGTTTTAATTTTTCGAATAGTTATAACCCCGCTTTAAGAAATCACCCGAACTTTTCATGGAGTAATCCATCGAATGCGATGCGCCCACCCCCGCAAAATGATTTTTCTGCACCACCACCACCACCACCTCTTCAAAATTACCCAAAACCTCAAAGCTTGGATGAATTACTTTCTAAATATATCACCACAAATGACGCCACTATAAGAACGTTAACCGGAAGCGTAAAAAGTCTAGAAAATCAAGTAGGACAGCTCGCGAAAATAATTTCTGAGCGACCCGCAGGGTCTCTTCCTTCCAATACCGAACCCAACCCGAGAGAGCAAGCGAAAGCTATAACTCTACGGAGTGGGAATCAAGTCTCCGGTATGGTAAGTGAAGAGCCCGAGGCAAGCTCTGCTCCTGCTTTTAAAAATCAATGCTCCGCTCCCGCTTTTAAAAATCAAAGCTCCGCTCCGCTTACACCCTCTGCTGAAGAAGTAATCACCCCCGCTTTAGAAAATAATCTCACTCCACCACCCATCTTCAAAAATAATTCAACTCCTCCATACCCCTCTGAACTTAATAGACAACGTCAAGATGATCAGTACTCCCGCTTCTTAGAAATCTTCAAACAAATTCACATTAATCTTCCCTTCCACGAGGCTATTTCGCAGATGCCGAAATATGCCAAATATCTTAAAGACCTCCTCACAAACAAGAAGAAGTTAGAGAATCTTTCGCACGTCACGCTAAACGCCGAGTGCTCCGCCGTTTTAACAAACGGTTTGCCGAAGAAAATCAGTGACCCGGGTAGTTTCTCTATCCCGTGTGTCTTCGGTGATCTCTTTGTTAAACACACGTTAGCCGACTTAGGCGCAAGTATAAACCTGATGCCCTTTTCGTTTTTCAAAAAGTTAGGGATTGGTAGCCTTAACCCCACGCGTATGAGTATCCAGCTAGCCGATAGATCCGTCAAGTACCCGTTAGGAATAGTGGAGGACGTTCTAGTGAAAGTCGACAAGTTCATCTTCCCGGTGTACTTTGTCATTTTGGACATCGAAGAAGACGTCGAGGTTCCCCTGATCCTTGGCCGACCCTTCCTTGCCACCTCCCGAGCCATCATTGACGTAAGAAATGGTAAGCTCTTTCTTCGAGTAGGCGACGATGAAGTCACATTTTTTATCACCCCTTCGATGAAGAACACCTTAGCAAACGATGACTCATGTTTTTTCGTAGACGCCGTGAGTGATGATTCTTCCAACTGCCTCTCCGACTTTGAAAAAGAATTTTCTACTTTTTGCTCCTCTTCTCTTACAACGGAATCACTGCAAGGAAGTGATGAATCTTCTTATTGTCTTTCTGAGTTTGAAAAAGAATTTTCTGATTTTTGTTCTTCCTCTGTTCTTCCCACTGAATCGCTACAAGAAGTCGTCTTGGCTGCTAGCCCCACCCCTTATTACGTTCCTTATAAAAAAGTTTATGAAGATATTATTTTTGAAAAAGAAAGAATCTCAAAATCATCTTATGAAGAACCCCCTACCCTAGAACTTAAAGAACTTCCCGAACACCTTAAGTATGCTTTCTTAGAAAAAGATTCCAAGTTACCAGTTATCGTTTCGGCTTACCTCACAGATATGCAAAATGATAAACTTCTGCTAGTTCTACGTAAGCATCGCCGGGCTATTGCTTGGCAAATTTTTGATATCAAGGGCATAAGCCCATCTTTCTGTACCCATAAAATTTTAATGGAAGATAATTCGCGTAACTCTATCCAACCTCAGCGCCGTATAAACCCGAACATGAAAGAAGTAGTTAAGGGCGAGGTTATGAAACTATTAGACGCAGGAATTATCTACCTTATATCGGACAGTAAGTGGGTTAGCCCCGTTCAGGTAGTTCCAAAAAAGGGAGGGATAACCGTAGTTAGTAATGAGAATAATGAATTAATCCTGACACGGACGGTGACGGGTTGGCGTATGTGCATAGATTACCGTAAGTTAAATGACGCCACCAGCAAGGACCACTTTCCTTTACCATTTATCGACCAGATTTTAGAACGTCTCTCCGGCCATAGCTTTTATTGTTTTCTCGATGGCCTCTCGGGGTACTTTCAAATACCCATCTCCCCCGAGGACCAAGAGAAAACTACGTTTACTTGTCCCTTCGGCACCTTCGCGTACCGAAGAATGCCGTTTGGATTATGCAATGCGCCGGCTACATTCCAACGATGTATGCTCGCAATATTTGACAAGTACGTAGAAAGCATTATGGAGGTATTCATGGATGATTTCTCCGTGTTCGGCGATTCCTTCGATAGATGTTTAGAAAACCTCGAAAAAGTCTTAGAACGATGCGAAGAAACTAACCTTGCCCTAAATTGGGAAAAATGCCATTTTATGGTGAGGGAAGGGTTAGTTTTGGGTCATAAAATTTCTGCTAAAGGTATTGAGGTAGACGTTGCCAAGATAGAAGTTATTGAGAAGTTGCCGCCGCCTACAAACATAAAAGCTATAAGAAGTTTCCTAGGCCACGCTGGTTTTTATCGTCGTTTTATAAAGGACTTCTCAAAGATCACAAAGCCCCTCACCCATCTCTTAGAAAAAGACGCTCCATTCATTTTTGATGACTCTTGTATTTCTGCCTTTGAATCAATTAAAGAAAAGTTAATTAACGCACCAATTATGATAGCTCCGGTGTGGGACCTTCCCTTCGAGATTATGTGCGATGCGAGTAGTTTTGCGGTGGGGGCCGTATTAGGTCAACGCATATCTAAGAACTTCCACCCCATCTATTACGCTAGTAAAACCCTCACATCTGCACAAGAGAATTACACCACAACCGAGAAGGAGCTCTTAGCTGTAGTATTTGCGTTTGATAAATTTCGCCCTTACATTACACTTTCAAAAATCATTGTTTTTACGGACCACTCGGCCCTCAAGTACCTTCTTGCCAAAACGGATGCCAAGCCTCGCTTGATTCGCTGGGTCTTACTCCTCCAGGAGTTTGACTTAGAGATCCGTGATAAGCGAGGGGCCGAGAACTTGGCCGCCGACCATCTATCCAGATTAGATAACCCCTTTATAGAAAAATTAAATGAAAAATCTTTTAATGACTATTTTCCTGATGAGAAGCTGCTTTTAGTTAATACATCTACTTCTCCTTGGTTCGCGCACATTGCCAACTATCTAGTGGCCCGGGTGCTCCTAAGAGAGTTCTCCTCTCAGCAAAAGAAGAAATTCTTTTCTGAGCTGAAGAACTACTTTTGGGAAGACCCGCATCTTTTCAAAATTTGTGCGAATCAGGTGATAAGGAGATGTGTTTCTTTTGATGAAGGAATTGATATTCTTAAACATTTGCATGAAGGTCCGACAGGTGGGCACTATCAAGCTGCTCGCACCGCTCACAAGTTGCGTTGCGCGGGTTTTTACTGGCCTAGCCTGTTTAAAGATGCGCAAGCCTTTGTGAGCAGGTGTGATAGTTGCCAACGGTCGGGCAATATTTCTAATTAAAATGAAATGCCGCAAAATTATTTCTTAGAGTGCGAAATTTTCGACCTCTGGGGAATTGATTTTGTTGGCCCCCTTCCTTCTAGCTTCGGAAACAAGTATATTTTAGTTGCTAATGATTATGTTTCACGATGGGCTGAGGCCCAAGCTCTTCCTACGAACGACTCCCGAGTTGTAGTCACGTTTCTAAAAAGATTATTTTCTAGATTCGGTACGCCACGCACAATCGTTAGCGATAGGGGTTCCCATTTCTGTAACGCGTAATTTTCAAAAATCCTTACCAAATACGGCGTTACGCATAAGCTTTCCACTGCCTACCACCCCCAAACTAACGGTCAAGTCGAAGTAGTTAATAGAGAAATAAAAAGAATATTAGAAAAGACTGTTTCAACTTCTAGAAAAGACTGGTCAGCCAAACTTGACGATGCCTTATGGGCCTACCGAACAGCGTACAAAACCGCCCTCGGATGTACGCCGTATCGGCTGGTCTATGGAAAATCGTGCCATCTGCCCGTAGAGTTAGAACACCGCGCCTTTTGGGCCTTAAAATTTTTAAACTTCGATCCCCACTCAGTCGGTGACCTTCGAAAATTTCAACTAAATGAACTCGATGAGTGGCGCTCTTATGCTTATGAAAATAATAAACTTTATAAAGAGCGGACGAAGCGTTTACACGATAAACACTTAAGGCACCCTAAAAACTTTAAGCCGGGCGACCAAGTCTTGTTATATAATTCTCGTTTACGTTTATTTCCGGGCAAATTAAAATCTCGCTGGTCTGGCCCGTTTTCTGTTTTAGAAGTATTTCCTTATGGAATTGTTTTAATTTCTCACCCTGATAAGGGTAATTTCAAAGTAAATGGTCAGCGTCTTAAATTGTATTTCTCTGGTGATGATGATGTCAGTCCAAACATTATTAAGTTTCTGCTTCACGAACTCTAATCTTGAACTTTTAATTTTTTGCTAAAAACAATTTTATTTCGGGACAACAACATTTTTGGACAATATTATTTTTTGATGCGTCGAGCTCAATGACGCTTTAACCAAAGGGCGCTCTTGGGAGGCAACCCAAGTTATCTTTTTCTGTTTTCTTTATTTTACAATTTTTGCCTCAGACGGCTCCGACAAGCTGAAGCTTCTGCGATCGCCTGCTCCAACATTGCTGAATCTATCACGAAGTCCAAAGAAGACATTCAGAGGAGCGGCATCACTCAGCTTTCGCAGCAAATAAATCCGGGGAAGTACCTGTATTTCAATTCTGTCTTTCAATTCTGCACTTTATTTTTCTCTCCTTCTCCAATCCCCTTCTTTAGCCATTGAGGACAATGTCTGTTTTAAGCTTGGGGGAGGATTTCCTCCTTCATTTTTGCTTAGTGTAAATAATTTCCTTTTTGTATATATTATAAATATTTCCAAAAAAAAAATATGAATATCTTAAAATTCCAAAAAAAGAGAAAAAATTATCCAAATTCCAAAAAAAAAAGAGAGAATATTTCGCAAAATAAAAAAAATATATATGTGTTTTTGAATAGTTTAGACATTTTGGTATTTCAATAGTACCCCAAGTTTTTAGTTTTGTTTTACTCAAAATCTCCTATAAATAACTTAGTTAACTATAATATTTCTAATCGTTCTTTTTAATTATGTTTCACAAGTAAAATTTTGACCATGTTGTGTTTCTAATTCGCGGTAGCATGTTAAGGTGAAATATTTTTCTAAAACTCGCATTTCTATTATGGTTTTTTGTTTTTTATTTCCTTTACTTTCTCAAAAATTCATCATCCACTATTTTCTTTTTCGTTTTTGAATAATTTTTGTAAAGTCAACTTTTGAATAACGTAGTAGATGTGAACGATCCAAGTCACCTATTATTTCTATTTTCGAGTTAATTTCATCAATCTTCTTTTATTATCTAGGACTCGCTTTTTGAAATTTTTCAAACCTTTGTTTTAAATAAATTCAAAAGCGTGAAAATGATTTAGGCCATTTTTGTTTTCGTTTGAGCTTTCCTGCCAACCTAAAAACTTTTACCACTAGTTAGCCGTTTTTGAGCCTTTTTCCGATTTCATTTGATAGCTCCTCTCTTCATTTCAGTTTCACCAAAGCCAAAAATTTCCAACCTATTGAATCGCACTAGCCTTTTTGAGTTTCATAAATTATTTTGACGATTTTGATAGGGTATTTTGTGATTTTTGTGGAGAAAGGTTTTCGAAAAAAATGGAAGTATGTTCAAAAGTGATGTTTATTTTTGTTCGGCCAACTCAAAAAGGATAATAAAAATATTTATGGCCTTTGTTTTGAAAAAAAAAATGGAAAAGAAAAGAAGAAAAAGAAAGAAAAAAAAATGTGTATATATTTTTATGAATGTTTTTGAAACTCTTTGCTTTGGTTTAGTGTGATTTTAAACCTTCACGTTTATCTTTGAATTCCACTCCTAATCATATTCCTAAACCAAACATTTCTGTCCTATATAAGTCCTTTTGATTCACGCTTTTTGATTTTTATTTAACAACTAAGAAAAGAAAAATAGTAAATCAGTTTTAGTTTTAGATTTAAACCTAGATTTTTGATAATTAAATTGATATAATTATAATGCGTTGCTTGGATCTAGTAACAACTCAATGCGTATTTTTCATTTTCGTTGCTTTGCTTAAGTCCATTTAAAAAATCTCGCTAAAATTTTGGATGATTTGTTTTTATTAAGTAAAGTTTATAAAAGTTTTACCATACCTAAATAATTGTTTTAGACTTACATTTCACCTTTTCCCTACTTAGAATTTCGCATAGTACTTGTGTAGGCATAATTAGAACTTTTTGATTAGTCCTGTTATAAATATCTAGTTTTTATATTTTTGCTTGGGGACAAGCAAAGCTTAAGCTTGGGGGAATTTGATAATACGTTTTGTAGCCTAAACTATTATCGTATTTTCTATTTTATATTGTATAAATTATGTCTATTATTAGTTTATTTTTATCCTTTTTATGTAAATTTTATTGCCACTAACATTTTCCTGTCTTTTTGTAGGTTTTCAGAAAAATTGCCAAAATGGCCTGTCACGCCCCCCTATCATGCCCTCCCTGGGCGTGACCTAGGGCGTGTCACCCGATCCCCAGGACTCCTGCTGGAAGGGGACAGAAAACGGTCAAAAACCGCTGTCACGCCCCCCTGACACGCCCTCCCCGGGCGTGTCACCAGGCGTGACCATGGGCGTGTCGCCCTCTGCCGCAAAGCTGCCGCTGCATTAAATGTCGTTCCGCCTCAGCACGCAAATAGTACTGTCACGCCCTATATCACGCCCGTGACATGGGCGTGACACCCTCCTTTTTCGACGACTGACGGATTTCCGACCAATGATTTGGACATGACATGCCTGTCACGCCCCTCTGTCACGGGTGTGACCTAGGGCGTGACCACCGACGTACCGAAGCAATCATCCCTCCCGCCAGAATCCAGAGTCCGAGGTCAACATAATACTGTCACGCCCCCTAACACGCCCCCTAGGGCGTGTCGGAGGGCGTGACCAACCCGAGAAAATTTTCTATAAATTGAGCCCCCCCCTCTCCATTTCAGCAAGCTTTGGTTGAGTGGGGGAGGTGCTGCCCCTTTGTTTCTTGATCCTTTTTCATGCTTTCTCTCTCTCTCTCCCCCTCTCTTTGTACTTTTTGTTTAACCCTAGCTTAATTGTAGTTTGTCTTAGCTTTTATTGTAATTTTGCTCTTGCTTAGTGCTAATTGTAGGGCTAGAATAGGATTTACTTTTCATGCACTTGTAATTTCAATTTCAATAGTGTAACTTGACCCTTTTCATTAATAGAATTGTTCATTGTTTAGCTTGTGTTCTTTTCATGCTTTACTACTCATCCCCCCCCCCTCCTCCACTCCATTATGATTAACTAATCCTCCTTGTAATCGATCTTGATGATCCGAGGTTAGAGCGATTATGTTATGATGTTTTAATTTATCTTTTCTTTTTAGGTTAGGGCCTTGAATTACTCTTGATTAATCACGGGTTGGAGGTATATTTTCGATATATACTCTCCGCCTTTGCTTTCATTCTGGGCTAGCCGAGAGGCCGAAAGAATGAAGTGAGCATTCAAGAGTAAAGGGAGTTGTACGCACCCCTCGAGAGAGGCAGACGTCCAAATCTCCCGGATTGGAGTAAAATCCAATAGTGGGGTTCACCGCGTAAAGCGAGTTTTAGGCCTCCGATTTAGACGAGAGTCGGTCGGACCTTCCTAAACTCAGTTGGGCACGACTTCGAGAGAAGCGTGTTCAAGCTTTAGGAACCTCTACGGTCAAGGACCCTTATCCTATTAAGTTTAGATTTTTATCGCATTTTCTTAATCGTCTTTAGCCGAGGTGAATCTTGGTCGGGTGCATTTCCATTTCATATTTTCTACCTTTCGTAGTAATCACCTGTCTTATGCTCTTTAATTAACTGCAGTAGTTTCCTTTCTAGCTTAGTTGTTTGCTTAATAGCCTTCTTAATTGCAGTGTTTCTCTTTCTAGTATAGCTTTACTTTCTCCCCAGCACTTAGATTTTCTAAAACCCTAGTTTTTTCCGACGATAAGATAATAGCGTTCGTGTGAGTAAGCATAGCCAACAGTTCCCGGATTTCAATACGACACTTGTGTCCCCTTGCTACAATTCGATAGGTATACTTGCCTCATTGGGTTGCTAGTTCGGTTGCGTTTATTTTCTTTGAACCCTAGCGCGCAATAGGACCGAGGGCTTCGCGGTTTATAGTGATGCCTCGGGTAGTGGTTTGGGCTGTGTGCTGTTGCAGCATGGGAGCGTGATAGCTTATGGATCGCGTCAGCTAAAAGTGCATAAAAGGAACTATCCGATCCACGACTTGGAGTTGGCGGCCGTGATATTTGCACTTAAGCATTGGAGGCACTACCTATACGGCGTAAGGGTCGATATATATACCGATCACAAGAGCCTGAAGTACCTGTTGGATCAGAAGGATCTTAACATGAGGCAGAGGAGGTGGATGGAGTTCCTGGGGACTACACCTTCAAGATTCATTATATACCCGAGAAGGGCAATGCAGTTGCTGATGCGTTGAGTCGCAGCGCTCCCGCCCATGCCAACTGTTTGTCGGTGCATGATGAGCGGCTAATACGGGAGTTGGAGGAGCTTGAAATCTGTTGCGTTGACAAGCAGACGAGCTTCAAAGCAATGTTGAACTGGACAGAGGTTCAGTATGACCTGGCTGACTGGGTTCGACAGGCATTGGAGTTAGATGACTCCATGAAGGAGCTTACGGAGGCAGCGTTGGATGGGTCAAATTCCCAATTTTTAGTGGAAGATGGGTTGTTAAGGAAGGATCATCAGTTGTGCGTCCCAAGCGGGAGTAACCTACGGGCAGAGTTGATGTACGAGGCTCATCATACCAAGTACTCGATCCACCCAGGGAGCACAAAGATGTACCGTGACCTCAATAAGCTGTTTTGGTGGCCGAGGCTTAAGAAAGACGTAGCGTTGTTTATGGCTAAGTACGAAACGTGCGCCTTGGTGAAGGGGGAGTGCCAAAAGACGGGTAGATTTCTGAAGTCCTTGCGTATACCGGAGTGGAAGTTCGATGACATATCTATGGACTTTGTGCATGGGTTGCCAAGATCGCAGAAGGGGAACGACGCCGTCTGGGTGATCGTAGATCGGTTAACTAAGGTGTCGCATTTTATTCCGCATAGGAAGGACGACTCGGTGGAGAAGTTGGCGAAGCTATATGTGGACAATATAGTTAGACTCCATGGTGTGCCTCGCAGCATTGTGAGTGATCGCGATGGGAGTTTCACGTCCAATGATTGGAGGTTAGTGCAACAGATGCTGGGAACAAAGTTGAAGTTCAGCACAGCCTTCCATCTGCAGACGGATGGGCAGACTGAGAGAGTCAATAGAACGATGGAGGACATGCTCCGCATGTGTGTTCTAGACTTTGGGAAGCATTGGGAGGACCACCTGTATTTGGTGGAGGTTGCGTACAACAACAGTTACCAGGAGAGTATCCAAATGGCACCCTTTGAGGCCCTATATGGTAGAAAATGTCGCACGCCGTTGTCTTGGTTAGAAACGGGTTAGGTAAGGTTGTACAAGAAGTAGGAAGTGGAGAGTGCTACCTCGTTAGTGCGGATCATTCAGGAGCACTTGTTGATCGCTCAGGACAGGCAGGCAAAGTATTACAATGCCAAGCACCGTAACGTGGAGTTCGCGGTAGGCGATTGGGTATACTTAAAAGTGAAACCGTTCAAGGGGGTTTCGCGGGTTAGACGCTTGAAGAAGCTGAGCCCAAGATACCTTGGACCTTTTTAGGTTCTGGAGCGAGTCGGCGAAGCGGCATACCGTTGAAGCTATCGGTGGAGTTGAGTGGGCTACACGATGTGTTCCACATCTCTGTATTGCGGAAGGCGGTGCAAGAGCCTTCGCAGGTGATCGCAGTTGATCAAGTGTCGATGGACGAAGGGTTGACAACTAGGGTCAAGCCCATTCATATCGAAGACTCTGAGGTCAAGAGGCTCCGTAATAAGGAGATCCGGATGGTCAAGGTCCGGTGGGATAATTGCGGTCGGGAGGAGCTCTCTTGGGAACGAGAGCAAACTATGCTGGAGGAGTACCCGGATTTATTCCGCTCAGGTACCGTTAAAAGCCTTCAGTTCCTGTTGTTTTCCTTTAGTAAATTTCGTGGGCGAAATTCTTTTAAGGGGGAGAGAGTTGTAACACCCCGAAACTCAAAAGAGGGATGGGTGACGTTTTAAGCCCAGTCTGAATTTTGGAGCAGGTGTCACGGGCGTGACATGGGCGTGGCACGGGCGTGTTCGGCCACGGGTCATGTGGTCGACGTTTTGATGATCGGCGATCGTCGAGCTGAGGCACACAGCCTGGGACACGGGCGTGTCCCAGGGCATGTCACGCTAGGGAGTTTTCTGAGTTATGCACACGGGCCATGACACGGTCACAGACACGGACGTGTCATATGTGACACGGGCGTGTCGGGTGACGTGTCGCAGGCCGTGTCCTTCTCGGGAATAGAATGTTGGTCATTGCACACGGGGCGTGACACGGGTCGTGACACGGCCGTGTCGCATGCGACACGGGCGTGTCGGAGGCCGTGTCGAATGCCGTGTACTGGTTTTAGAGTCGGTCGAGACGGCGAATAGGTGACACGGCCATGCACACGGCCGTGTTGCAACCCGTATTCGGCCCAGATTTTGTAATTTTAGGCCGAATCGTGGCCGTTCGTTTCATTGGCTTTGGATCCGACGGCTAAGGGTTAGTTCTGGCAGTTTAAACCTGAAAATAGGGTTACAAACCCTAACTTTCATTTGGGTGTTCTCTCTCTAAGTCCTAGAGAGAAGGGAGAGCAAGGAGGAGGAAGAAGGCCAAAGATCCGGCCGCCGGTGGAGCTTCGGAGCACCGAATCGCGATCCGAGTTCAGATCCGCGAAGGCGACGCCGTTGCGGTGCTTTACATCCGCGTAGTTTTTCATGGCACCGCGGAAGAACGCAAGGGTAACGATTTCTCATCCTAGGGCATGTGAAGCCCTCTTTTCCTTTGCATAGGAAGCCCGCTCTCGCGAGTGAGCGAATTGTTGGAGCGTTTCTTGGGGTTGAAATGTGAAGTCCCCCTTGTATAGAGTCCGTATGCGAAAACGGGCATAAGCATTGTGTGTGAAGCCTATCCGGACAAGTAGAGCCGGATCGGTGATGTTGCTTTGCATATGAACCGGGGAAGACTCCGGGTGTTTGGGCATTTTTCGGGTTTTCTACGTGGTAGATTGCAGTAGGGAGCCTTGGGGATTAACTCCAAGGTGCACCCGGAAAAACTAGGCAAAAGATGATTTTGCCAACACGATGGCCGGGGAGCCCACGTGAACATAACCGGGTTATGTGATTGTTGTGGTGGAAACGGGACTCGGTGAGTCTTGACCTGCGCATAAGGCTTAAATTGTCGCTGCGGCATGAGCATGGGTCAGGCGGAACCGTACCCGATCTATGTCGTTCAGTGGGACCGTTGGCATGGATGAGAGTCTTCGACGGTCTATGGCTTAAATTGTCGTGACGAAGGCCATGAAGACAAAATGCTCATATGATTGGCCGTCTAAGGGGCGGTGGTGGAACGGGAACGTCTATGGCTTGAATTGACCTGACGTTGGCCGGTTCACCGTGAATGTGCCCTGTGTGCACGAGGTGTGTGGTCGTGCGAGCCTACGCCTGTGTTGGAGTGTGTTTACACTATTTTGATGGCCTATACTAATAAAGTGTAGGGAAAGAGCATCGCCGCCCCGATTTTGGGGGCGGGATCGTTATAATTGGTCAGCATAACTGACCGTTGCTTTTATTTACCATCGGGCGGTGGATTGTTGCTTGCAGGTGCTGCGGAACCAAGCGGGAAATAGCGGGCTAAAGCCCAAGTTGTTGAGCCGGCCCTCAAAGGCCAAATTTTCAGTGTTTCATTGTAATCATGTGTTTGTCGGCCTGCGAGCCAAAGTATGAAAACACTTTTATGTCAAGTAAACTGTGTAAGGCCTTAAGGCCATTTCTATTTATGTGTATTGAAACATTCCTGCGGGTGTTTTTGTAGTGGACATTCATGCTTTTGGCTGGGTTCTTTCATCTTGTAACTTAATTTTAATGCTTTCGCTAGGTGTTTGTGTAGGGCGTGCAATTGGTTTAATGGTTTCAACGCGTAACCAACCGGTCTGTCCATAGTATATGGCGTCGGGCCTCGGCCGGACCTACTGCTATATGCTATGCGACAGATAGGGGTGTTACACTTCCAGACCCCAGGTAGATCCCACTTCCTAGCTCCCAATTGATGGTAGGGATGGATGTCACTCGAGAGAGTCTCCCAGACCCCGAGCAGGTTTTGCTTCCAGGCTCCCCCTAGCTGGCAGTGCTGGATGTTAATCGAGAGAGTCTCCCAGACCCTGAGTAGATCACACGGCCAGGCTTCCACTAGATAGCAGGGCTAGATGTCACTCGAGAGAGTCTTTGAGACCCCGAGCAGATCCCACTTCCAGGATCCCACTAGCTGGCAGGGCTGGATGTCACTCGAGAGAGTCTCTGATACCCCCGAGCGGATCCCGCTGCTAGGCTCCCACTAGCTGGCAGGGTTAGATGTCACTCGAGAGAGTCTCCCAGACCCCTAGCAGATTCCGTTTCCAGGCTCCCACTAGATGGCAGGGCCGGATTACTCTCGAGAGAGTCTCCCAAACCCTTAGTAGATCCCAGTACACAGGCTCCCACTAGCTGTCAAGGCTGGATGTCACTCGAGAGAGTCTCCCAGGCCCCGAGTAGATCCCGCTGCCAGGATCCCACAAGCTAGCAAGGCTAGATGTTACTCGAGAGAATCTCCCAAACCCCTAGCAGATCCCACTGCCAGGCTCCCAATAGCTGGCAGGGCTAGATGTCACTCGAGAGAGTCTCCCAGACATAGGGCAAATCCAGATGCCAGGCTCCCACTAGTTGGGAGGGCTGGATGTCACTCGAGAGTCTCCCAAGCCCCGAGCAGATCCCACTACAAGGCTCCCAATGGATGGTAGGGCTGGATATCGCTCGAGAAAGTCTTTTAGACCCCGAGCAGATCACACTACAAGGCTCCCACTAGGTGGCAGGGCTGGATGTTGCTCGAGAGAGTCTCCTAGACCCTGAGCAGATCCTTTTGCCAAGCTCCCACTAGCTGTCATGTCAGGATGTCACTCGAGAGAGTCTCCCAGATCCCGAGCAGATCCTACTGCTGGGATCCCACTAACTAGTAGGGCTAGATGTCTCTCGATAGTCTACCCAAACCCCGAGCAAATCCCGCTGCTAGGCTCCCACTAGCTTGTAGGGATGGATGCCACTCGTTGGAGTCTTCGCTCTCGGTATAGCCCTCCTGACATAGCCCCCTTGACATAGCCATCTCAGAAAAGATGGATCTCATATATCCCTCCTTGTGAGTTGGGTCTCTTCCCTCTTGGTGAACCTAGTATAGCCCCTCCAGGCATACTAGGTCTCGCCAGCCCGAATCCACATATCCTCCGTCCAAGCAGGGCGACCCAAGTTACGAGGATCAATTGCGCGAGGCACTCTCAATCCTCCAGGTCATGCCAGATTGGTCCTGTTTTGCATAGGCCAAACACACAGGGTGCAGGCCCAGAGACGCCTAGACCTAAGTCTCGCGAGCACCGCGGGGATGCTCTATAGTAAAGGCGGTGGATCGCCGCTCGCGGACCGACTACCTAAGGTCTTAGCAATTTTCCTAAACTAAGTCCAAGAAATTTGCGCGATATCACTAGCGAGGCGTGGGTCTGGAGGCGGCGAGCGGGAGGGCCGAGTCGGGTTGCGATAATGCAAAAAGAAAGCAAAAATTACAAAGGGCAATAAACAACATTTCTGAAAATAGTAATTATTAATCGCTAAAAGTTAAAAGGTGAGGGGGCTCATCCCGCATGTACATTACAACTAGGGAAATGACAAAAAAAGAGGTACATATGATTACAAAAACAAAGAAAGACGTGTGGCGCGGGGGTTCATCGAGGCGAGCTCTCAGGTGGCGAGCTCTCCCAAGGGGGTTGGAAGGACTCATCGCCCAGCTTCGGTACCGGAAGGAACAACTCGGGACTGAAGTACTTCAATATTTGTCGGACCTCGAGCAATATGGGAAGCTGGAGGCCCCCATCAAAATGCACTATGGGGATGATGAGCTCCCCGTCAGAGAGCTCCTTGATCTTCTCCTCTGCCCCCGGTAGCCTCGCCTCAAATCCATGCAGGATAAAATCACCGAACACCGTGACGAGCTCATCCTCGGTTAGGGTGGCAGAGAAGAAGGGGTAGTCAATAAAGGTCAATGCGCACTTGGCTCTACCCTCGGCATCTCCACCGCTACCTCCCATCTTGTTATCTACTAGTTCGGTGGGATGTTAAAGTTTTCGTGAGAAAGGGCAAGGTGAGAATCGCAGGAGTAGAGAAGACGCAGAAGGTTTAAAATGTGATAGGTGGGAAGAAGGGTCATGCCTATTTATAAAAGGAAAATGGCGGGAAACGTCCCATTGGCTGGAAGGTGTGCAGATAGCAAAAACGCACCAAGGCGCTTTAATTTTCGAGCCCGCCACTAGTTCCCACATACTCACTGAGCCCCTATGAAAGTTATGCGGAAGCGAGCCACGCTGATTCACGTCCGCCCAAGTGGCGAGCGAGCCACACTAGCTCGCGATTGCAAGAGCGGTGAGCGAGCCACGATGGCTCGCGTCCGCCAGAGAAGTGGTCGAACCATGCTGGCTCATGTCCCCATGAGAGGCGAGCAAGCCAGTAGGCTCGCGCCTGCCTAAGAAAAGCTAAACAAAAGCTATAGAGATAATATGCAACAAGCATGGGCCCTTCAGCAGGCGAGCGGTGTCAAATATTTACAAAAAATAAAGTTCTGTACTCCAGGAAGAGAAATAAGTTTATGGTTATAACACGCGAGCTGATCAAGAGACAGGTGCGACCCAGGCATGCGGGATGACTGTGAGGAAGGGGTGGTTGGATCAATATTGAATCCATTTCCACCTATCCCTCCCTCGCACTCCGGAATGAGGCAGCAAGCGCGGGTATAAGTACACGCGGACTGCCAGCAGTTCCCGCTGGGCCAGGTCGACCTGTTCCATGTCATGTCAGAGTTTCTCCTCCGCTCGCGTAATGTGTGCTCCCGGAGAAGTAGTCCCATCTCCATCCTCTTAGCTCCTCATGCCATCTAGGACCATGAACCGCTCCACCGCCTCAGCCTTGTCCTTATCCACCCTATCGCAAACCTCCTACAACATCAGGGAGTGATTCTGGAATAGCCGGGTCATCCGCCTCTTTATCTCCTTAGCATCGTGCAGGTCGCCAAGGTATTATGAAATATGGTCCGTGGATGGGGGAGACGAGTACCACCCCTACTGAAGATAATGTCGAAGGAGGAGACTGCATTGAAGCCTGTAAAAATAGAAATGGTCAAAGAAGAGTAAGCAGATGGTCATAAACAAGCAAGCGTCCAAACTCACCAGGGGTCGACATTTCCCCTCCGCTGGTATGCTAGCGGGAGGTACCGTGCTGACCCTAGAAATACTCGCCTTAAAGAGCCACAAAATATTTTCCTAGCCCAGGGCAGGTTGGCAATAGAGGAACCGCGAGAAGGGAAGTCCCCATGGTTGAGGGGCCGGCGGCCCGCTCAGTCACCCAAGGGGAGGAGTGCCTTGGCTCCATTCCTCTACCTCCGTCCTCGCGGGCGCCCCCTGGGAAGAAGGAAAAATATAAATCGGAGTGGCGATAATATCAGGCAACTAGCCCGCGTACCACATGAATGGCCTCGACACCCGCCGCCGAACTAGATGTGGGGGCATCGTTCGGGGGAGATCACCTGACCATCTTCTCCTTCTTCAGCCTAAAGGTACTACTGAGCAACCCTCGCGCGAGCTAAGGGGAAACATCATTGACCAGTTCCCGCGTCCCCTCCCTCGCGGTTATTAGGTGAAGTCTCATTTCTTCTGATATGGGAATCATTCAGCTTCAATAGTTCATAAAGAAAAGAAAAGTATAAGGGCGAGGTTTTCCCTTGATCTTGGTGGTGTATTTATAACACATTAGTGGAACCCACCAAAATATTCCCTCCAGCTTAGCACACACTCACCGAACACGTGGGGTTGGATGATTCTTTCTGAGCTTTTCCAAGATCAAAAAGAGCGGTGATTTTGTACAAACTAGTGTTCGCCGAGTGGGTCCGCCAAGAAGGCAAGATAGGGAGGCGAGCGAGACAGGACATATTTTCTGCCTACCTCTTCTAAGGCATTGAGTGAAGCTCACCCTGCCGATGCCTTCTGGGCTTGGTGTTGAGTGAAGCTTGACCTGTAGACGCTTTCTTAGCTTAGAGTTGATTGAATCTCTCCCTATCGATGCCTTCTGAAATGGTGTTGAGTGAAGCTTGACTTATTGACGCCTTTTGAGCTTGGCGTTGAGTGAAGCTCGCCCTGTCGACGCCTTCTAAGATTGGCATTGAGTGAATCTCGCCCTATCGACACCTTTTGAGCTTGCCGTTGAGTGAAGCTCGCCCCGTTGACGCATTTAGAGCTTGGAGTTGAGTAAACTAGCTTCACTCAATGCTTCCGGACATAGCCATGATTCTTATCAGTTTCCCCAGTTTTTTAGTTTCCCTGGGCCTGCTGTGTGATAATACGTTTTGTAGTCTAAACTATTAGGGTATTTTCTAGTTTATAATGTGCAAATCATATCTTGTATGCTTATATTTTGACTTCCTTATGTATATATTATTGTCGTTATTCTTTTCTTCTCTTTTTACAGATTTCCAGAAATCTTGGCCAAAAATGCCCTGACACACCCACCTGACACGCCCTCCCTGGGCGTGTGACCCGATCCCGAGAAAGTCTACTGACAGAGCCAAAATAACGACAAAAACCGCTGTCACGCCCCCATGACATGCCATACCTGGGCATGTTACGGGGGGTGTCGCCCTCATCCCGAAGCCTACTGCCGCAATTAAAGATTTTTCAGCCCAGCACGCCAACAGAACTAACATGCCCCCTCCTATACGGGCGTGTGCCCGGCTGTGTTCCACCATTTTCCAAGATTGACGGATTTTCGACCAATGATTTCGACGCGACGTGTGTGTCATGCTCCCCATACACGATCGTGACCCTGGGTGTATCAATCATCGTATAGAAGCAATCATCAATCCCGCCCGAATCCAGAGCCTGAGGTTAATGTTGCGCGCTAGGGTTCAAAGAGAATAAACGCAACCGAACTAGCAACCCGATGAGGCAAGTATACCTATCGAATTGTAGCAAGGGGACACAAGTGTCGTATTGAAATCCGGGAACTGTTGGCTAAGCTTACTCACACGAACGCTATTATCTTATCGACGGAAAAACTAGGGTTTTAGAAAATCTATGCGCAATGGAGAAATTAAAGCAAACTAGAAAGAGAACTACCGAAATTAAGTTACGCTATTAAGCAAACAACTAAGCTAGAAAGGAAATTACTGCAGTTAATTAAAGAGCACAATATACGAGATTACTACAAAAGGTAGAACAATATGAAATGGAAATGCACCCGATCAAGATTCACCTCGGCTAAAGACGATTAAGAAAATGCGATAAAAATCTAAACTTAATAGGATAAGGGTCCTTGACCGTGGAGGTTCCTAAAGCTTGAACACGCTTCTCTCGAAGTCGTGCCCAACTGAGTTTAGGAAGGTCCGACCGACTCTCGTCTAAATCGGAGGCCTAAAACTCGCTTTACGCGGTGAACCCCACTATTGGATTTTTCTCCAATCCGGGAGATTTGGACGTCTGCCTCTCTCGAGGGGTGCGTACAACTCCCTTTACTCTTGAATGCTCACTTCATTCTTTCGGCCTCTCGGCTAGCCCAGAATGAAAGCAAAGGCGGAGAGTATATATCGAAAATATACCTCCGACCCGTGATAAATCAAGAGTAATTCAAGGCCCTAACCTAAAAAGAAAAGATTAATTAAAACATCATAACATAATCGCTCTAACCTCGGATCATCAAGATCGAGTACAAGGAGGATTAGTTAATCATAATGGAGTGGAGGGGGGGAGATGAGTAGAAAAACATAAGAAGAACACAAGCTAAAGGAAAAACAATTTTATTAATGAAAAAGGGCAAGTTACACTAATGAAAATAAAATTACAAGTGCATGAAAATTAAACCCTATTCTGGCCCTACGTTAAGCACTAAGCAAGAAGAAAATTACATTAAAAGCTAGCACAAACTAAGATTAAACTAGGGTTAACCAAAAAGTACAAAGAGAAGGGGAGAGAGAGAGAGAGAAAAAGCATGAAAAGGATCAAGAAACAAAGGGGCAGCACCTCCCCCACTCAACCAAAGCTTCCTGAAATGAAGAGGGGGGGGGCTCTATTTATAGATTTTTTTTCTCGGGTTGGTCACGCCCTCCGACACGCCCTAGGGGGGGCGTGTCAGGGGGCGTGACAGTACTATGTTGACCTCGGGCTCTGGATTCTGGCGGGAGGGATGATTGCTTCGGTACGTCGGTGGTCACGCCCTAGGTCACGCCCGTGACAGGGGGGCGTGACAGGCACGTCATGTCCAAATCATTGGTCGGAAATCCGTCAGTCGTCGAAAAAGGAGGGTGTCACGCCCATGTCACGGGCGTGACATGGGGCGTGACAGTACTATTTGCGTGTTGAGGTGGAACGGCATTTAATGCGGCGGCAGCTTTGCGGCAGAGGGCGACACGCCCATAGTCACGCCCGGTCACACGCCCAGGGAGGGCGTGTCAGGGGGGCGTGACAACGGTTTTATCCGTTTTTTCTGTCTCTTCCAGCAGGAGTCCTGGGGATCGGGTGACACGCCCTAGGTCACGCCCAGGGAGGGCGTGACAGGGGGGCGTGACAGGTCATTTTGACAATTTTTCTGGAAACCTGCAAAAAGACAGGCAAAAGTTAGTGGCAATAAAATTTACATAAAAAGGTTAAAAATAAACTAATAATAGACATAATTTGTATACTATAAAATATAAAATACGATAATAGTTTAGGCTACAAAACGTATTATCAAATTCCCCCAAGCTTAAGCTTTGCTTGTCCCCAAGCAAAAATATAAAAACTAGATATTTATAACAGGACTAATCAAAAAGTTCTAATTATGCCTACACAAGTACTATGCGAAATTCTAAGTAGGGAAAAGGTGAAATGTAAGTCTAAAACAATTATTTAGGTATGGTAAAACTTTTATAAACTTTACTTAATAAAAACAAATCATCCAAAATTTTAACGAGATTTTTTAAATGGACTTAAGTAAAGCAACGAAAATGAAAAACACGCATTGAGTTGTTATTAGATCCAAGCAACGCATTATAATTATATCAATTTAATTAACAAAAATCTAGGTTTAAATCTAAAACTAAAACTGATTTACTGTTTTTCTTTTCTTAGTTGTTAAATAAAAATCAAAAAGCGTGAATCAACAGGACTTAAATAGGACAGAAACGTTTGGTTTAGGAAAATGATTAGGAGTGGAATTCAAAGATAAACGTGAAGGTTTAAAATCACACTAAACCAAAGCAAAGAGTTTCAAAAACTTTCATAAAAATATATACACATTTTTTTTTCTTTTTCTTTTTCTTTTTCATTTTTTTTTTTTCAAAACAAAGGCCATAAATATTTTTATTTTCCTTTTTGAGCTGGCCGAACAAAAATAAACATCACTTTTGAACATACTTCCTTTTTTTCGAAAACCTTTCTCCACAAAAATCTCAAAATATCCTATCAAAATTGTCAAAATAATTTATGAAACTCAAAAAGGCTAGTGCGATTCGATAGGTTGGAAATTTTGGCTTTGGTGAAACTGAAATGAAGAGAGGAGCTATCAAATGAAATCGGAAAAAGGCTCAAAAACGGCTAACTAGTGGTAAAAGTTTTTAGGTTGGCAGGAAAGCTCAAACGAAAACAAAAACGGCCTAAATCATTTTCACGCTTTTGAATTTATTTAAAACAAAGGTTTGAAAAATTTCAAAAAGCGAGTCCTAGATAATAAAAGAAGATTGATGAAATTAACTCGAAAATAGAAATAATAGGTGACTTGGATCGTTCACATCTACTACGTTATTCAAAAGTTGACTTTACAAAAATTATTCAAAAACGAAAAAGAAAATAGTGGATGATGAATTTTTTTTGAGAAAGTAAAGGAAATAAAAAACAAAAAACCATAATAGAAATGCGAGTTTTAGAAAAATATTTCACCTTAACATGCTACCGCGAATTAGAAACACAGCATGGCCAACATTTTACTTGTGAAACATAATTAAAAAGAACGATTAGAAATATTATAGTTAACTAAGTTATTTATAGGAGATTTTGAGTAAAACAAAACTAAAAACTGGGGGTACTATTGAAATACCATAATGTCTAAACTATTCAAAAACACATATATATATTTTTTTTATTTTGCGAAATATTCTCTTTTTTTGGAATTTTAAGATATTCATTTTTTGTTTTTTTTTTTGGAAATATTTACAATATATACAAAAAGGAAATTATTTATACTAAGCAAAAATGAAGGAGGAAATTCTCCCCAAGCTTAAAACAGACATTGTCCTCAATGGCTAAAGAAGGGGATTGGAGAAGGAGAGAAAAATAAAGTGCAGAATTGAAAGACAGAATTGAAATACAGGTACTTCCCCGGATTTATTTGCTGCGAATGCTGAGTGATGCCGCTCCCCGAATGTCTTCTTTGGACTTTGTGATGGATTCAGCAATGTTGGAGCAGGCGATCGCAGAAGCTTCAGCTTGTCGGAGCCGTCCGAGGCAAAAATTGTAAAATAAAGAAAATAGAAAAAGATAACTTGGGTTGCCTCCCAAGAGCGCCCTTTGGTTAAAGCGTCGTTGAGCTCGACGCATCAAAAAAAAAATAAAATATTGTCCAAAAATATTGTTGTCCCGAAATAAAATTGTTTTTAGTGAAAAAAAAAAAAAAAAAAAGTTCAAGGTTAAAGTTCGTGAAGCAGAAACTTAATAGTGTTTGGACTGACATCATCATCACCAGAGAAATACAGTTTAAGACGCTGACCATTCACTTTGAAATTACCCTTATCAGGGTGAGAAATTAAAACAGTTCCATAAGGAAATACTTCTAAAACAGAAAACGGGCCAGACCAGCGAGATTTTAATTTGCCCGGAAATAAACGTAAACGAGAATTATATAACAGGACTTGGTCGCCCGGCTTAAAGTTTTTAGGGTGCCTTAAGTGTTTATCGTGTAAACGCTTCGTCCGCTCTTTATAAAGTTTATTATTTTCATAAGCATAAGAGCGCCACTCATCGAGTTCATTTAGTTGAAATTTTCGAAGGTCACCGACCGAGTGGGGATCGAAGTTTAAAAATTTTAAGGCCCAAAAGGCGCGGTGTTCTAACTCTACGGGGAGATGGCATGATTTTCCATAGACCAGCCGATACGGCGTACATCCGAGGGCAGTTTTGTACGCTGTTCGGTAGGCCCATAGAGCATCGTCAAGTTTGGCTGACCAGTCTTTTCTAGAAGTTGAAACAGTCTTTTCTAATATTCTTTTTATTTCTCTATTAACTACTTCGACTTGTCCGTTAGTTTGGGGGTGGTAGGCAGTGGACAGCTTATGCGTAACGCCATATTTGGTAAGGATTTTTGAAAATTGCGCGTTACAAAAATGGGAACCCCTATCGCTAACGATTGCGCGTGGCGTACCGAATCTAGAAAATAATCTTTTTAGAAACGTGACTACAACTCGGGAGTCGTTCGTAGGAAGAGCTTGGGCCTCAGCCCATCGTGAAACATAATCAACAGCAACTAAAATATATTTGTTTCCGAAGCTAGAAGGAAGGGGGCCAACAAAATCAATTCCCCAGAGGTCGAAAATTTCGCACTCTAAGAAATAATTTTGCGGCATTTCATTTTTATTAGAAATATTGCCCGACCGTTGGCAACTATCACACCTACTCACAAAGGCTTGCGCGTCTTTAAACAGGCTAGGCCAGTAAAACCCCGCGCAAAGCACCTTATGAGCAGTGCGAGCAGCTTGATAGTGCCCACCTGTCGGACCTTCATGCAAATGTTTAAGAATATCAATTCCTTCATCAAAAGAAACACATCTCCTTATCACCTGATCCGCACAAATTTTGAAAAGATGCGGGTCTTCCCAAAAGTAGTTCTTCAGCTCAGAAAAGAATTTCTTCTTTTGCTGAGATGAGAACTCTCTTGGGAGTACCCGGGCCACTAGATAGTTGGCGATGTGCGCGAACCAAGGAGAAGTAGATGTATTAACCAAAAGCAGCTTCTCATCAGGAAAATAGTCATTAAAAGATTTTTCATTTAATTTTTCTATAAAGGGGTTATCTAATCTGGATAGATGGTCGGCGGCCAAGTTCTCGGCTCCTCGCTTATCACGGATCTCTAAGTCAAATTCCTGGAGGAGTAAGACCCAGCGAATCAAGCGAGGCTTGGCATCCGTTTTGGCAAGAAGGTACTTAAGGGCCGAGTGGTCCGTAAAAACAATGATTTTTGAAAGTGTAATGTAAGGGCGGAATTTATCAAACGCAAATACTACAGCTAAGAGCTCTTTCTCGGTTGTGGTGTAATTTTCTTGTGCAGATGTGAGGGTTTTACTAGCGTAATAGATGGGGTGGAAGTTCTTAGATATGCGTTGACCTAATACGGCCCCCACCGCAAAACTACTCGCATCGCACATAATCTCGAAGGGAAGGTCCCACACCGGAGCTATCATAATTGGTGCGTTAATTAACTTTTCTTTAATTGATTCAAAGGCAGAAATACAAGAGTCATCAAAAATGAATGGAGCGTCTTTTTCTAAGAGATGGGTGAGGGGCTTTGTGATCTTGGAGAAGTCCTTTATAAAACGACGATAAAAACCAGCGTGGCCTAGGAAACTTCTTATAGCATTTATGTTTGTAGGCGGCGGCAACTTCTCAATAACTTCTATCTTGGCAACGTCTACCTCAATACCTTTAGCAGAAATTTTATGACCCAAAACTAACCCTTCCCTCACCATAAAATGGCATTTTTCCCAATTTAGGGCAAGGTTAGTTTCTTCGCATCGTTCTAAGACTTTTTCGAGGTTTTCTAAACATCTATCGAAGGAATCGCCGAACACGGAGAAATCGTCCATGAATACTTCCATAATGCTTTCTACGTACTTGTCAAATATTGCGAGCATACATCGTTGGAATGTAGCCGGCGCATTGCATAATCCAAACGGCATTCTTCGGTACGCGAAGGTGCCGAAGGGACAAGTAAACGTAGTTTTCTCTTGGTCCTCGGGGGAGATGGGTATTTGAAAGTACCCCGAGAGGCCATCGAGAAAACAATAAAAGCTATGGCCGGAGAGACGTTCTAAAATCTGGTCGATAAATGGTAAAGGAAAGTGGTCCTTGCGGGTGGCGTCATTTAACATACGGTAATCTATGCACATACGCCAACCCGTCACCGTCCGTGTCGGGATTAATTCATTATTCTCATTACTAACTACGGTTATCCCTCCTTTTTTTGGAACTACCTGCACGGGGCTAACCCACTTACTGTCTGATATAGGGTAGATAATTCCTGCGTCTAATAGTTTCATAACCTCGCCCTTAACTACTTCTTTCATATTCGGGTTTATACGGCGCTGAGGTTGGATAGAGTTACGCGAATTATCTTCCATTAAAATTTTATGTGTACAGAAAGATGGGCTTATGCCCTTGATATCAGAAATTTGCCAAGCAATAGCCCGGCGATGCTTACGTAGAACTAGAAGAAGTTTATCGTTCTGCGTATCCGTGAGGTAGGCCGAAACGATAACTGGTAACTTGGAGTCTTTTTCTAAGAAAGCATACTTAAGGTGTTCAGGAAGTTCTTTAAGTTCTAGGGTAGGGGGTTCTTCATAAGAGGATTTTGAGATTCTTTCTTTTTCAAAAATAATATCTTCATAAACTTTTTTATAAGGAACGTAATAAGGGGTGGGGCTAGCAGCCAAGACGGCTTCTTGTACAGATTCAGTGGTAAGAAAAGAGGAAGAACAAAAATCAGAAAACTCTTTTTCAAAGTCGGAAAGACAGTAGGAAGAATCATCACTTCCTTGCAGTGATTCTGTTGTAAGAGAAGAGGAGCAAAAAGTAGAAAATTCTTTTTCAAAGTCGGAGAGGCAGTAGGAAGAATCATCACTCACGGCGTCTACGAAAAAACATGAGTCATCGTTCGCTAAGGTGTTCTTCATCGAAGGGGTGATCGGAAATGTGACTTCGTCGTCGCCTACTCGAAGAAAGAGCTTACCATTGCTTACGCCAATGATGGCTCGGGAGGTGGCAAGGAAGGGTCGGCCAAGGATCAGGGGAACCTCGACGTCTTCTTCGATGTCCAAAATGACAAAGTCCACCGGGAAGATGAACTTGTCGACTTTCACTAAAACGTCCTCCACTATTCCTAACGGGTACTTGACGGATCTATCGGCTAGCTGGATACTCATACGCGTGGGGTTAAGGCTACCAATCCCTAACTTTTTGAACAACGAAAAGGGCATCAGGTTTATACTTGCGCCTAAGTCGGCTAATGCGTGTTTAACAAAGAGATCACCGAAGACACACGGGATAGAGAAACTACCCGGGTCACTGATTTTCTTCGGCAAACCGTTTGTTAAAACGGCGGAGCACTCGGCGTTTAGCGTGACGTGCGAAAGATTCTCTAACTTCTTCTTGTTTGTGAGGAGGTCTTTAAGATATTTGGCGTATTTCGGCATCTGCGAAATAGCCTCGTGGAAGGGAAGATTAATGTGAATTTGTTTGAAGATTTCTAAGAAGCGGGAGTACTGATCATCTTGACGTTGTCTATTAAGTTCAGAGGGGTATGGAGGAGTTGAATTATTTTTGAAGATGGGTGGTGGAGTGAGATTGTCTTCTAAAGCGGGGGTGATTACTCTTTCAGCAGAGGGTGTAAGCGGAGCGGAGCTTTGATTTTTAAAAGCAGGAGCGGAGCTTTGATTTTTAAAAGCAGGAGCGGAGCTTGCCTCGGGCTCTTCACTTACCATACCGGAGACTTGCTTCCCACTCCGAAGAGTTATAGCTTTCGCTTGCTCTCTCGGGTTGGGTTCGGTATTGGAAGGAAGAGACCCTGCGGGTCGCTCAGAAATTATTTTCGCGAGCTGTCCTACTTGATTTTCTAGACTTTTTACGCTTCCGGTTAACGTTCTTATAGTGGCGTCATTTGTGGTGATATATTTAGAAAGTAATTCCTCCAAGCTTGGAGGTTTTGGGTAATTTTGAAGAGGTGGTGGTTGTGGTGGTGCAGAAAAATCATTTTGCGGGGGTGGGCGCATCGCATTCGATGGATTACTCCATGAAAAGTTCGGGTGATTTCTTAAAGCGGGGTTATAATTATTCGAAAAATTAAAACCAGGCGGATGAAAATTCGCAGCAGAAAAATTATTAAAAGCAGTTCTAGGCATATTATTAACGTAATCTAAATGTTCTGGAGTAGTGGGTTGCAGATTCCCATACCTGAGGGGCGGAGGCAGCAGTCATCTCCGTTATCTTTTTGCTTAGGATTTCTACTTGCAGAGCGAGCTGGGAGACGTTGTCCACTTCATAGATACCTGCAGGCTTGTTTGGGCGGGACCTAGGCACATTCCACTGATAAGTGTTCATGGCCATGTCCTCAAAAAGCTCTAGAGCGGCTTCCGGGGTCTTATGATTTAAAGTACCGCCAGAAGCTGCGTCTATCATTTGCTTCGTGCTTTGATTTAGCCCGTTATAAAACGTCTGCACTTGTAGCCATACAGGCAGCGCGTGATGTGGGCATCGTCTTAATAATTCTTTAAATCTCTCCCAGGTTTCGTAAAGGGTTTCAGAGTCAATTTGTCCGAAGGCAGAGATGTCGTTCCTAAGTTTTGCGGTTTTAGCTGGCGGAAAGTACTTCGCCAAAAATTTTTCAGTTAATTCATTATAAGTGGTTATGCTATTTTTCGGAAGTGTGTTTAGCCACTGCTTAGCTTTAGTTCTTAGCGAGAAAGGGAAGAGTCTTAGCCTGATCGCATCATTTGTGACACCATTTATCTTGAAGGTGTCACAAATTTCAAGAAAGCTAGCTATATGTGCGTTCGGATCTTCATCTTGAAGTCCGTCAAATTGCACATATTGCTGCACCATTTGAATTATGCTAGGCTTTAATTCGAAGTTATTATTTGCTATAGCAGGGCGGACTATACTTGATTCTGTTCCCTCGAGGTTCGGTCGTGCATAATAGGACATAGTCCTTTGCACGGCCTCATCTACGTTGGGTTCTTCCATTCTTAAAGTAGCAAATGACTCGGAGTCCTCAACCGGCACTTGGATAGTAGGACCTTGAAATCGCGATCTTCTCCGAAGAGTACGCTCAATTTCGTGGTCCAAGTCCAAAATAACCGACGGACTCCCGCGGGTCATGCACTAAAAGAACAGAAAAGAAGAAGAGAAAGAGAAAAAGGATAAACTAGAAAAAAAATCAAAAATTCTTTTTTTTTTTTTTTGAAATAGATTTTTTTTTTATAGGTTAACTCCCGAACTTCCCAAGGACTACCCCGTGAAGGGTTCGCAAGGTACTAGACAAGACAGTGGTGCTTAAAGCCCTTTGCCCTTTTCGAGAGAATTAGGTGGCGTAGAAAAATTGTGAGGTTGGTTTCTATTAAGAGCGGTGATAAAATTTTTTTGATTTTTAAAATTTAAAGAAGGACGATGAGAAAGAGAAGATAAAATTAATAGGTTCGTGTTTTCAAAATATCAACGGAAATTGGGTCCCGGGCAACGGCGCCAAAAACTTGTTGCGCGCTAGGGTTCAAAGAGAATAAACGCAACCGAACTAGCAACCCGATGAGGCAAGTATACCTATCGAATTGTAGCAAGGGGACACAAGTGTCGTATTGAAATCCGGGAACTGTTGGCTAAGCTTACTCACATGAACGCTATTATCTTATCGACGGAAAAACTAGGGTTTTAGAAAATCTAAGCGCAATGGAGAAATTAAAGCAAACTAGAAAGAGAACTACCGAAATTAAGTTACGCTATTAAGCAAACAACTAAGCTAGAAAGGAAATTACTGCAGTTAATTAAAGAGCACAATATACGAGATTACTACAAAAGGTAGAACAATATGAAATGGAAATGCACCCGATCGAGATTCACCTCGGCTAAAGACGATTAAGAAAATGCGATAAAAATCTAAACTTAATAGGATAAGGGTCCTTGACCGTGGAGGTTCCTAAAGCTTGAACACGCTTCTCTCGAAGTCGTGCCAAACTGAGTTTAGGAAGGTCCGACCGACTCTCGTCTAAATCGGAGGCCTAAAACTCGCTTTACGCGGTGAACCCCACTATTGGATTTTTCTCCAATCCGGGAGATTTGGACGTCTGCCTCTCTCGAGGGGTGCGTACAACTCCCTTTACTCTTGAATACTCACTTCATTCTTTCGGCCTCTCGGCTAGCCCAGAATGAAAGCAAAGGCGGAGAGTATATATCGAAAATATACCTCCGACCCGTGATAAATCAAGAGTAATTCAAGGCCCTAACCTAAAAAGAAAAGATTAATTAAAACATCATAACATAATCGCTCTAACCTCGGATCATCAAGATCGAGTACAAGGAGGATTAGTTAATCATAATGGAGTGGAGGGGGGGGGGGAGATGAGTAGAAAAACATAAGAAGAACACAAGCTAAAGGAAAACAAATTTTATTAATGAAAAAGGGCAAGTTACACTAATGAAAATAAAATTACAAGTGCATGAAAATTAAACCCTATTCTGGCCCTACGTTAAGCACTAAGCAAGAAGAAAATTACATTAAAAGCTAGCACAAACTAAGATTAAACTAGGGTTAACCAAAAAGTACAAAGAGAAGGGGAGAGAGAGAGAGAGAAAAAGCATGAAAAGGATCAAGAAACAAAGGGGCAGCACCTCCCCCACTCAACCAAAGCTTCCTGAAATGAAGAGGGGGGGGCTCTATTTATAGATTTTTTTTCTCGGGTTGGTCACGCCCTCCGACACGCCCTAGGGGGGGCGTGTCAGGGGGCGTGACAGTACTATGTTGACCTCGGGCTCTGGATTCTGGCGGGAGGGATGATTGCTTCGGTACGTCGGTGGTCACGCCCTAGGTCACGCCCGTGACAGGGGGGCGTGACAGGCACGTCATGTCCAAATCATTGGTCGGAGATTGTCTTCTAAAGCGGGGGTGATTACTCTTTCAGCAGAGGGTGTAAGCGGAGCGGAGCTTTGATTTTTAAAAGTAGGAGCGGAGCTTTGATTTTTAAAAGCAGGAGCGGAGCTTGCCTCGGGCTCTTCACTTACCATACGGAGACTTGCTTCCCACTCCGAAGAGTTATAGCTTTCGCTTGCTCTCTCGGGTTGGGTTCGGTATTGGAAGGAAGAGACCCTGCGGGTCGCTCAGAAATTATTTTCGCGAGCTGTCCTACTTGATTTTCTAGACTTTTTACGCTTCCGGTTAACGTTCTTATAGTGGCGTCATTTGTGGTGATATATTTAGAAAGTAATTCCTCCAAGCTTGGAGGTTTTGGGTAATTTTGAAGAGGTGGTGGTTGTGGTGGTGCAGAAAAATCATTTTGCGGGGGTGGGCGCATCGCATTCGATGGATTACTCCATGAAAAGTTCGGGTGATTTCTTAAAGCGGGGTTATAATTATTCGAAAAATTAAAACCAGGCGGATGAAAATTCGCAGCAGAAAAATTATTAAAAGCAGTTCTAGGCATATTATTAACGTAATCTAAATGTTCTGGAGTAGTGGTTGCAGATTCCCATACCTGAGGGGCGGAGGCAGCAGTCATCTCCGTTATCTTTTTGCTTAGGATTTCTACTTGCAGAGCGAGCTGGGAGACGTTGTCCACTTCATAGATACCTGCAGGCTTGTTTGGGCGGGACCTAGGCACATTCCACTGATAAGTGTTCATGGCCATGTCCTCAAAAAGCTCAAGAGCGGCTTCTGGGGTCTTATGATTTAAAGTACCGCCAGAAGCTGCGTCTATCATTTGCTTCGTGCTTTGATTTAGCCCGTTATAAAACGTCTGCACTTATAACCATACAGGCAGCGCGTGATGTGGGCATCGTCTTAATAATTCTTTAAATCTCTCCCAGGTTTCGTAAAGGGTTTCAGAGTCTATTTGTCCGAAGGCAGAGATGTCGTTCCTAAGTTTTGCGGTTTTAGCTGGCGGAAAGTACTTCGCCAAAAATTTTTCAGTTAATTCATTCTAAGTAGTTATGCTATTTTTCGGAAGTGTGTTTAGCCACTGCTTAGCTTTAGTTCTTAGCGAGAAAGGGAAGAGTCTTAGCCTGATCGCATCATTTGTGACACCATTTATCTTGAAGGTGTCACAAATTTCAAGAAAGCTAGCTATATGTGCGTTTGGATCTTCATCTTGAAGTCCGTCAAATTGCACATATTGCTGCACCATTTGAATTATGCTAGGCTTTAATTCGAAGTTATTATTTGCTATAGCAGGGCGGACTATACTTGATTCTGTTCCCTCGAGGTTCGGTCGTGCATAATAGGACATAGTCCTTTGCACGGCCTCATCTACGTTGGGTTCTTCCATTCTTAAAGTAGCAAATGACTCGGAGTCCTCAACCGGCACTTGGATAGTAGGACCTTGAAATCGCGATCTTCTCCGAAGAGTACGCTCAATTTCGTGGTCCAAGTCCAAAATAACCGACGGACTCCCGCGGGTCATGCACTAAAAGAACAGAAAAGAAGAAGAGAAAGAGAAAAAGGATAAACTAGAAAAAAGATCAAAAATTCTTTTTTTTTTCTTTTTGAAATAGATTTTTTTTTTATAGGTTAACTCCCGAACTTCCCAAGGACTACCCCGTGAAGGGTTCGCAAGGTACTAGACAAGACAGTGGCGCTTAAAGCCCTTTGCCCTTTTCGAGAGAATTAGGTGGCGTAGAAAAATTGTGAGGTTGGTTTCTATTAAGAGCGGTGATAAAATTTTTTTGATTTTTAAAATTTAAAGAAGGACGATGAGAAAGAGAAGATAAAATTAATAGGTTCGTGTTTTCAAAATATCAACGGAAATTGGGTCCCGGGCAACGACGCCAAAAACTTGTTGCGCGCTAGAGTTCAAAGAGAATAAACGCAACCGAACTAGCAACCCGATGAGGCAAGTATACCTATCGAATTGTAGCAAGGGGACACAAGTGTCGTATTGAAATCCGGGAACTGTTGGCTAAGCTTACTCACACGAACGCTATTATCTTATCGACGGAAAAACTAGGGTTTTAGAAAATCTAAGCGCAATGGAGAAATTAAAGCAAACTAGAAAGAGAACTACCGAAATTAAGTTACGCTATTAAGCAAACAACTAAGCTAGAAAGGAAATTACTGCAGTTAATTAAAGAGCACAATATACGAGATTACTACAAAAGGTAGAACAATATGAAATGGAAATGCACCCGATCGAGATTCACCTCGGCTAAAGACGATTAAGAAAATGCGATAAAAATCTAAACTTAATAGGATAAGGGTCCTTGACCGTGGAGGTTCCTAAAGCTTGAACACGCTTCTCTCGAAGTCGTGCCCAACTGAGTTTAGGAAGGTCCGACCGACTCTCGTCTAAATCGGAGGCCTAAAACTCGCTTTACGCGGTGAACCCCACTATTGGATTTTACTCCAATCCGGGAGATTTGGACGTCTGCCTCTCTCGAGGGGTGCGTACAACTCCCTTTACTCTTGAATGCTCACTTCATTCTTTCGGCCTCTCGGCTAGCCCAGAATGAAAGCAAAGGCGGAGAGTATATATCGAAAATATACCTCCGACCCGTGATAAATCAAGAGTAATTCAAGGCCCTAACCTAAAAAGAAAAGATTAATTAAAACATCATAACATAATCGCTCTAACCTCGGATCATCAAGATCGAGTACAAGGAGGATTAGTTAATCATAATGGAGTGGAGGGGGGGAGATGAGTAGAAAAACATAAGAAGAACACAAGCTAAAGGAAAAACAATTTTATTAATGAAAAAGGGCAAGTTACACTAATGAAAATAAAATTACAAGTGCATGAAAATTAAACCCTATTCTGGCCCTACGTTAAGCACTAAGCAAGAAGAAAATTACATTAAAAGCTAGCACAAACTAAGATTAAACTAGGGTTAACCAAAAAGTACAAAGAGAAGGGGAGAGAGAGAGAGAGAAAAAGCATGAAAAGGATCAAGAAACAAAGGGGCAGCACCTCCCCCACTCAACCAAAGCTTCCTGAAATGAAGAGGGGGGGGCTCTATTTATAGATTTTTTTTCTCGGGTTGGTCACGCCCTCCGACACGCCCTAGGGGGGGCGTGTCAGGGGGCGTGACAGTACTATGTTGACCTCGGGCTCTGGATTCTGGCGGGAGGGATGATTGCTTCGGTACGTCGGTGGTCACGCCCTAGGTCACGCCCGTGACAGGGGGGCGTGACAGGCACGTCATGTCCAAATCATTGGTCGGAAATCCGTCAGTCGTCGAAAAAGGAGGGTGTCATGCCCATGTCACGGGCGTGACATGGGGCGTGACAGTACTATTTGCATGTTGAGGCGGAACGGCATTTAATGCGGGGCAGCTTTGCGGCAGAGGGCGACACGCCCATAGTCACGCCCGGTCACACGCCCAGGGAGGGCGTGTCAGGGGGGCGTGACAACGGTTTTATCCGTTTTTCTGTCTCTTCCAGCAGGAGTCCTGGGGATCGGGTGACACGCCCTAGGTCACGCCCAGGGAGGGCGTGACAGGGGGGCGTGACAGGTCATTTTGACAATTTTTCTGGAAACCTGCAAAAAGACAGGCAAAAGTTAGTGGCAATAAAATTTACATAAAAAGGTTAAAAATAAACTAATAATAGACATAATTTGTATACTATAAAATATAAAATACGATAATAGTTTAGGCTACAAAACGTATTATCAGTTAACCCCGTACGTGTCACGCCCCCTGACACGCCCTCCCTGGGCGTGTCACCGGGCGTGACCAACCCGAGAATTTTTCCTATAAATTCAGTGGTACCCCCTTGTGTCCAAGATAGTTTGGGTTAAGAGGGGAGGTGCTGCCCTTTTGTTTACTAGTTTTTTATGCTTTTTCTATCTCTCTCTCTCTCTCTCTCTTTCTCATTTCATGTTTTTCTAACCCTAGTTTAGTTTAAGCTTTTGTAATAACTTTTGTACTCATTTAGTAGTTTAATGTTATGCTAGCTTTGTTTAATTTCCATGCAATTGTAATTTTCTTTCCCAAGTGTAGCTCTCTTCCATTATTAATATAAAGTGCCCATTTCTATCTTTGTATTCTTAATGCTTTTATACTCATCCCTCCTCCTACACTTCACTATCATTACCTAATCCTCTTTGTACTCAATCTTGATGATCCGAGGTTCGAGTGATTAAGTTATGATGCTTTGTTTTTCTTTTTCTTTTTAGGGTTTAGGCCTTCGAATTACTCTTGATTTTTCATGATTGGAATTATATTATCGGTATATAATTTGCATTTCAGTTTTCACTCTTAACTAGCCGAGAGGATCGTAGTTTGAAGTGAACACTCAAGAGTAAAGAGAGTTGTACGCACCCCTCAAGAGTGGCAGACGTCCAAATCTCCCGGATTGGAGTAAAATCCAATAGCGGGGTTCACGCGTAAAGCGAGCTTTAGGCCTCCGATTTGGATGAGAGTTGGTCAGACCTTCCTAAACTCAGTTGGGCACGACTTCGAGACAAGCGTGTTGAAGCTTTGGGAAACTCCACGGTCAAGGACCTTCACCCTATTAAGTTTAGGTTTATTTATCGTGTTTTTAATAGACTTTTGCCGAGGTGATTCTTGATCAAGTGCTTTTCCATCTCATTGTTCCAACCCTTCAGTGTAATCGTTTTTATTAGCTCTCTTCTTAACTGCAATTAGTTCTCTTTTAAGTATAATATTTCCTTTCTTAAGTGCGTTTAGATTTCTCTTTAATCCTAAAGACTTCTTTCGAAAAAATAATAGTTTTCGTGTGACTAGGTTTACTCAACAGTTCTTGGATTTCAATACGAACTTGTATCCCCTAGGTACAGTTCGATAGGTATACTTGCATAGTTGGATTGCTAGTTTGGCTCTTTTTTTCCTTTCACCAAGTTTTTGGCACCGTTGCTGGGGACCAAATTTTGTTGATAATTCGAAAACACAAGCCTATTACTTTTATCATTTCTCTTTCTCATCCTCCTAAAAAAATTAAAATTCAAAATTTTTTTATTATTGCTCTTAATAGAAACCCACTTCACAATTTTTCTACGTCGCCTACTTTTCTCAAAAAGGGCAAAGTGGCTGTAAATGCCACTATCTTGTCTAGTATCTTGTGAACCCTTCACCGGGTAGTCCTTGAGAAGTTCGGGGGTTAAAAAATATCAAAAACAAAATCTATTTAAAAAAAAAAATTTAGCTTCTCTTTTTCTAGTTTATTTATTTCTTTTTCTTCTCTTCTCTTCTTTTAGTGCATGACCCGTGGGAATCCATCGGATATTTTAGACTTGGATCACGAAATTGAGCGTACTTTTCGGAGAAGATCGCGATTTCAAGGCCCTACTTTCCAAATACCGGTTGAGGATTCCGAGTCATTCTCTACTTTAAGAATGGAAGTACCCCACGTGGAGGAAGCTGTGCATAGGCCTATGTCCTATTATGCACGACCGAATCTAAAGGGTACAGAATCAAGCATAGTTTGCCCTGCTATAACTAATAATAATTTTGAATTAAAGCATAGCATAATTCAAATGGTGCAGTAGCATGTGCAATATGACGGACTTCAAGATGAAGATCCGAACGCACATATAGCAAGTTTCTTGAAATTTGTGACACCTTCGAGATAAATGGTGTTACAAATAATGCTATTAGGCTAAGAATCTTCCCCTTATCTCTAAGAACTAAAGCAAAACAATGGTTGATGACTCTGCCAAGAGTATGCATCACCACTTGGGAACAATTAACTGAAAAATTTCTGACAAAGTATTTTCCGCCAGCTAAAATCGCAAAACTTAGGAATGATATTTCTGCTTTTGAAAAAATAGACTCTGAAACCTTATATGAAACCTGGGAAAGATTTAAAGAACTATTAAGATGATGCCCCCATCACGAGCTGCCTGTATGGTTACAAGTGCAGACGTTTTATAACGGGTTAAATAAAAATACAAAGCAAATGATAGACGCAGCTTCTGGTGGTACTTTAAACCATAAGACCCCGGAAGCAGCTCTTGAGCTTTTTGAGGACATGGTCATGAACACCTATCAGTGGAATGTGCCTAGGTCCCGCCCAAACAAACCTGCATGTATCTTTGAAGTGGACAATATCTCCCAGCTAGCTCTGCAAGTAGAAATATTAAGTAAAAAAATTACAGAGATGACTGCTGCCTCCGCTCCTCAGGTATGAGAATCTACAACTCCTGCCACCGAACATTTAGATTATGTTAATAATATGCCTAGAAATGCTTTTAATAATTTTTCTATTGCGAATTTTCATGCTCCGGGTTTCCCTTTTCCGAATAGTTATAATCCTGCTTTACGAACCCACCCAAATTTTTCGTGGAGTAACCCTTCGAACGCGATGCGCCCGCCACCTCAAAATGATTTTTATGCACCACCTCCACCTCTTCAAAACTATCCAAAACCTCTAAGCTTGGACGAGTTAATTTCTAAATATATAACCACAAATGACGCTACTATAAGAACCCTAACCGGAAGCATTAAAAATATAGAAAATCAAGTAGGAGAACTCGCAAAAATTATTTCTGAGCGACCCGTCGTGTCTCTTCCTACCAATACCGAGCCCAACCCGAGAGATCAAGAGAAAGCTATAACTCTTCAGAGTGGGAAGCAAGTTTCTGGTATGGTTAGTGAAGAGCCCGAGGCATGCTCTGCCACTATTTTAAAAAATCAAAGCTCCGCCACCGTTTTAAAAATTCCACCCTCTGTTGAAGAAGAAGTTATCACTCCTCTCCCTGCATTAAAAAAAGATCTCACTCCACCACCCATCTTTAAAAATAATCCAAATCCACCATATCCTACGTCAGGATGATCAGTACTCTCGCTTCCTAGAAATATTCAAGCAAATCCACATAAATCTGCCCTTCTATGAATCATGTCACTCTGCCAAAGTACACTAAGTACCTTAAGGAGCTCCTGACAAATAAAAATAAGTTATAGAACTTGTCGCACGTCACTCTAAATGCCGAGTGCTCTGCGGTCTTGACAAACAGTTTGCCAAAAAAGATCAGTGATCCGAGTAGTTTTTCTATTCCGTGTTTCTTTGGTGATCTTTTTGTCAAGCACGCATTGGCCGACTTAGGTACGAGTATCAACCTAATGCCCCTCTCATTGTTCAAGAAGTTAAGAATTGGTAGCCTCAACCCCACGCACATGAGTATCCAGCTCGCCGATAGATCCGCTAAGTACCCACTAGGAATAGTGGAGGATGTCTTAGTCAAAGTCGACAAATTCATCTTCCCGGTGGATTTTGTCATATTGGACATCGAAGAAGACGTCGAGGTTCCCCTGATCCTTGGCCGACCCTTCCTTTCCACCTCTTGAGCTATCATTGACGTAAGTAATGGAAAGCTCTTCCTTCGAGTAGTCGACATTGAAGTAACCTTCTCTATCACCCCTTCGATGAAAAATACCCTGGAAAATGATGATGCCTGTTTCTTCTTAGAAGCCCTAAGTGATGAATCTTCCTACTGCCCTTCCGATAGTGAAAATGAATTTTCTGATTTTTGTTCTCCCTCCACTCTTCTAATAGAATCTCTACAAGAAGCCTCCATGGCCGCTAGCCCCACCCCTTTTACTTTTCCATTTAAAAAAGTCTACGAAGACAGTATTTAAAAAAGAAAGAATTTCTAAGACTTTGTATGAAGACCCCCCTACCCTGGAAATAAAGGAACTACCAGAAGTTCTTATGTATGCCTTCTTAGAAATGGATTTTAAACTGCCAGTGGTAGTTTCATCCCACCTAACTGAAGTACAAATTGATAAACTCCTTCTAGTTTTACGTAAACATCGTCGAGCTATTACTTGGCAAATTTTTGATATCAAGGGCATAAACCCATATTTCCGCACTCACAAAATCTTAATGGAAGATAATTCACGTAACTCCATACAACCTCAGTGACATATAAATCCGAACATGAAAGAAGTCGTAAAGGGCGAGGTTATGAAACTCTTAGATGCGGGAATTATTTATCCTATATTCAATAGTAAGTGGGTTAGTCCTATTCAGGTAGTGCCGAAAAAGGGAGGGATAACTGTAGTTGAAAATGAAAATAATGATTTAATCCCGACACGGACGTTGATGGGGTGGTAAATGTGTATTGACTATCGTAAGTTAAACGACGCCACCCGCAAGGACCACTTTCCCTTGCCGTTCATCGAACAGATTTTAGAGCGTTTATCCGGCCATAGTTTTTATTGTTTTCTCGATGGCCTCTTGGGTATTTTCAATCCTCATCTCTCCCGAGGGCCAGGAAAAAACTACGTTTACTTGTCCCTTCGGCACCTTCGCCTACCAAAGAATGTTGTTTGGATTGTGCAATGCGCCAGCTACATTCCAGCGATGTATGCTCGCTATCTTTGACAAGTACGTAGAAAGCATTATGAAGGTATTCATGGATGATTTCTCCTTGTTCGGCGACGCTTTTGATAGTTGTTTAGAAAATCTCGAAAAAGTCTTAGAAAGATGGGAAGAAACTAACCTTGCCCTAAATTGGGAAAAATGCCATTTTATGGTGAGGGAAGGGTTAGTTTTGGGTCATATGATTTTTACGAGAGGGATTGAAGTAGATATAGCCAAGATAGAAGTTATCGAAAAGCTGCTGCCGCCTATGAACATAAAAGCTATAAGAAGTTTCCTAAGACATGCTGGTTTTTACCATCGCTTCATAAAGGACTTCTCCAAAATCACCGAACCCCTTACCCATCTTCTGGAAAAAGATGCCAAGTTTATTTTCGATGAACATTGTTTGTCTACATTTGAATTAATAAAAGATAAACTAATTAATGCCCCAATTATGATAGCTCCGGTGTGGGACCTTCCATTTGAAATTATGTGCGATGCGAGTAGTTTCGCGGTAGGAGCAATATTAGGTTAACGCATATCTAAAAACTTCCACCCCTTTTATTATGCAAGTAAAACACTTACATCTGCACAGGAAAATTACACCACGACCGAGAAGAATATTCTAGCTATTTTATTCGCTTTTGATAAATTCCGCCCTTATATTACGCTTTCAAAAATTATTGTTTTTACGGACCACTAGGCCCTCAAGTATCTTATTTCTAAATCAGATGACAAGCCACGCTTGATTCACTAGGTCTTACTCCTCCAGGAGTTTGACTTAGAGATCTGTGATAAGCGAGGAGCCGAGAATTTGGCCGCTGACCATCTCTCCTGATTAGATAATCCGTTTATTGAAAAATTAGATGATAAATCTTTTAATGATTTCTTCCCCGATGAGAAGCTGTTTTCAATTAACACATTTACTTCTCCTTGGTTTCCACACATCGCCAACTACTTAGTGGCTCGTGTGCTCCCAAAAGATTTCTCCTCTCAGTAAAAGAAGAAAATCTTTTCTGAGTTGAAGAACTATTTTGGGAGGACCCATATCTTTTTAGAGTCTGTGCGGACCAAGTGATAAGGAGAAGTGTTTCTTATGAAGAAGGTTTAGATATTTTAAAACATTTACATGAAGGACCAACTGGTGGTCATTATCAATCTGCTCGCACCGCCCACAAAGTGCTTTGTGTGGGTTTTTACTGGCCTAGCCTGTTTAAAGACGTGTAAGCCTTTATGAGTAAGTGTGATAATTGCCAACAGTCAGACAATATTTCCAATAAAAATGAAATGCCGTAAAATTATTTCCTTGAGTGCGAAGTTTTCGACCTATGGGGAATTGATTTTGTTAGCCCCCTTCCTTCTAACTTCGGGAATAAATACATCTTAGTTGTTGTCGATTATGTTTCTCGTTGGGCTGAAGCCCAAGCTCCTCCTACTAATGACCCCCGTATTATAGTTACATTTTTTAAACAATTATTTTCTTAATTGGGTGCGCAACGAGCCATCGTTAGTGATAGGGGTTCTCATTTCTGTAACACGCAGTTTTCTAAAATCCTTATTAAATAAGGTATTACGCATAAGCTTTCAACTGCCTATAACCCCCAAACTAACGGACAAGTCAAAGTAGTGAACAGAGAGATTAAAAGAATTTTAGAAAAGACTGTTTCAACATCTAGAAAAGACTGGTCAGCCAAATTAGAAGATGCTCTATGGGCCTACCGAACAGCGTACAAAACTGCCCTCGGATGTACGCCGTATCGGTTGGTTTATGGAAAATCATGTCATTTACCCGTAGAACTAGAACACCGCGCTTTTTGGGACTTAAGGTTTTTAAATTTCGATCCTCACTCTGTCGGCGACCTTAAAAAATTTCAACTTAACAAACTCGACGAGTGGCGCTCTTACACATATGAGAACAAAAAATTTTATAAAGAGCGGACGAAATTATTTCACGTTAAACACTTAAGGCACTAAAAAACCTTTAAGCTAGACGAACAATTTCTTTTGTATAATTCTCGTTTACTTTTATTTTCGGGAAAGTTAAAGTCACGATGGTCTGGGACGTTTTCTATTTTAGAAGTTTTTCCGTATGGTGTTATTTTCCTGATAAGGGTAATTTCAAAGTGAATGGTCAGCGTCCTAAACTTTATTTTTCTGGTGATGTTGATGTCAGTCTGAACAATGTTAAGTTTCTTCTGCACAAACTTTAGCTAACTTAGAAATATTTTATTTATGTAAAAACTTTGAATATTATTATTTTGGACAAAATTATTTTGTTGCGTTGAACTCAAACGACGTTTTAAAGAAAGGGCGCTCTTGGGAGGCAACCAAAGTTATCTTTTTTTGTTTTCTTTATTTTACAATTTTTGCCCCGGACATTTACAACAAGCTGAAGATTCTGCAATCGCCTGCTCTAACGCAATTGTATCCATCACGAAGTCCAAAGAAGACATTTCATGAAGATCCAAAGTGCAAGCATGGTGAGCAACATCACTCAACTTTCGCGACATATAAATCCGGGGAAGTACCATTTTTTCAATTGTATACTTTCATTTCTATTTTAATTTTTTTCTCTCTCTAACCTCCCTTCTCCATTGAGGACAATGTCTATTTTAAGCTTGGAGGAGGATTTCCTCCTTCTCTTATTTTGTTTATATTTCTTAAAAATCCAAAAAAAAAAAGAATGTTAACATGAAAATATTTCAAAAAAAAAAGAGAATATTTCAAAAATCCAAAAAAAAAGATTATTTCAAAAAATATATAAAAAAATATTTACTATTTGTTTTTATTTTAATAGTTTAAAAGTAGTTTTTGGTATTTCAATAGTACCCCTTTCTTTTATTTTATTTTTCTCAAAATCTCATATAAATAACTTAGCTAATTATAATTTTTCTAATAGTTCTTTTAAATTATGTTTCACAAGTAAAATGTTGGCCATGTTGTGTTTCTAATTCACGGTAGCATGTTAACGTGAAATGTTTTTTCTAAAACACGCATTTTCATTATGTTTTTTTTTCTTTATCTTCTTTACTTTCAAAAATAATAATTCATCCACTATTTTCCTTTTCATTTTTGATAATTTTTGTAATGTCAACTTTTGATTAGCGTTGTAGATGTGAACGATCCAAGTCGCCTATTATTTCAATTTTAAAGATAATTTCATTAATCTAAATTTATTATCTAGGAGTTGCTTTTTGAAAATTTTCAAATCTATGTTTTAAATGAAATCAAAAGCATGAAAATGATTTAGGCCGTTTTTGTTTTCGTTTGAGCCTTTTTGCCAATCTAAAATCTTTACCCCTAGTTAGTCGCTTTTGAGCCTTTTTCCAATTTCAATTGATACCTCCACGTATCATTTCATCTTCACCAAAGCAAAATTTTCCAACCTATCTAATCACGCTAACCTTTTGAGTTTCATTTATAATTTTTCATGATTATGATAGGTTATTTTGTGATATTTTTTGAGAAGTTTTTTAAAAAGTATGCTCAAAAGAAGTGTTTACTTTTGTTTGGCCAATTCAAAATAAAAAGAAAAATTAATTATGGCTTTGTTTTTGAAAAAGAAAAAAGAAAATGGAAAAGAAGAAAAGAAAGAAAAAATATTTTATTTAAAATGAAAATTTTGAAACTCTTTATTTTGGTTTAGTGTGATTTTTGAGCCTCCTTTTTTATCTTTGAATTCCACTCCTAATCATAATCCTAAACCAAATGTTTCGGTCCTAATAAGTCTTTTTGATTCATGCTTTTGATTTTTATTTATTAGCCAAGAAAAGAAGAAAAGTAAATCAGCATTAGTTTTGGATTTAAATTTGGATTTTTGTTATTTAATTTATATAGTCAAAATGCGTTGCTTGGATCTAGTAATAACTCAATGTGTTTTACATTTTTTTTCTTTACTTAAATCTATATAAAGAAATTTGTTAAAATTTTGGATGATTTATTTTCGTTAGTAAAGTTTATAAATTGTAAACCATGTTTAAATAATTGTTTTAGGTTTACGTTTCACCTTCTCCCTACTAAAAAATTTTGCATAGTACTTATGTAGGCATAATTAGAACTTTTTGATTAGTCACATTTTTATGGTTATCTAGTTTTTATATCTTTGCTTTGGGACAAGCAAAGTTTAAGCTTGGTGGAATTTGATAGTACATTTTGTAGTCTAAACTATTAGGGTATTTTCTAGTTTATAATGTTCAAATCATATCTTGTATGCTTATATTTTTGACTTTCTTATGAATATATTATTGCTGCTAATCTTTTCTTCTCTTTTTGTAGGTTTTCAGAAATCTTGGCAAAAATGCCCTGATACGCCCACCTGACACGCCCTCCCTAGGCGTGTCACAGGGCATGTGACCCGATCCCGAGAAAGTCGGCTTATAGAGCCAACATAACGATAAAAACCAATGTCACGCCCCTTAACACGCCCTACATAGGCATGCCACGGGTCGTGTCGCCCTCATCCTGAAGCCTACTGCAACAATTAAAGACTTTTCAGCCCCGCGTGCCAACAGTACTAACACGCCCCCCCTACACGGGCGTGTGCCCGGCCGTGTTCCACCTTTTTCCAAGACTGACGGATTTCTGACCAATGATTTCGACATGACATGCGTGTAACGCCCCCCTACACGGGCATGGCCCTGGGCGTGTCAACAATCGTACAGAAGCAATCATCCTTCCAGCCAAAATCTAGAGCCCGAGGTCAACCTCGTACGTGTCACGCCCCCCTAATATGCCCTCCCTGGGCGTGTTACAAGGCGTGAACAACCCGAGAATTTTTCCTATAAATTCAGTGGTACCTCCTTGTGTCCAGGACAGTTTGGGTTGAGAGGGGAGGTGCTGCCCTTTTATTTACTAGTGTTTTTTATGATTTTTCTCCCTCTCTCTCTCTTTCTCATTTCATGTTTTTCTAACCCTAGTTTAGTTTAAGCTTTTGTAATAACTTTTGTACTCATTTAGTAGTTTAATGTTATGCTAGCTTAGTTTCATTTCCATGCAATTGTTATTTTATTTTCCAAGTGTAGCTCTCTTCCATTATTAATATAAAGTGCCCATTTCTATCTTTGTGTTCTTAATGCCTCTCTACTCATCCCTCCTCCTCCACTTCACTATGATTAACTAATCCTTCTTATACTCGATCTTGATGATCGGAGGTTCGAGTGATTAGTTATGACGGTTTGATTTACTTTTTCTTTTTAGGGTTTTGGACTTCGAATTACTCTTGATTTTTCATGATTGGAATTATATTATCGATATATAATTTCCATTTCTATTTTCACTCTTAGCTAGCCAAGAGGCTCGTAGTTTTAAGTGAACATTCAAGATTAAAGAGAGTTGTACGCACCTCTCGAGAGAGGCAGATGTCCAAATCTCCCGGATTGGAGTAAAATCCAATAGCGGGGTTCACCGCGTAAAGCGAGCTTTAAGCCTCTAATTTGGACGAGAGTTAGTCGGACCATCTTAAACTCAGTTGGGCACGACTTCGAGAGAAGCAGGTTCAAGCTTTGAGAACCTACACGGTCAAGGACCTTCACCCTATTAAGTTTTGGTTTATTTATTATGTTTTTAATCGACTCTTTCCAAGGTGATTCTTGATCGAGTGCTTTTCCATCTCATTATTCCAACCCTTCAGTGTAATCGTTTTTATTAGCTCTCTTCTTAACTGCAATTAGTTCTTTTTTTAGTATAATATTTCCTTTCTTAAGTGCGTTTAGATTTCTCTTTAACCCAAAAGCCTTCTTTCGATAAAATAATTGTTTATGTGTGAGTAAGTTTACTCAACAGTTTTCGGATTTCAATACGACACTTGTGTCCCCTAGCTACAGTTTGATAGGTATACTTGCCTAGTTGGATTGCTAGGTCGGCTCTTTTTCTTGACACCACCATGCGGAGCGAGTGAGCTGTGTGAGCCAGCTTGACCAGCCCATGCTCGACTCAGTGGCCATCTGGCCAAGATCGCCGGCCCGTCTTTGCGCGAGAGGCAGGCAAACCACGGGTGTAACACCTCCCTTGTAATTACTATATAATATGGGTCTGGCCGGGGGCACAATGTCACAACCTGCATTTTCTCAACATCTAAGTTATTTCAGAGTAAGATAAAATATGCTCCGTTATACCACGCCGTGCAGGGGATAACTCTATAGTTTATATGAAATCCATAAGTTATTAAGAAAAAACCAGTTTAAGTTTAGAAGGCTTTATCCCTCGGCACAATGGATCAGCTAGTCCATGAGTAAAAGTATAGTTATATGTTGCGGAAATACTTTGATTATGTTAGATTAACATTCTATACGAGCATAAATATCCCTGAAGGACAACTCGCGGTATGCAAGACTCTAGATTTATTATAAGTATAGAAATAGTCTTTACGTTAGTTAGAAAATGGCATTTTAGTTTTAGAAAGATAGCATGTATGAAATACTAGTAGTAATGCTTTTATAAGTTAAAATACCAAACATGCAGCCTAGCATAAAAATTCATAGAGTGCAAGTAAACAAAACCACAAAACAGACCAACTAGGCAGCTTAACAAAGTAATTAGCATTTCAAAAGAAAACACCCAGTGGGCGTCAATAACCTGACATGAACCCACTGGAGATCATTTATCTCTATACTAACATGAAAGCAACAAAACACTACCTCACTACTATGAGGAAAACCTCTGCAAAATAGCAGTCCACTAGCAAACTTTCAAACCTAGCCGCTCACCCAGCTACTATCCTGAACCCGAGGCATTCAAAAAAACCACCTCAGCAAGAAAATATAAGTTGCAATAGAATTCAATCAATAAACAACACAATGTCAAAAGGGTTACCAACCCATGACTAGATGATTATAAGGAATCATCAAAATTTAAGCCCAAGGAAAAAGGGAAGAAGGAACTTACAAAGGTAAAACATCTCAAGTTACACCAAGTGATATAAGGATCAAGGCTTAAACAGTATAAGCATAAATACGTGCATAAATGAAAAGAAATTGGTCAATTCATCATAGAGAGCAAAAACACCGGCAAATTCCAGCACAAGCAGTGGGAGGGACCTACCCAACACACCACGGTCGAAGGGACCTAACCAAAACACCAATAATAAAGCATCACTGGGCCCAAGAAAAGGTGGTCTCATGTCTCGACACACCCAAAACCGGGGAAAAAATGGTACCTGCGGTGGAAGGAACCTACCCAACACACCAGCAGTCGCAACACACGGTGGAAGGGACTTGCCCAACACACCAACAACCACCAACCCACATAGGGTAAATATGCACAAAACTGGGCACCAAAGTCCCTAATATCCATGCACCCGTAAAACTTCAACCAACCACTGGTTTATTCTTCTAAAATGAGGAAGAAAACCCCAAATTCACCCTGAGGCCCATTCCCAAGGAATCGGATAAGAATCGGCAAAAACAAAATTCTAAGTCTACGGAAAAGCGTCGAGTATACTCGACGTCGTGTCGAGTGCAGTCAACGCACTCGATGCCATCCAGCTAAACTCAGCGAAAAACCAAACCACTCAACGCTGCGTTGAGTCCACTCAACAACATGTTGAATCCACTCAAATCTTTCGACACTTTTTGACTTAGACTCAGAATTTCCTACATGGCGAGGCTTCACTCAACGTCGCGTTGAGTGAATACCACTCACTCAACGCTTTATTACTTAGACAACAAATTAAATGATGGCATTGAGTGTCTTCAATACACTCAACGCCGCGTTGAGTGAAGTCAGCTCACTCAATGATTTTAGACTTAGGCTTAAAACTGAACTTCAGGATAAGACCACACTACACGCCTAAACCTGCTCGATGAAAATAGCTTAGGTCTAAGGCTCATTTCGACGAATTGACCCTTCCCAGTTCGACGAATTAGTGTTCGACGAATTAGCATTCTCAATTCGACGAATTAGACCTTCACAGTTCGACGAATTAGCATTTGACGAGTAGAATTCGATGAATTAGCGTTCAGTTCGACAAATTGAACCTTCTCAGTTCGACGAAGTTGACCTCCACAGTTCGACGAATTAGGATTCGATGAATTAGCATTCTCAGTTCATCGATTGAACCTTCTCAATTAGACGAATTAGCTTAGGTATAATACTCCAATTTGACTAATTTAACCTTACTCCTATAGATAATTACCGAAATATACTTGGACAATTCTTAGCCTATAGTTAATGACTCCAACCACTCATAATTGACGAATTAAAGATTTTATAGCAACTAATTCGACGGATTAATCTTACCAAGAACCATAATTGACAACATCTAATCCCTCATATACAATGAATTAAACCAGGTTTATCTCACATAAAAATCGGAGGGTTAGAACCTATTAATTGTCATAAAATCAATGGATTTACTTGCCTACAGTCATATAATCGACAAACTACCTTGTCCAGATTATTCCCAAATTCGGCAATTACTCGGCATACTCCTACATGTTTAATTATGTTGAACTTGGCCGTAAAAATATACCATAAATTTGATCGGCAATGGTCGGATCTAACCCTACTCCCAAAAACTACAAATGGAAAAACAGTACAAAAAATATACTAGGAAAATACAAGCTTGGCAAGGGGAAAAAGTCACCACTTGGCTCAAATCGCCGAATCTGGCCATGTAAATGCTTTTCCTCAAGGATCTGGCAACAAGAACACCCAAGCAACATCTCCATTGAAACGTAGATCAAGGTGAGAGCTATCCGGATCTACTCTCCAAAGATTATTTCGAGTACCAACACTCCAAAAATCGGTGGCCGAAAACTTAGAAGAGACCGCCGCTCTCTCTCTTTCTGTAACAGCCGACAGTTTCAAGAAGAAGACAATTAATAGGGTTTGTCTATTCACAAAGCTATTTATACTTAGAAATATAAGTATTATAATAATAGTTTATTATTAAATAATGGTCCAAACGATCCAAAATTCACGCCAACGCGGATTTCTACGAAAATCAAACCTTAGCTAAATACTGACGCTACGAACCCAACAGCCCAATCGAAATTAAGAATCGACGAACCAAACTCGTGAAAACACCTCCCGAAGCCAAAACACAAGCATTCCTAAAGAGGCTCCACCGGATAACAAAATAGACCCGGCTCGCTAGGGAATCTTGCAAACAGGCTAAACCCAGCGACACAAAGAAAAACCTAAGAGCTAAAACCATGCTCTAACAATGGATTATGCCAAAAATGCGTCAACGTAACGCCCTGATGTCATAAACACGCTAGATAACGAATTAAACCAAATATCAAAAAATCGAGGGCGTTACACACACAACATACAGATGCCACAACATAAGCATTTTAAGATGATATAAATACCCAACTCAAAACTCATACTGATCACAGCGGAAACAAAGAAATAAGACTAAAAGTTTTCAACTAACATTCGAGTATCAATACGGCCTTAAGGACTTACAACAATTAAGAGTATAAAATTGAAACAATAACATCAAACATCAAAGTGCGTAATCACCCCTAGGATACCTCAGAATGTAAGCTGGAAACAGAGTGCATTAAGTATAACATTCAATAGACAGAGCTACTACACAAAATGAAACACTTCATGAGGCTTAGGACTTTTTGGCCAGCGAGCATGCTCCTGCTTGCGATCCTTGCCCCGAAACAAAATTGTGGTAACGTGGTTCAACAAAGGCTGACCTCAGCTGTGTAACCAACACATCTCCTCCCGGCCATCTCTAGCGGACCCTAGGGTACACCACCACCATACAGGTCAACACTTCGTATACAATATACATAAACATGTAAAGCTATAAAACCAGTTTGGAAGTCTCATACAACAAACATGTTTCTAAGTCGAGCATATAATATAAAGGGGCCTACAATGCAGCATGTATGTAATCCTGAGTTTCACCCAAGGCACCCTAAGCATATGATTCAAACACATCATCAATCGCGTACTTCCAATTTCCCCATCGGCGTACAAGCCGCAAACACAAGGGTACTACCAATTTCCCCATCAGCATACAAGCCGCAATACAAAATGCTTGCCTAGGCCCCACCTGCTCGTGGGTCTCAAACCCGAGCTTGCCTACAAGATCTGACTTCACACGTCAGGATTCCGTCTCACACATAAACTGATTCAAATAATCTTTGCTGGACCCCGCCCGCTCGTGGTTTTCATCGCATGGGCTTGTCCTAAGCTTGGCGTTCTCGTCAGTTTCATAGAAGTGGACTTGTCTCGTCGGGACACTCTTCATACAAGACTTATGCATCACGGGCTAGCCAGCCGACCACAGAGACACGCAACGCCTTAACACATCACAACCCCAAACCTTTCCAGACCTAATCCGCAATTTTCACCATACCATCCCCGTGCCCTAGCGTGTACTCTAATTTCCACCCGGTCCGGTTATTGTAATATGTACTCACATAAAAGAGGGGGAAAACAACATCATAAATGGCGTCTTGCCGCTAACGGATTTCCAACAAAATCCTTAAGGCACATTATGCAACATCACCGAGTTGGACTAACGGTCACGACTACGGCTTCACCCATAATGCCTAATCCACTAACATAGCGGATTTTTAATGCAAAAGATGTCGGGGACGGGCATAATTGACCTGGTGGTTCCTCTTGAACCATGACAACCCGAACCCCTCTCATTTGAGAGATCCGATGCCTAAATTCATCGAAGAAAGCAAGAAAAGAATAGATGCCATCCACGCATCCTAAAACTGGGAGGAGAAATGTCGTTACCTTACGACTCCTCTTCTTAGCCAAGGAATACTTGCCTTGCATGGATGAAAATGAGCGCCTCCAACTCCTCTCCACAGATCTGGCCTCGGAACGATGATCGTAGTTCCGAAGCTCCGTCAATGGCAGGGAAAGAGCTCCTTCTTCCTCCTCCAACTCTACCCTCAAACCCTAACTCAACTCAAAAAAGAGAAGAAATGAGGGAGAAAACCCGCTTAGGCCTATATAAGCACTCTGGAGGGAGAGTCTTGGCCCTTAGGATCAAATCCTAACTGACATCGGATGGCTAAAAAGACAAACGACGCAACTGCTTCCGCGCGCTATCGCACAGGCGATAACTTAATGCCGAGCGATAGCTTCCCCAGCCGCAGGACAGAAAATAATACACTGCTAGCGCCATCGATAACACTAATGCCACGCGATAGCTTCCGGAGACGACACCTCTCAGTGAAAACCCCACTATCGCCACACGATAACTCTAACATCGGGAGATAACCTCTCGACACTCAATAAATGGGGTTTTTGTCTCGACACCTGTACTCGACGGAACACGGCTATCGATGTGCGATGGCTACTATCGTTGGGCGGTAACATCCAAAGATTCAAGTTCTGGAAAAAATGTGGTGTTATAACTCCTCCCCCCTTAGAAGAATTTTGTCTTCGAAATTTAGTATGCACACAAACATTAAGCATACCTGATGAAAAGAGTTCTGGGAAGTCCTCCCGCATTGCTTGCTCATGCTATTAAGAGAACTCATCTTGCCCACATTTGTCCCAACGTACCTTTAAGAGCTTAACCTCTTTGTTCTGCAACTGCCAAACTTCTGAATCCTCTATGATAACTGGGCGGACTTTCGTCCCCAAGTCCTCTTCTATTATCACTATAACCGACTCGACCACAACACTTGCCCCCACCAAGGCTTTACTCAAGATGAAGACATGGAAGACATCATGTAATCCACTCAATTCTGTGGACAACGCCAACCTGTAAGCTGCTTCTCCAATAAGTTCCATAACTTCGAACAACCCCAAAAACCTCAGACTCAACTTCTTGATTCAACGAATCCGCGAAATGCCTTTGAACAGCTTAATCTTTAGATAGACCCAGTCGCCTACCGCTAACACTGCATACCTATGGCGAGCATTAAAGTACTTCGCTTTCCGATCCTGAGCAACCTTCATGCTCTCCTAAATAGTCCGCACCAACTCACAAGTATCAGCCACCACCTCTTTTCCCAAAATTTTGGTGTCTCCCGCCTTTGTCCAAGACATCAGTGTTCGATACCGCCTTCCATACAAAGCTTCGTATGGAACCATATTTATACTTGCCTAGTAACTGTTATTATAGGCAAACTCCAACATGAAGAGGTAATCTTCCCACTTCTTTCCAAAATTGAGAGTACATATCCTCCTCATATCCTCCATTATACGATTCGTTCTTTTTGTTTGCCCATCAGTTTGAGGATGGAACTGACAGATTTGGTTTAAAGAACTTAAACACCTAGAGGGGGGGGGGGGGTGAATAGGTTTAATTCAAATTTTAACTTAGGCAATTAAAGGTTAATCCAACATAACAATTAAGCTAAAAATACCACAACACATGATAAAACAAGCACAAAAAACACAGCACATCACACAGTGTTTTATAGTGGTTCCCAAATTCATGGGTACGTCCACTCTCCCCCTTTACCTATCCAGCTGAGAGCTGGATTTGGCCAAACATCCTTCCACTAACTCAGATCCTCAGATCTTACAACTCAGAACCCAACTGGTTCCTACAGCTCAAACTTCTTCAAGTCCTACAACTCAGATTCTTCCCAAGAATCCTACCTCTGGCAAAAAGCCCTACCTCAGCCCTTATCACCAGGCCTACAACTCAGATCACAAAGATCCTACCTCAGGCACTCGGCCCTTCCTCAGCCTTTATAAATTTAGGCTTACAACTCAGAGAGATAACTCTCTTACACTCAGATCTATAAAAGATCTTACAGAAAAATTGATTATTAAGATGATAAATCCTTCACCCAGGTAGAGAGAGAAAGGGGTGAAGGCTTCTTGATCAGATCTTGATTGATCTGACTTCTTAAGATCCAACCTGTCTTAGCTTCTTCAAAGATTCTTGAATCTGAACAAAGTAAGGTTGATCTTCTTATGATGTTAAAGATGATCCTCAATCAAGCTTCCTTCTTCTATTAAGAATTAGATCTGAATTCTTCTTGCAGACTTGTTCAGGATCTGCCTTCTCTTGATGACTTGTTGATTTCAACTGTTAGAAAAATGTCAAGTCCTTTCTTAATCGATCTCTCTTTTTACGATAGAACAAGTCTTTATATAGATTCCATCTGAGGTTACTGGTTAATCTGGTTCATAACCGCCTGCTGACAGTTCGGACAGATGCGACAGCATTGTTAGTTATGACAGCTGTCAAGTCTTCAGTCTTGACACCTGAAACCTCATTGTACTCTATCTCAACAGAAAAGAGTCGAGATAATACTTCATATGTGATAACACAAATATACCATGTGTCGACACAATTCTTGATGATGTCGATACAGCTCACATAATGTCGACACAACCCTTCTTTATCTTCTTGACACATCTTCTGTAGAATGTGTCGACACAAGTCCTGTGTGTCGATACAATAGATTCTTGTCTCAACATAGTTGGTGTTGACAAAATTCTTGGGTGTGTTGACACAAGTCCTGTGTGTCGACACATTTGCTGACGATAGAATTTCTGTGTGTCGATACAAGTCCTGTGTGTAGGCACAATCTGGCTTCTGGTGTCGACACATTTCCTTCACAAGTGTCGACACTTGTACTTAGAATATTTTTTGTATTTCTTTAACCTGCAAATACACATTGATGTATACCATTGATTTAAGTGAGGCTTATTCCAAATAAGGTACACAGTTTCCAATGTACCCAACAATCTCCCCCTATTTGGAGAAGTCATAACCCTTAGTCAATGATATTCACCACTTATAATAAAACAAAGATTATGATGTATAAAATCATTACTCAAACAGGGTAACTCATAAACAGAAATAGCATGTAATATCATCACAAAATATGATAAAATATAGCAAAAAAGAATCAGTTGTGAATTACAAGGATTTTAGAACATAAGATTACATTGTTCTAAACCTAGTCAATCTATCCCTAGGATTGATCAGGCTCCTTGATGACAATTCCTTTGCCCGACTGAATCCTAGCTTGTACATTAGCTCCTATATCATCAGCCAGCTTATTTCCTTTCAGATCCTTCTTCTTGAGCTCTTCATCCTTGATCTTTTGCTTTTCAAGGTAATGAAAAGGCTTTGGGAAATACTTGCTAGGCTCCACAGAGTTAGCAGGTATCTTCCCAGATCTAAGGTCTCTTCTGAAATAGTATATGGAATCTTGCCGCTCTTGATATTTGCTCTATTACTGTTCAGAATACCACTTGCCTCTATCATGCATATTTTCTTTAACAGCATGCGAAGCAGTAAGAATAATATTCCTGGAGGTTGGACTCCATTGTTCAAAATCAGGCTTTAATTCTGCCTATTCTTTGAACCTTTTCCTAGACAGCTGAGCTTCTTTTTGAGCATCCCTTGCACTTTGTGCTTCTTTTTCTCTTTGTAATGCAGCTGCAGGTATTTCAAAATTTTCAAGAATAACATTTTGTGCCTCCTATGGAGGGCTATACATTGTGTGTACTGCCTGTTGGATTTCTTCAAAATCAGAAGGGGGATAAATGACTTGGGTTACTTCCTGCTGAACCCGTTCAATGTAAGAAGGTTGAATTCCTGATTCTGTAATGCTGTCATCATCAAAAAGGGGTGCATAACCAAGAGCTGCTCTATTGCTACTGGTTATCCATTTAGCATGATCTGATCTTGCTTTGACTAATACCCTCTCCCCCTTTATGACTTCTCTTTCTATATGGTCTCTTAGATCATCCTTCTGAAATCTTACCTGACCAGCTAGATAATTTGTTCCTTCTTTATAGTAGGCTTTGAACTTTTGCATTTGATCAAAGATTGCTTTTTGAGATGCCTGGATGGTGGTTCTGACAGTGGCTAAATCCTCTTTAATTTATTTGTCAAAATCAGACTTAACTGTAACCAATTGTTCCTTGATAGCAGGTGCTTTACTCCCGAGATCTGTTAGAATAGTATTATGAGAGATACTAGATTGTCATTCATTCTGATTTGATTCTCCAGAACATAACCTTGTTTGATTGCAATGTCCTCTATTGCAGTCTTGACCTCCTGTTGTTGCTTGGCCAAGTATACTACAACATTACCTCCCTTTTGGAAGCAATCTGTCATTTCCTTCTTGTTAGAGTTTGCTTCAAACCTAATGGATTTGATATCCTTGGCCAAATGAAATTGCAAATCCTTATGGATCTCATCCATATATTTTTCAAGAGCATTTCTTTGCTCATCCATCTTCAATTGCAGTTGCACCAAAAGTGAACTAAAGTCTGCTACAGGAGGTGGTGTTTGTGGGGCAGTCTTCAAGGCTTTCTTATACCCTGAGCTCCTCCTCCTGAGATCCACAAGTTTCCTTTTCTCTGCCCTAGAGGCTTCTTTATCTTCAGAGGAATCAGATGAACTAGCTATGTCCACTATTTCTTTTGTACTAGAGGCAATGATTGACATCTCCCCCTTAGTTCTTAGCATCTCCCCCTCAGTTCTTGCTCCTTGTAAGTCAGGAAATAACCCTTCTAGTGTTAACTCTTATTGCATCTGAACGGGAGGAATAACTTTCTCATTCTCAACAGATGGATCCCCCTGGAAATCAAAGTTCTCTTCCAGGGTTTTCTCTATAATAAGAGAGTTTTGTTGCTCAGATTGATCAGGATCAGACATATGCACATTCTATGCTTCTTTCTCAGTAGTGGTGGCTGCAACATTTTTGATTTCTGAAACTATGTTCATGACAATGTAAGTTACATTTTCACTATCCAGTTCAACTTCATTTATACCTCCCCTAGGTCTGATATCTATGGATTTTCTGGTTCATGGACAAGTGTAGTTTCAATATTATCTTCCCCTGGATTTGATACCACCTAGTTGTTTGGAACTTGGATGGTCTCCCTTTGGGCCTGAACCTCATTGTAAGGTGATGGTGTAGTAAATTTCCTTTTCATTGGTTGTTCATCATCTGTGCTGAAGTCAACTTGCTCTTCTGAATCACTAAAGGATTCATGGAGCTTGGCTAATGTATTCTTTTCCTTAATTTTCTCCTACTGTTTTTGAGGTGTAGGAACATCTTTAGTCAATACTCTTTCCCATCTAGATAGGATTCCTAAGTCCATCTTCCTCATATGATTAATCTGAGAACTAGTTGTCTGATTCATCACTTTTGGAATATTGATAGCCAAATACAGGCTTAGATTTTGCCCAGATTAGGTTTCTTGAGACATTCTTTGATCTTTTCAAACACAACAGTAGACCAGTCAGTTTTCATATCGAATATGACTTTGGTCATGAGATTGAACATATAGGCTGAAATCCTATCATGTCCTCTTGATTTTCACAAAATAACCTTGCCAAGAATCTCAGACAGGAATTTTCCCTAGGAATTCATTCCCTTCCTATTCATTGATGATGCAATCTTGGTAGTGGGATCCAGTCCACACCATTGGAGAGCATCTTTTGTCATGGAAGATGTTATGCCATCTTCTTCCTTATTCTTGGGAAGCTGAAGTGTTTTTCTTAAACTCTTCAGTGTGAGTTTCACCATAGTACCTTGGACAAATGATTTAATCTTCATGCCCTTTGAATCCATTGATGCTGATGAGTAGAATTCAAGGACCTCCTTCTTCCATATCCTTATAGGTTCTGAGACTAGGTACACCAATCTATTGTTGGTGATTAGGGTAATCACAGCTTTGATTTCTTGTGTGGCAGTCTCAAACGCATTGCGAACCATTTCGTATCCCTCAATAACTTTGTCTTCCATCTGTGGTGCCATGGATGAAAGAGAGAGAAGAGAGTAGACTGTAGAAATTGTGTCGACACAGGGTTTAGAGTTGAGAGTTCTGGATAACACAGTCGACTAGATTTTGTTTTAACCTATTTATAGAATTCTTATGAAGGGTAGGTCAAAAGACGCGCCTAAATAAGAATCTTATTAGTCGACATAATATTGTATGTGTCGACATAGACAACTTGACCACTTGACTGGGAATTGTAAGTCTCGTCATGTCTATGTGTCGACATAGATTTTTGTGTGTCGACACAGAAATCTTCTAATACAAGGTCACGACAGAGTTGTGTCGACACAAACCTTTTCTGTTGATACAGATTTTTGTTCTGTGTCGACACGGTTTATTCCTTTATCGACACAACTCGCTGATAGTGTCGACATAGTGAGCTAGTGTCGTCACAAACTTTCTAACTTAGCCAATTTTTTGAGAAATTTTGTGTTGACCTAACATTTTATTCTAGGTTTAACATACCTAATTCAATCTTAAAATAATTGAATTTATTTATATCCATAGGTTTTGTAAATATGTCAGCAATTTGATTGTTAGCGTTGACAAATTCTATACTTATGTCTTCTTTTTCAACATGTTCTATAATGAAATGAAACCTTATTTCTATATGCTTAGTTCTGCTATATGAAACAAGATTTTTAGTAATAGATATGGCACTAGTAGAATCACAATATAATGGAGTTCTACTTACCTTGATGTCATAGTCTTCAAGTTGATGTTGTATCCACAACAGTTGAGCACAGCAACTGCCTGTAGCTACATATTCTAACTCAGTAGTGGATATAGCCACACTTGTCTGCTTTTTGCTGCTCTATGACACCAATCTTCCACCTAGGAACTGACATGTGCCTGTGGTGCTTTTCCTATCTTCTTTGCAGCCTGCAAAGTCTTCATCTGAATAACCTGTTAGCAGAAAATATCTATTCTTAGTGTACCAAAGACCAAGATTTGGTGTGCCCTTAAGATATCTTAAAATTCTCTTGACAGCAGAATAATCAGATTCCTTTGGGCAAGCTTGGTATCTAGCACAAACACATGTGGCATACATGATGTCAGGTCTACTAGGAGTCAAGTAAAGAAGGGATCCAATTATCCCTTTATACAAAGACTCATCAAAAGGTTTTCCTACCTCATCTTTGCCTATAGGCATACTTGACCCTATTGGAGTTCTCATGGTTGAGGCTGACTCCATGCCATATTTCTTAATTAACTCCTTAGTGAACTAAGACTTGGAAATGGACAAGCCATCATCAGTCTGTCTAACTTAGAGTCCGAAGAAGAATTTCAGCTCACCCATGCTGCTCATCTCAAACTTCCCTTGCATAAGTTTGGCAAACTTTCTACAAAGGTTGTTTTCAGTTAATCTAAAGATAATGTCATCAACATATATCTAGACTAGGATGATCTTGCCTTTTGATTCCCTATAGAATAGAGTCTTGTCAATTTTCCCCCTTGAGAATTTATTCTTAATGAGGAAGGTAGACAGAGTTTCATACCAAGCCCTAGGGGCTTGTTTCAATCCATATAGAGCTTTCTTAAGACTATAAACATAGTTAGAATAAAGAGGATCTACAAAACCTGAAGGTTGTTCAACATAAACTTCATCGTTTAAGTCACAATTAAAAATGCTTACTTTACATCCATTTGGAATACCTTGAACCCTTGGTAAGTTGCATTGGAAAGGAACAACCTTATTGCTTCCAACCTTGCCAATGGGGCAAATGTCTGGTCAAAGTCTATTCTATCTTCCTACCTATAGCCTTTTTCTACCAGTCTGGATTTGTTTTTGACTATAATTCCATTTTCATCTAACTTATTCCTGTAGATCCACTTAGTCCCTATGACATTGCTATTTTTGGTTTAGGAACCAACTTCCAGACTTTACATCTTTTGAATTGATTCAGCTCTTCCTGCATGGCATCAATCCAATTTGAGTCTTGTATAGCCTTTCAAATTTCTTAGGTTCCCTCTAGGATAGGAAGCTTGAACATAGAACTGTGTTCATGCTCTTGCTTCTGGTCAGAACTCCATGTCTTGCATCACCAATGATTTGGTATGCAAGATGATCCCTCAGATGTATTATTGTTGGAGGAAATCTGTCCACCTCTTGATTTTCTTCATTTTCCTCACTAAGCTTTACTTAATTGCCTTTATCTTCAGCTTGTGAGTCTTGTAATCCCCCTGGACTGCATCCATCATTTTTCTCATCCTGTCTCATAGGTTGGTATTCACTAATGATTAGCTTGTCCATCTTATCTTTCAACTTTGTAGAGCTAGAAGAAGTGCTTGATAGCTCACAGTTAATTAACTTAGATTCATCAAAGACTACATTGACAGATTCTTCTACAACTTAAGTAGTCAAGTTGTAGACCCTGTATGCCTTACTATTATTGATGTACCCAACAAATATCCATTCTTGGGATTTGGCAGCAAACTTAGTTAAATAGTACTTTCCATTATTAAGAACATAACACTTGCTACCAAAGATTCTAAAGTAGGTTAAATTTGGTTTTTTGCCTTTCATAATCTCATAGGGTGTCTTCTTGTGGCTTTTGGTGATGGAAGATCTATTGAGAACATGACAAGCAGTATTTACTGCCTCAGCCCAAAAATTTTCTGGGAGAGAAGTGTTACTTAGAAGTATTCTACCAGCCTCAATAAGAGTCCTATTCTTTCTTTCAGCAATCCCATTTTGCTGGGGACTTCTAGGTGAAGTGATCTCTTGATGAATCCGAAGTTCTTCACAGAACCTTGTCATGCATTCAGACTTAAATTCTGTCCCATGGTCACTTTTTATTTTGACCACTGAATTGTTAAGTTCATTCTGAATTTGCCTAAAAAATTCTGGAAGAGAGTAGGGGTTTTCGATTTCTGCCTCAGGAAGAAAACCCATGTAAATCTAGAATAGTCATCCACAACCACAAATTTGTAGGCTTTCCTACCTAGAATATGAACTGACATAGGATCAAATAGATCCATATGCAGGAGGTATAAACATCTCACAAAATCTTTGGTATCATTTCCATGAAAAGAGGTCTTGGTTTGTTTGCCCTTTTGGCAAGCTTAACATACACCCTCTTTAATGCACATGACCTGAGGACTATTCCTCACTAACTCCATACTAAAGAGTTGTCCTATTGACTTGTAGTTTAGGTGAGCTAGCCTCTTGTGCCATTTGACACAATGAGATACTTTCTAATCTGCAACTAGACAAATAGGAGAGTTCTTACTCTCACAACCAAAATTAAGACAGTAGACATTTTCTTTCCTAGTGCCTGTCAGAATGATCTCTTGATCACTTGACCTTCTTATTTGACGCACACCTTTGAGAAAAGAAGTGTCATAACCAAGATCACTTAGTTGGCTTATACTTATTAGGTTATGTTTCAGACCTTTCACATAAGCCACTTGGTTTATAGTGATAGAGCTTTTGGAAATGTTATCAAACCCTTTGATGACCCCCTTTTCAGATCCACCAAAGATCACTTTGGGTCCATTTTCTATGGGAGAGTAATCCTTCAACATTCTTCTTGTTCCAATAATGTGCCTAGAATATCCACTATCCAAGTACCATATTGGGGTATGGCCACTTGGACTCACCTGCATCAAATAAAATTACTTATCCTTAGAACCCTAATTTTTATTGGGTCCTAGGTTCAGGTTAGCTTGAAATTTGACATGCTTGCCTGCAGCCTTTCTGATAGGTAAGCTGGCATTTTCTGGACACTAGCATTGTGCCAACAATCAATGGCATAGTGGCCCACTTTGCCACAACACCAACACTCATATCTGTTATACCTTCTTTTAAGTACAGGCTTAACAGCATTGCTGTCAGCAGTCCTCAAGTCTGCAGGAACAACAGTCTTTTTAAGTGTTGGGGGTGGTGTATCAAACACTGATGATTCCTGAAGAACATGGTGTGTTTGCTCATGGGCTGCCCTATTAGCATTTGCACCCTTGCCATCCTGATCACCATGCTTAGAGTGACCATGTGTGATGTCATGATCATACCTATTAGTAGGATGCATCACTTTCTTGAAAGAAATAGGGGGTTTGGATGCTAGTGGCTGAACTGGGGCTTTGCCTTTTCTTTTGGAATTAGCTTCCCTTATTCTTCCCTTGAATCCTAATCCTGTCTTACCCTTTTAGAAAATGAAGTTATCAATTAAGGGTAAAACTGACTTTGACTTTGAGAATTTAGCAACAAGATCCTTCTCTCTTTGAAGTCTGACTTATAGACTCTTGATGTGATCATTTTTGAAGGTAATTGTACCCATCTGAATAATAGTTATGTTTTTTAGTTTTGAAACTTCATTCAACTTCAAATCCAGCACTTTTGTTGAATCTGATGTAGCCAATTTGAGAGATACAATTTCCTAAGCCTGCTTTTTTATAAGGATTCTGCTTCTCTTAAGAGCTTGCAACAGACCACCATACTAATCAATTAGTTGATTAACATCCCCTTCAGATTCAGATCCATCCACTTCTCTTGATGCAGATGCTTCTGATTCATATCCAGTATCATAATCTGAAACTTAAGATAAATTATATACCTTACTGGGGCCAGGCTGATCCTGGCACTAGTCTTCCTAAGACAGATCCATCAGCCCTCTACAATGATGATCTTCAATCCCATTTATAGAGTCCAGCATTTGCAAGAATTCAGTTTCTACAGAATCCTCTTCAGTAGTGAACAATCCTATATAGGCTTCAGCTTCATCATTTTCTCTAGATTTTGATGATGAGGAGTTCGTCCAACTCTTTTTATTCTGGGCAACAAAGGATCTCTCCTTCTTACACTTATTTTGATGCTTCTTCTTATCATTAGAATCCTTTCTTTTATAAGGACAGTCAGCTATCACATGTCCTGGCATGTTGCAATAATAACAAACAATTTTAGAAGGAGTTTGTTTACTGGGATTCGAGCCATACCTGCCATCCTTAGAAGTTTTATTCTTATTATAGTAGTCATCCTTGGAGGAAGATGAAGATGGCTTTTTTCTTCATTGCTTTTTCTTCATGAACCTTTGAAACTACCTTGTGAAGGCAGCAAAGTCTTCATCAAAGTTGTGGTTGTCTGAAGTGTTGATGTCAGTATTTTTTGATTCAACTTCAGCAATTCTCCTGGGAGGAGAAGGAGACTTTCTCCTGCCCTTTCTTGTGGCTTCAGCCTTGAAGGCTACTGACTTCTCTTTGTATTCAGACCTATTGCTTTTCTCCTCCTCTTTTCTGGCAGTGAGTTGCATCTCATATGATAACAGTTTTCCAAATAAGGTTGGTGGAGGTGTATCAGTAAGCCTGACCACCTCTCTGATGACACATATTTTAGTATCCCAGTCCTTGGTTAGTGATCTGATAAACTTGTCATTTAGTTCCTATGTGCTAAAGACTCTTCAATAGGTCATTAGCTCATTTACAATTCTAAAGAATTTCTTATAGCATTCAGCTATGCTATATGTCTTGACTTGTCTAAAACTCTCATATTCTTGATTTAGCATAAACTTTCTATCTTCTCTTACTTCTTCTGTTCCCTCCATATAGACTATCAAAGTGTCCCACATATCCTTGGAGGTTTTTCAATGGACCAGGTTCTAGAATGTATAATCATCTATGGCGGTAACAATTATGTTCTGTGCCCTCTAATCTAAGGTTGCTAAGATGATCTCTTCCTTAGTCATTTCAGAATAACTTGTTGGAGTCTTGAGGTTGGAATCAAGAACTGATATGTTCATAGGAATACATGGCCCTTCTAGAACTGTGTTGTAAATTCTTAGATCAGACGCTTCCATGAACAATCTGACCCTCTCTTTCCATATGCCAAAATTTTCTTTCCTACAGATATGAAATTTCATGGATCCCAGTTACTTCTAATTTTCACCTGAACCCATTCTGGCTAATAGATAACTGCCTTTGAGATACTCTCAGACTGTTAGGTCTATGTTTAAGTGAACTTCCCTCTGATACCACTTGACAGATTTGGTTTAAAGATCCTAAACACCTAGAGGTGGGGGGGGGGGGTGAATAGGTTCAAATCAAATTTTAACTTAGGCATTTAAAGGTTAATCTCAGCATAGCAATTAAGCTACAAATACCTCAGCACAGGATAAAACAAGAACAGAATACATAACACATCACACAATGTTTTATAGTGGTTCCCCAATTCGTGGATATGTTGACTATCCCCCTTCGCCTATCCAGCTGAGAGCTGGATTTGGACAAACTTCCTTCCACTAACTCAGATCCTCAGATCTTATAACTTAGAACCCAACAGGTTTCTACAGCTCAGACTTCTTCAAGTCCTACAACTCAGATTCTTCCCAAGAATTCTACCTCAGGCAAACAACCCTACCTCAGCCCTTATCACCAGGCCTACAACTCAGATCATAAAGATCCTACCTTAGGCACTCGGCCCTACCTCAGTCTTTATAAATTTAGGATTACAACTCTGAGTGATAACTCTCCTACACTAAGATTTATAAAAGATCTTACAAAAAAATTGATTATTAAGATGGTAAATCCTTCACCCAGGTAGAGAGAGAAAGGGGTGAAGGCTTCTTGATCAGATCTTGATTTATCTGACTAATTAAGATCCAACCTATCTTATCTTCTTCAAAGCTTCTTGAATCTGAACAAAGTAAGGTTGATCTTCTTATAAAGTTAGGGATGATCCTCAATCCAGCTTCCTTCTTCTATTCAGAATTAGATCTGAATTCTTCTTACAGACTTGTTCAGGATCTGACTTTTCTTGATGACTTGTAGATTTAAAATGTTAGAAAAATGTCAAGTCCTTTCTTAATCGATCTCTCTTTTTATGATAGAACAGGTCTTTATATAGATTCCATCTACGGTTACTGGTTGATCTGGTTCATAATCGCCTTCTGACAGCTCTGACAGATGCGACAACTTTGTTAGTTATGACAGCTGTCAAGTCTTAAGTCTTGACACCTGAAACCTCATTATACTCTATCTCAGCAGAAAAGTGTCTAGACAATACTTCATATGTGTCAACACAAATAGACCATGTGTAGACACTATTCTTGATGATGTCGACACAACTCACATAATGTCGACTTAACCCTTCTTTATCTTCTCGATATAGCTTCTGTAGAATATGTCGACGCATGTCTTGTGTGTCGACACTATAGCTTCTAGTCTCGACATAGTTTGTGTTGAAAGAATTATTGTATGTGTCGACACAAGTCCTGTGTGTCGACACATTTACTGACGACAAAATTTCTGTGTGTTGACACAAGTCCTGTGTGTAGACACAATCTGGCTTCTAGTGTCGACACATTTCCTTCACAAGTGTCGACACTTGTACTTAGAATATTTTTCTGTATTTCTTTAACCTTCACATTGAAACTCAACATCCCATCAAATACACATTGATGTACATCATTGAGTTAAGTAAGGCTTCTTCAAAATCAAGTACACAGTTTCCAATGAACCCAATAGGAATGCCGTACTGAACTTGAGCTTCGTGCCCAGAATCTTCTGTACCAACCTCCAGCCTTTAGACGTGAATCATCCATCTTGATCACTAACGATACTCTTTAGAATCCCATGCAGTAACAGAATGTTGCGAACATACAACTCTTCCAGCTTCTCCACGCTGTCCTCTTTCCGATTTGGGATGAAATGAGCCACTTTGGTCAAGGAATCCACGATCACCCAAATCGCATCATTACCCTGCTGCAATCGAGATAAACCATGCACAAAGTCCTTTAAGATGTCATAAAATTTCCATAACGGGATAGGAAGTGGCTTCAAGAACCCTCCCGACTTTTGACACTCGACCTTCACTAAGGCACATGTTTGGCAATGACTCACGTACAAAGCTACATACCGCTTCAAGCCAGGTCACCAAAAGGATTTCTTCATATCCAAGTACATCTTTGTACTGCCCGGATGAAAGGATTACTTCGTAAAATGAGCCTCGAATATCAACTCCTCATGGATCTTGCCGAACGGCAATACACATATCCTTCAATCCTTCCTCAGGATCGCATCAATCATCTCCCAGCGCTACATTCACCCTTTTGAGCTTCCACCACAAGTGGTTTGAACTCTACATCCAAAGTAGTCGCTTACCTAACACGATCGGATAAGTCATTTTGCAACTCAATCCAGTTCAACCAAGCCATGCTAGACTCGCCTCTTGCTACACTCTCAATGCCAAGGGACTCCTAGTCCCGGACCAATCTCTCATAATGTGCTTTGTTCCAACCCCCTTATTTAGAGTATTTTCTACACAACGCATCCGCCACTACGTTGGCTTTGCCTGACATATACTAAATTGCCACGTCGTAGTCCCCAAGAAGTTCGACCCATCTGCGCTACCGCATGTTCAAATCTTTTTGATCTAAGAAAAAACTTCTGGCTTTTATTGTCTGTGAAGATCTCCACCTTCGCACCGTATACATAGTGCCGCCACAATTTGAACGCAAAAATTACTACCGCCAACTCCAAGTTATGGACGGGGTAATTAATCTCATGAGGTTTCAACTGCCTAGATCCAAAGGTTATCATACTGCCATGTTACACTAACATGCAACCTAAACAGCATCCTCAGGTGCCACTAAAAAATATGAAATCCTTCAGTACATTAAGGAAGACTTAGGATCAGAGCTGTCATCATCCTTTCCTTCAAGGTGTCGAATGCTTGACTGCACTTCTGAGTCCATACAAACTTCTGGTCCTTAAGAGTCAGGGAAGTGAGGGGTAGATCTATCCACAAAAATTTTTCCACGAACCTTCTATAGTCCCCGGCTAGTCCAAGGAAACTTCGGACTTTTACCATGGTTCTCAAAATTAGCCAATCCCTGATGGCTTCATCTTTTGTCGGATCCACCGCCACCTCATAACCACTAATCATATAGCCCTCAAATTCCACCTTATCTAACCAGAACTTGCATTTCGAGAACTTTGCATAAATATGGTTCTCTCTCAACACCTGCAAGACTACCCTCAAGTAAGTCTCATGCTCCGCCTCCGATTTGGAGTATACCAAAATATGGTCGATGAAGACCACCACAAACGAGTCTAAATACTCCTGAAACACTCAGATCATGAAATCTATGAATACTGATGGCGCGTTAGTCAACCTCAACGACATCATGGAGAACTCGAAGTCACCATACCTCGTTCCAAACGATGTCTTGGGTATGTCCTCATCTCGAATCCGCAATTGAAAATAACCTGACTTCAAGTCAAACTTAGAGTATACTACTGACCCCACCAACTGGTCAAATAGGTTATCTAACCGTGGAATCAGATACTTATTATTGACGGTCAGTTTATTCAACTCTCAGTAATCTATGCACAACCACATACTACCATCTTTCTTCTTCACAAACAGTACTGGCGCGCTCCATGGTGAAGAACTAGGTCTAATATACCCGTGCTCCAACAATTCCTGCAACTATACCTTGAGTTCGCCTAACTCCTTTGGTGCCATCCTAAAAGGAGGACGTGACATCGGCCTAGCCTCTGTCACTAAATCAATCGAGAAATTAATCTCCTGTCGAGGAGGTGCCCTAGGAAGCTCCTCAAGAATCTCATCCTTGAACTCTGCCACTACCGGGACTTCTCCAAGTGATAACCTGGAGTGGTGAACCTCCAATAATGCTATGAAAGCTACTCCTCCCTAGTTAACTTCCCTTACCAACTGCTTTGCCGAAAGGCCACTCCACTAAGGTCCTCAAACATTACTTGTGCCTGCCCTTCACTTCTAAGGGTCACCACCTTAGATAGGATTTCAATACTGGTATGCTACTTTGCAAGCCAGTCCATCCCCAATATCACATCGAACTCATCTTAGAGTAGAACTGCTGCTACCAACATGAAGTCAACTCCACCTAGAATCAAACAAATGCGCCCCTTTGCCCCAGTGGTCATTGAAGACCCGTTAGACATGCACACCTTTAGCTCTGCGTCTGCTGAGAATGACTCAACTCAAATTTTTCGGATAAAGCTTTCCATAAGAAAGAAGTGCGACGCTCCCGTATTGAACAATACCCTAGCAGGGTAACTTGAATCTAGCACAAAGCCTAAAATACAAGCGACATTCATAAACGCTTTTGAAAGTCAAAGGAAAAAATATTAAACTTAAAATTTCACATACCTGTCACCACATCACGTTGGCGGATCGCTTGCTGCTGCCCAAGCTTATAAGACCTTGGCTGCACGGGTTGGAAACGGGAAGCGCTCGACTTTGCCATTTTTCCTTTCTCTGCAGCGCTGGGACCGGAACTCACGGACTGTTCCTACCTTGGCTCCTACTCAGCGCCAACTTCAGTACAAGAGCTTTGTGGCCCGGCTTGCCACACTTGTAGCACGTTGGATGTCCCTTGAAGCAGTATCCCCCCGACCTCGTACGACTCTTCTCCCAAGACTTTTAGGGGTTAGGCTTCTTTTTCCACTTACGCCCTTTCGACATCCCTTGCGATTGAGAGGGCTTTCCTTATCCCTATTTTACAGTAAATCACTTACGATGTTGTGTTCGTTCTATGTCACTTTCCAACGTCCTGGCCACCTCAATAAACTCGTTGAAGCCCGCATTCTTCATAGCTATGAGGGGTTGTCTCAGATTCTCTCTCAACCAATAGTAGAAGAGATTGTCCCTTTCTTCATTATCGGCCATATTCGTTCCATCATAATGGTGCAATTGAGTAAACTCCTGAACATACACATCAACAGTCTTGTCTCGTTGCACCAAGTGCAAAAACTGTCTCTGAAGGGCTAACCTTGTCCACGAAGGGATATACTTCTTCAAGAAGGCATACAAAAATCCTCTATGGATGGGGCACATCCAGGAAACTAGCGGCCGATATGGCTCACCCACTACTACTTGGCGTCACCTTCTAACATGAAGGACGCAAACTCAGACTGATTCTTCTCTGGCATCTCTACCGCCCTTAGCAATTCTTGAATACTCTCCCACCAGTCCTCTACATCGGTCGGTGTGTCAACTCCCTTGAACATTGTAGGATGGAAACTCAGAAAATTCTTCATCTATCGGTCTCCCTACCCGACAACCACTCTCTCAACCAGCAGCTCTGCTATCCTGGATCCTCCGTCTGGTACGACTGGTGCTGCATCCTGGGTAACAGGAGTCGCTACCTATACAACAGGGGTCATAACTTGCATTTTCGCTGCGGCTTGGGTCGCTACAATTCCCTCTGCTAGCATATGACAAAAGTCGACTAGGATTACACCTATGCTCTTCAGACCCGGAGCAATAACACTGCTCACCGAAGGCTCCACTTGCAGTCTCGATGTCTCTGCATCGTCGCTTTCACCCTTTGAAAAAGCAAGGTAAAACAAGAATAAACCTCTACTCGTAAAACTTAGACGCTTGGACACTCACGGTCTCGCGATACTCCAATGTGGATAACTTCTAAATGTGATCCAATTATGACATTCGACTACAAAACCTTACCTTGGACACTAACCTCCCTCTGGTATCAAATTTTAACACCTCCTCTGTAATGACCGTATAATATGGGTCTGGCTAGGGCCCCATAACATACAGATGCCACAGCTTAAGTATTATATGATGATATAACTACCCAACTCAAAACTCAGACAAATCACAGCGGAAACAAATAAATAAGACTAAAAGTTATCCACTAACATATAAGTATCAACACGACCTTAAGTCCTTACAACAATTAGTAGTCCAAAAATGAAATAATAATATCAAACATCAAAGTGCGTAAGCACCCCTAGGCTACCTCCGCTTGCAAGCCGGAAACATAGTGCATTAAGCATAACATTCAACAAAACAAAGCTACTACACAAAATGAAACACTTCATGAGGCTTAAGCCTTTTTGGCCGGCGAGCTTGCTCCAGCTTGCGATCCTTGCCACAAAAAATTTATGGTAATGTGGGTCAACAAAGGCTGGCCTCAGCTATATAACCAACACATCTCCTCCCGACCATCCATAGCGGACCCCGGGGTACACCACCACCATGTAGGTTAGCACTTTGTATGCAATATACATAAACATGTAAATCTTTAAAATAGGTTTGGATGTCTCATACAACAAACATATTTCTTTGTTGATCTTGTAATATAAAGGGGCCTACAATGCAGCATGTATGCAATCCTGGGTTTCACCCAAGTCACCCTAAGCATATGATTCTTACACATTATCAATCGGGTACTTCCAATTTCCCCATTGACGTACAAGCCACAAACACAAGGGTACTAACAATTTCCCCATCAGCATACAAGCCACAACACGAAATGCTTGCCTTGTCCCCACCCGCTCGTGGGTATAAAACTTGTGCTTGCCTGTAAGCTTTGACTTCACAAGTCAGGATTCTGTCTCACACACAAACTGATTCTAAGAACCCTTGCTGGATCCCGCCCGCTTGTGGGATTCATCGCTCGGGCTTATCCTAAGCTTGGCGATCTCGTCAGTTTCATAGAAGCGGACTTGTCTCGTCGGGACACTCTCCACACATGACTTGCGCGTCACGGGATAGCCAGCCGACCACAGAGACAAACAACGACTTACCACATCACAATCCCAAGCCTTTACTGCCCTAATCAACAATTTGCACCTTACCATCCCCGCGCCCCAGCGTTTACTCTAATTTCCACCCGGTCAGATTCTGGTTACACGTACTCACACGAAAGAGGCGGAAAACAACATTATAAATGGCATCTTGCCGCTAACGGATTTCCAACAAAAACCTTAAGGCTCGTTGTGCAACATCAATGAGTCGGACTAACTGTCGTGACTACAGCTTCACCCATATTGCCTAATCCTCTAACAGAGCGGATTTTTAATGCAAAACATGCCAGGGACGGACACAATCGACCCAGTTCTTCATCTTGAACCATGGAAACCCGAACCTCTCTCATTTTAGAGATCCGGTGCCTCAATGCTTGGAAGAAAGCAATAAAAGAATAGATGCCATGCACGCATCCTAAAATTGGGAGGATAAATGTCGTTACCTTACGACTCCTCTGTTATAATTTGATATAGCGGAAGATGGGAAACTAGGCGCAGGAACACTCAACCTATCCGAGCCCGAATAAGCCAGATGCAAACCAGAAGAGCAAGAATCTTGTACTATACAAACTTTACAAGGTGAGACATACATGGCGAGACATGATTCGCCAAAGTAACCAAAGGGAAAAGCAGAAAGAATTACAAGGCAAACCTAACCGTACGGACTCAAAGAGTTAGTCGTCGGTTCTAATGCTGCACTACGGAGTATGCACAAACTGCCAGGTCGCTAGACTGCAAACCAAGTGGCGCAGACTGCTCGTTATTCCAATGGAAGAAGGAACTTTACTCACCGATCAGCAAGCTGTCTAGCGGCAAGGTTACCTAGCCACCTGACCGCACGAACTACTGCTGCCAAACTTAACAGGCCGCCTAAAGTGAACAACTTGAGGAACTAGGAAATTAGTTGCCGAAGGGAATAATGTCTTATCGCAATACGTGACCTGCTATTTACTGCCTATTGCTAATTGTAGAGTCCGCACTGTCCTTGACTGCAGTCAGAACCAAGTCCTGGCTTTCTAGTGCTATCTTCACAACCTACACAACACAACCAGATTAACCTTTAAACCGTGCGGATATAAAATCCAGTCTGCAGCAAATATCCGCGAGTTCACTTACTGTTTATTCACTCTATGATTGATGTGACTATAGGCAAGATGAGGAGTGTGGTGATCTCCCAAGCTGATAGGATAACCGCCCTATCCCGCGGCAAGAACCAAGTGTATCCGTAGGTCGTGGATACACTGCCAGTCCATCTCGACCTATGCTGGATAGCCATCCTGCCTACAATAGAACTCTGCAGCAATACATTGTCCGACTATCAGCGAACACCGCTCCAGTCCGCGCACCCTGTACGAATGCCTAAGTTTGTAGCCAAGGCACAATGGCCAAATGCCGAACTTGGCGGACACTGCATCAGTTCATATGCCTTGTGGACACCACTCCAGTCCGCGTACACCAAGCCCACGGCTAAGGAACCAAGCTGACAACTGCCAGACTCGGTGGACAAGGAGAACAGTCTGCAAGCACAGGCAGACACTGCTCCAGTCCGCATTCACCTAGGTTACAACCAACAAAAAGGAACCTACTGTCGAGCTTGGAGGACTGAGAAGTAGTCCACGCTTAACTGTGCGATCTCCCCGGACTGACCCAAACATAGACGTGGTTCAGAACCAACAAGGTCCACAACACCGGCCACAATGGCCATTCTGCATTTACTGGCGGACACAAGACCCAGTCCGCCAATCCCGAAAAACTCCAGAACCTGTGCGCTCTAACCGGTAAACCTGCGGCTTCTACACGCCGCACCACCAGAGCTAGACCAAGGCATCTGCCATGCCGGTATGCCGAGCTCCAGCCAAGTCCGTATCTTGCTGGACTCTGCGGATAGAGAAGCTATCCGCCCGATTACCTTCTGGGATCCAAATGCTTTCTGAGCTTAAGCTAGTTTGGCTGGCCGCCACCTCTGTCCGCACAGACCGTGCGAACAGATAGCCCAGGTCCCCAAAGAACAAGCCGTTTGCAACAGCTCCACCGACCTGGCTAACAGCCAGTCCTGTCCGAATAGACCGTGCAGATAGGTCGCCTAGGTCGCCAAATCACCCACTTTCACTTCACCATTTTCAATACTCCCCCTTGAAGTGAGAAGTGGTGAGCAACCTTAGCAATTCCCGTAACCTTGTACCTGATCCCTCTTATAGCACCTTCGAGAAGATCTCCAAGACATAGTCCCCACCCCGCATATCCTGGACCATGAGGCATCCCTCCAGTATCTCCTAAAAGGAGCCATGTGTAACACCCCAAAATGAGTAGGAAGTAACAAGCTAAAACATTGAATGACTTCTAGAGTTCGATGAAAGTCGAATGACTCGAGTTCGACGAATGCCGAACTTCTTCTAGAGTTCGACGAACGTTGAACAGCTATCTTTAGTTCGATGAACGACTATCTGGAGTTCGACGAATGATGAAAGCATCTTCTCGAGTATCAACGGCGCCGGCTGTCTGGTCAAAGCGGTTTCAACTCAAATCTAGGTCAGTGCTTCATTTTGGATTGATCCTGTGGCTGGGGTTAAACCTGAGGCCACTTATGTAGAGGGGTGCGGGATGAGGAGATCATTATTTACTTTTCACTCTCTCTTTTCATTTCATCCAAGTTCTTGAGAAGAGAACTAACGACTGGAGTTAAGGGTTTGGGCTGACCTTTGTGAAGGTGTTGAAGGAGATTCCTTCATTAAAAGCTGGATCCGAGGCTAGATCCGCAAATGGGAAAGTAAGGCGCTCATTTCTATATGCATAAAAAAGCTTTGCCATAGCTCCGAAGAGAACTATAAGGGTAACGATCTTCCTTCTTGGATATGTGAAGTCCTAATTTTGCATGTGCATGGAATCCTCCATCAAAAGGTGGAATTGTTAAGTGAATTTCGTGGGTTGATACGTGTTATCCCCAATTATAGTTTGCATATAGATCCGGAAATGTGTCGTACAGATAGGCATGCTGTGTGAAGCCCATCCGGACAGGTTGGTCTGGATTTGTGATGCTTTATTTTACGAACCGGAGAAGGCTCCGCGTATAAACGAGTATTTTATGGAGTCTATGGGTTATACCTGTGAAGTGTAGTAACATCAAGTACTAGAGTGGAGTTCCGGGAGAATACCATAGAAATTCATGTGTTGTATATTATGGAAAGACCAGTGTTTCTGGAAGTGCAGGATGCTGCAGGGTTTGGGTTGAGTTTAGGCGCAGAAATGGAGCTTCTGTTGGCCCCGCCAAGCGATCGTGACAAATGCTGGAACTCACTCCCTTTTTGATTGTGAAGGCAGACCTTGGAGGGTAGTGTGGCTATTATGAGCTGCGAGCTCTTAAAGGCCATCGTGCCGAACGGATAAGGAGAAGTCAACCCGCGTCAGTCTAGACATTGAATTAGCGATTTGTGCAACGGGTAAAGGCTGAACTATCTCCGCGTTATGGTTGTATAACTTGAGAACCTAGGATATTGGCGTTCGTTAGGATCACATAATAAGAGTCTTGGGTTGTATGCCATCAAGACTAAAGTCTCCAGCCGTGGGACGTGGAGCATGAATGCTCAATGTTGGTGGTGGGACCCTGGGAAATTCGGTACCCCGATAATGTGCCCTGATTGCACGGAGCATTGGGTCATACGACCGACATTTGGTATATATTGAACTATGCGTGAGTGCACGTTTTGTGATATATCTGCTTGTGAAAATACGATGTCTGCAGGAAAGGAGTACTACTGCCCCGAGAAAGGGGTAGGTTTGTTATAAATTGGTTAGTTTAATGTTGACTGTTGCCTTATTTGCCACACTTGCGGTGGATTGTCTATGTGCAGGTGTTGGGGAGCCGAGCGGGAAATAGTTAGCTGAAGCCCTTGTTGATTTGTTGGCCCTCGAAGGCCAAGAGGAATAGTTTTACTGTTTTCATGTGTGGCCGGCCTAAGCGCCGATGTATTTAAACCACACTTGTGAAGTTTAACTGTAACGCCTTAAGCCCAAATAATTTTGTGTATTTCTATGTAAATTCTTGTGAGATATATATATAAATATGGTTGTTTATATCTATAGTGGACATTCACGGTTGATGAGTTCAATAGTAACCCCTAATCTTCTGCTAGAATGCTTTGAGTTAGGATGCGTGTACTGGTTTTGATACTAATAAGTAACGTCGCCGACTGTCTACAGAATATGGCATGGGGCCCTGGCCGGACCCTCAGCTATATTCCCTATGATAGACGGAGGTGTTACAATTTGGTATCAGCTTATCTTGGTCTTCCTCTTGCAAATTCGTAGTCGAATTCTTTTGAGGGGTGGCGAGCACATATTGGTGCTTACCGTAATAATATAAATGAACTCAAGAATGTCCACTTAGGAATGTAAATACGCCTGTTTGCGGAACCTGCACATTCCAATTCATCATTGTTGCTTTTGCAAGGTCGCTAAATTATGTCTTGTATGCTTATATGTGACTCGAAGGCGTGCAGGGCAATCTGATCCCCAACGTTCTGTTGAAAGTGCGACACTAGCTGAGGTGCCCACACCACGTCCTTCTGCGGAGACAGTGCATTTAGTTGCTGAGGCATTGTTTGCAATGTGAAAGATTTGATTTAAAGAGCCTAGACACCTAGAGGGGGGGGGGTGAATAGGTTCTAATCTTTTTAACTATTTAGGCAGTAAACAAGATCTAATGCAACATGAAAAATTTCAGTTCTCAGAAAAATAAACACAGCACAGCACAATAAGATTTATAGTGGTTCCCTAATTTGTGGGTACATCCACTTTCCCCCTTCGCCTGTCCAGTAGAGAACTGGATTCAGCCAAACTTCCTTCCACTATCTCAGATCCACAGATCTTACAACTCAGAACCTGATAGGTTCCTACAGCTCAGACTTTTTCAAGTCCTACCTCAGATTCTTCCCAAGAACCCTACCTAAGGCAATAACCCTACCTCAGCCTTTATCTCCAGGCATATACCTCAGACTTTAACAAGTCCTACACCTCAGGAACTTAGCCCTACCTCAGCCTTTATAAATACAGGCTTACAACTCAGATCTATATAAGATCTTACAAGAAAAAGTTTATTTAATGAAATAGAAATTTCACCTAGATTGAAATCTAAATGGGTGAGAGCTTCTTGATCAGTTCTTGAATGACTGAATACTTATGATCCAACCTGACTTAGCTTCTTCAAAGCTTCCTAAATTTAAACAAAATAAGATTGATCTTTACTTGATGTTGAAGTTGATCTTTAATCAGCTTCCTTCTTAAATTCAGAATCAGATCTGAATCATTCTTGCAGACTTGTTCAGGATTTGCCTTCTTCTGGGCTAGCCTCTTGCTCTCTCTTACTTGTTGTTTGTTCTATATATTTATTCATGTTCCACATTCCTTGGTTGTTATGGATCAGCCCTTTATATAGTGTTCATCCACGATTACCGGCTGATCTGGTTTATAACGACCTTCTGACAGTACTGATAGATGTGTCAATCTTGTTACTTATGATAGCTGTCAAGTCTTCAGTAGTGACAACTGACCCTTCATTGAAATTCTTTCTCAGCAGGACATTGTCAGCAAACTACTTCAAATGTGTCAACACAAATAGACCAAGTGTCGACAGAATTCTTGATGATGTCCAAACAGCTTCCAATGTATAGACACAGTCATTCTTTATCTTCTTGACACAACTTCTGTTGTATTTGTCGACACAAGTCTTGTGTGTTTACACAACTGCTCCTAGTCTCGACATAGCTGATGCTGATAGATGGCGTTGAGTGTATGTCAAGATGTCGTTGAGTGTGTGTCGACACAAGTCCTGTGTGTCGACACAAGCCTTTCAGACTCAGTATAGTTGTTGTTGATAGATGGCGTTGAGTGAGTGTAAACACAAGTCCCGTATGTAGACACAGCTCCTGCTTCAGGTGTCAACACAATTCCTGGGTGTCAACACAGGCCTTACTTCTGGTGTCGACATAACTCCTGGGTGTCGACACAGCTCCTGCTTCAGGTGTCGACATAATTCCTGGGTGTTGACACAGATCCTTCTTTAGGTTTCGACATACTTCCTTACAAGTGTCGACACTTGTACTTTGAAATTTTCCTGCATTTCTTAAACCTGCACACTGAAACTCAACATCCCATCAAATACAAATTGATGTATATCATTGAGTACAGTGAGGCTTCTCCAAATCTGGTACACAATTTCAAGTGTACCCAACCATCTCCCCCTATTTGGAGAATTCATAACCCTTAGTCAATAATATACACCACACATGATAAAACAAAGAAAAAATATGTGTACATCCATTTCACAGCAGGGTAATATATAAACACAAATAATAGCTAATATCAACCCTGAAAATGATATCATTCATTAAACAGAAAATTGTTTAGCTTTATAGATTTCTTTATAGAACAAAAAGATTACATTGTTCTACATACTATCCTGTCTATCCTTAGATTGACTAGGCTCCTTGATTACTATTCCTTTTCCAGACTTGATCTTTGCTTGCACATTGGCTTTAGTATCTTCAGATGGCTTCTTCCCTTTCTTATCCTTCTTTTTGAGCTCTTCAGCCTAAATCTTCTGCCTTTCAAAGTAATGAAAAGGCTTTGGAAAGTACTTGCTAGGCTCCAAAGTATTAACAGGTAACTTCCTAGCTTTGGCATTCCTTCTGAACTGAAGTATGGCTTCTTGCCTTACCTGATACTTATTCTATTCTAGTTCAGTGTACCACTTGCCTCTATCAAGCATCTAATCTTTCACAGCTTTCTAAGCAGTAAGAATAATGTTCCTAGAAGTAGAACTCCACTGCTCAAAGTGAGGATTCAATTCTGCATGTTCTATAAATCTTTTCTTAGAAAACTGAGCCTCTTTCTGAGCTTCCATAGCAGCTACAGACATTTCAACTTTATCAATGATGACATTCTGTGTCTCCTGTGGAGGGCTATACATTTCCTGAACTTCCTACTGTACTGTTTCAAAATCTATTGGAGGATAGATAACCTGTGCAACTTCCTACTGAACACCTTCAATATGATCTGGTTGAACACAAGATTCAACAGTGTTTTCTTCATCACACAGGGGTGAAAATCCTAGGGTAGCTCTGATTGTATTAGATACCCATTTAGCATGATTAGAGCTGGCTTTGACTAATATCCTCTCCCCCTTTATGACTTCTCTGGCTATATAATCTCTCAGATCATTCTTTTGAAACCTTACTTGATCAGCCATATATTCAGTACTTTCTTTGTAGTAGGCTTTGAATTTAGTCATGTGATTAGAAATGGCCTTTTGAGAAGCTTCAATGGCTATGTGGATAGCTGCTAGATAACCTTTAATTTATTTAGAAAGTTTAGCTTTCACATCAGTGGCTATACCTCCAATTTTATTGAGAATTTTTGCATGTGAGTCCTTGATATTTTCATTTGATCTGAATTGATTTTCTAGAATATACCCTTGCTTGACTACAATGTCTTCAATTGCAGTCTTCATTTCTTTTTGTTGGGTAGCCAGATATACTACAGCATTACCTTCCTTGTGGAAGCAATCTATCATTTCTTTCTTATTCATATTTACTTCAAATCTGATGGATTTAATTTCTTAAGCTAGCTGGAACTGCAGTTCTTTATGTTTCTCATCCACATACTTCTCCAAAGATTGTCTTTGCTCATCCAATTTTACTTGTAGTTTCACCATCAGTGAACTGATGTCCATCTGCATGTTTGATGGTTGAGAGAATGTTTGTAAGGCTTTCTTATAGCCTGTGCTCCTTTTCCTGATAGCGACCAACTTCCTTTTCTTAGCGATGGAGGCTTATTCATCATCAAAAGATTGTGATGTGCTTTACATATTCACAGTGTCCATATTAGTAGGGGTATGCTGAGATATCTCCCCCTCAGTTCCTTGTATCTCTTTCTCAATACTTTGCTGCTCCCCCTCAGTCCGTATTATATTGAAGTCAGGGAACAGTTCTTCCAAAATGAACTCCTGCTGCATCTGAATAGGAGGAATAAGGTTATCTTTTTGAACTAATGGTTCCCTCTGTACATCAAGATCTTTGTCCATGGCCTTCTCAACACTTGAGAAGTTGACTTGCTCAACTTGATCTGGATCTGTCATTTGCACATCTTGTGCTTCATTCTCAGTATTGACCTGGGCTTCCTTGTTTATTTCTGATATAATATCCATCACAGTATCAGCAGTATACTCGCTTTCTAGAGCATCTTCAGCAATACTTCCCCCTTGGGCAGACAGCTGTGATTGTTTAGTGTTTTGGACAGTTATTTCAGTATTCTCTCCCCATGGAGTGGAGACTATTTGATTCTCTAATTGCTGACTGCTCTCCATTTGATCTTGAGCTTCTTTTTCCTTTTGGTCTTCATCTGAGCTGAAGACCACTTCTTCTTCAGAATCACTGGAGGATTTTGCTTCTTAGACAATGGTTTTCTTCTTCCTATCCTTCTTTACCTATTTTTTTGGAGTAGAAACTTCCTTTGTTAAGACTCTATCCCATCTGGATAGAATTATCATATCCATCCTCCTCCTGTGATTGATCTTAGATCCTGGCAGTTGATTCATAATATCTGGGATAGTGGAAGCTAGATACAAGCTTAGTATTCTACCCAGATTTGGCTTCTTAATTCCTTCTTGAATCTTGTCAAAAACTACTGATGACCAGTCTGTTTTTACACTGAATATGACTCTGGTCATAAGGTTAAACATGTAAGTAGAAATTCTATCATGTCCACCTGTCTTACAGATAATTACCTTGCCTATGATCTCTGAGAGAAATTTACCTTGGGAATTCATTCCCTTCCTGGTAATTGAGGATCCTACCTTTGTATTTGGATTCAGTCCACACTAACTGAGTGCATCCTTTGTCATTGATGGAACAATATCATCATCTTCTTTAACTCTAGGGAGTTGAAGCGACTTCCTGATCGTCTTATGTGAGAGTTTCACTCTTGTACCATGAACAGTGGCTTTCATCTACTTTCCTTTAGAATCCACAGTTGTAGACTAGTAGAATTCAAGCACTTCCTTCTTCCAAATTTTTGTAGGTTTGGAGACTAAATACTTCAACCCATTCTCTAAGATTTGGGTAATCACACCCTTGATTTCTTGTGAAGTTTGTATCACATGCGAACAAGCTCGTATCCTTCATTGATCTTACCGTCCTGGTGTGGACCCATTGACGAGAGAGAGAGAGAGAAGGTAAGAGAAGAGAATATCTTTGTCGACATAAAGTCTAGAGTCGAGAATTCTGAAAGCGTAGTCGACCAGATTATGTCTTCTTCTATTTATAGTCTACCGGTAAAGGGTAGGTCAAAAGACACGCCTTACTTAGTAATAATACTAGTCGACAAAAATATACATGTGTCGACAGTAATGACTTAGGTCACGACAAAACTTAGTTTTAATGGACACGTCTATGTGTCAACATAGACTATCAAAGTCTCGACAGAGTGTGTCGACACCAATTTTTGTGTGTCGACACAAAAATATACTAATACACGGACTCGACAGAGTTATGTCGACACTAACTTTTTTGTCTACACAGATTCTATTTCTGTGTCGACACAATTCTTTTCTTTGTTGACACAACTAAATTATAGTGTCGACATAGTTAGCATGTGTCGACACAATTTTCTAACTTAGAAAAAATTTCTTGAGAAATTTTGGACTTACAGATACCACTTGAAAAATTTTATGTTGACCTATCACCCTATTCTTGGTTCAACATACCAAATTCAATTTTAAAATAATTGAACTAACTTTTATCCAGGGGTTTTGTAAATATATCGGCAATTTGGTTATTAGTGTTTACCAATTCTAGACTTATGTCTTCCTTTTCAACATGTTCTCTGATGAAATGAAATCTAATTTCTATATGCTTTGTTCTACTGTGGGAAACAGGATATTTAGCAATAAAAATAGCACTAGTAGAATCACAAAATAATTGAATTCTACTTACCTTGATGTCATAGTCTTCAAGTTGATGTTTTATCCACAACAACTGAGCACAACAGCTGTCTGCAGCTACATATTCTGATTCAGCAGTGTAAATAGCCACACTTGTTTGCTTCTTACTGCTCCTTGACACAAGCCTACCACCTAGGAATTGAAATGTTCTAGTGGTACTTTTTTTGTCTTCTCTACATCCTGCAAAGTCTGCATCTGAAAAACCTGTTAGTAAGAAATCTCTATTCTTAGGGTACCAAATACCTAGATTAGGTGTGCCCTTAAGATATCTCAAGATTTTCTTGACATCAGTATTATGAGATTCTTTTGGGCAAGCAGGGTACCTAGCACAGACACATGTAGCATACATGATGTCAGGTCTACTAGAAGTCAAGTAAAGTAGGGAGACAATTATCCCTCTATACAAAGACTCAACAACAAGTTTTCCTACTTCATCTTTGCATATATGCATACTTGTTTCCATAGGAGTTTTCATGGTGGAGGCTGACTCCATTCCATATTTCTTAATTAACTCCTTGGTGAACTTAGACTGAGATATGGACAATCCATCATCAGTCTGTCTAACTTGGATTCCCAAGAAGAATTTCAGCTCGCCCATGCTACTCATTTCAAACTTCCCTTGCATAAGTTTGGAAAACTTACTACAAAGGTTGTTTTCAATAGAACTAAAGATAATGTCATCAACATAAAACTAGACTAGGATGATCTTACCTTTTGATTCCCTAAAGAATAGAGTCTTGTCTATTTTCCCTCTTGAGAATTTATTCTTAATAAGGAAGGAAGACAATGTTTCATACCAAGCCCTAGGGGCTTGTTTCAAACCATATAGAGCATTCTTAAGCCTATATACATAGTTGGGATAATGAGAATCAACAAATCCTGATGGCTGTTCTACATATACTTCTTCCTTCAAGTCTCCATTCAAAAAAGTTGACTTGATATCCATTTGGAATATTTTGAACCCTTGAAAAGCTGCATAAGCCAGGAATAATCTTATAGCTTCCAACCTTTCCAATGGGGAAAAAGTTTGATCAATGTCTTTCCCTTCTTACTGTCTGTAGCCCTTTGCTACCAGTCTTGCTTTGTTCTTGATTATGGTGCCATTCTCATCTAATTTATTCCTATAGATCCACTTGGATCCTATAACATTGTGATCCCTTGGTTTAGGAACAAACTCCCAGACTTTACATCTTCTGAATTTATTCAGCTCTTCCTGCATGGCATCAATCCAGTTTGTGTCTAGCATGGCTTCTTCAAACTTCTTAGGTTCTATCTGAGACAGAAAGCTTGTACATAGAACTGTGTTCATGCTTTTGCTCCTGGTCAGAACTCCCTGGCTTGCATCAGCAATGATTTGGTGTGCAGGATGATCCTTCAAGTGTCTTCTAGCTGGAGGAAATCTATCAACCTCTTGGTATTCTTCACTTTCCTCATTCTGATCCACTTTATTGTCTTCATCTTAATCCAGAAAGTCTTGTACTCCCCCTGGATAGTATCCATCCTTTTCTTCATCCAGTCTTGCAGGTTGGTCCTCACTAATAGTCAGTTTGTCCATCCTTTCCTTAAAACCTGTAGAGCTACCAGAAGTGCTAGACAGTTCACTATTAATTAACTTAGACTCATTAAATACTACATGGAATGATTCTTCTACAACTTGTGTAGTCAAGTTATAGATCCTGTATGCCCTACTGTTATTGCTGTACCCAACAAATATCCCATCTAGGGATTAGACAGCAAACATAGTTTGGTATTGCTTACCATTAACTAGGACATAATATTTTCTACCAAAGATTCTAAGGTAGGAAATGTTTGGTTTTCTGCCATTCATAATCTTATAGGGAGTCTTCATATGTCTTTTATTCATGGAAGCTCTATTGAGTATGACATGCAGTATTTACTGCCTCAGCCCAGAAGTATTCAGGAATAGAAGTGTCACTTAGTAGTGTTCTACTTGCCTCAATTAGAGTCCTATTCTTTCTCTCAGCAACTCAATTTTTCTGGGGAGTTCTAGGTGAGGAGAACACCTGATGAATCCCATGTTCTTCACAGAACTTTGTCATACACTCAGACTGAAATTCAGTTTATGATCACTTTTGATTTTGACCACTGAATTATTAAATTCATTCTGAATTTGTCTAACCAAAGTCTTAAGGACTGTAGGGGTTTCAGATTTCTTCCTCAAGAAGAAAACCCATTAAATCTAGAATAGTCATCCACAATAAGTAATGTGTATGCTTTCCTACCTAGACTATGAACTGGTATAGGACCAAATAAATCCATATGCAGGAGATATAGACATCTCACTGAATCTTTGGTAACAAGTCAATGGAAAGAGGTCTTGGCCTGTTTTCCCTTCTGGCAAGCTAAACAAATGCACTCTTTAATGTACTTGACCTGAGGACCATTCCTCACTAGCCCCATACTAAATAATTGTCATATTGACCTATAGTTCAAATGAGCTATCCTCTTGTGCTATTGGACACACTGTGATGCTTTCTCATCCGTAACTAAACAGATATGTGAGTTGTTATACTCACAATCAAGGTTAAGACAAAATACATTCCCTTTCCTAGTGTCAGTCAAAATGATTTCTTGCTCACTTGACCTCTTTATTTGGCACTCACCATTGAGGAAAGAGATGTCATACCCAAGATCACTTAGTTGACTTATGCTAATAATATAATGTTTCAGACCTTTCACATAAGCCACTTGAGTGATACATATAGAGTTACTAGTAATGTTATCAAACCCTTTGATGACTCCTTTTTCAGATCCACCAAAGATTACTTTGGGTCCATTCTCTATGGGAGAATAGTCCTTCAACATCCTTCTTGTTCCATTCATGTGCCTGGAATATCCACTATCTAAGTACCATATAGGGGTATGGCCACTTGGACTCACCTGCATTAAATAAAGATTTACCCATCCTTAGAACCCAAATTGTTATTGGGTCCGAGGTTCAAGTTAGCTTGAAATCTGACATGCTTACTTGCAGCCTTTCTGACAGGTAAACAAGCCTTATTATGAATACTAGAATTGAACCAACAATCAATGGCAAAGTGGCCCACCTTGCCACAACACCAACATTCAAATCTATTGTACCTTTTCTTAAGTACAGGCTTCTCAACATTATTGCCAGCATTCCTTTTAAGTGTAGGTGTTGGAGCAGCATACCCCAAGGACTCCTTAAGAACAAGATGGGTTTGCTTATAAGGTGCCCTTTTAGCATGTGAATCCTTGCAATTGAGATCACCATAATTACAGTGACTATGAGTGAGGCCATGATCATACATGTTAGTAGGTTGCATCACTTTTCTAAAAGAAATTGGGGGTTTCATAACTAGTGGCTGAACTGGGCCTTTTCCTTTTCCTTCAGAATTGGCTGCCCTTATTATTTCCTTGAAGCCTAGTCCTATCTTTCCTTTATGAGATATGAAGTTATCTATTAAAGGCAAGACAGACTTTGGCATTGAAAATTTAGCCACTAGATTTATTTATTTCTGGAGTCTTGCTTCCAGATTTTTGATGTGATTTTCTTTGAAGGAGATTGTGCCCATCTGAATAACAGTTATGTTTTTTCAGTTTGGCAACCTCCTTCAATTTATAATCTATCAGATTGGCTGAATTTGTTGTAGCCTGTTTGAGAGATTCAATTTCCTTGGCCTGCTTTTTGACAAGGAATTTGCTCCTCTTAAGAGCTTGCAAAAAATCACCATACTCATCAATTAATTGTTGTACATCCCCCTCAGATTCACAACCATCGACTTCTCTTGATGTTGATGCTACTAATTTTTATCTAGTAAAATAATCAGAAGCTAAGGATGGACTGTATACCTTACTTGGACTAGGTTGATCCAGGCACTGATCTTCTTCTGAAAGAGCCATCAGCCCTCTACAACAATAGTCTTCACCTCCATTTTTGGAATCCTGCATTTGCAAGAATTTTGATTCTATAGAATCCTCTTTTGTAGTAAACATCCCAATATAAGCTTCAGCATCATCCTCTTCTCCAGATTCTGAGGATGAAGAGTCAGTCCAACTCTTTTGCTTCTGGGCAACCAAGGAATTATCCTTCTTTCCCTTATTTTGAGGCTTCTTCTTATCCTTAGTCTCCTTTTTCTTATCAGGACAGTCAACAATGACATGTCCAAGACTATTGCAGCAATAACAAACAATTTTAGAGGTAGTTTATTTACTAGGATTAGAGGCATACCTATCCTCCTTAGAAGTCTTCTTCCTCTTGTAATAATCATCCTTGAAGGAGGATGAAGATGGCTTGGTTCTCCATTTCTTCTTCTTCATGAACCTCTAAAACTGCCTTGTAAAAGCAGCAAAGTCTTCATAATAATGGTGGCTGTCTAATGTACTGATGTCAGGATTTTCTGCTTCAGCCTCAACACTTCTTCTGGGTGGAGACGGAGACTTTCTCCTACCCTTTCTTGTGGCTTAAACTTTGAAGGCTACTGACTTGTCTTTATACTCAGACCTACTGCTTTTCTCCTCCTCCTTTCTGACAGTGAGCTGCATCTCATAAGATAGCAGTTTTCTAAATAAGGATGGTGAAGGTGTATCAACAAGCCTGGCCACCTCTCTGATGGCACATATTTTTGTATCCCAATCCTTAGTCAGTGACCTGAGAAACTTATCATTAAATTCATATGTGATAAAGACTCTTCCATAGGTCATCAGCTCATTTATAATTCTAAAGAACTTCTTGTAATATTCTGCTATGCTGTTTGACTTAGCTTATCCTAAGCTTTCATATTCTTGATTCAACATAGATTTCCTATCCTCTCTAACTTATTCAGTTCCCTCCATGAAGACAATCAAGGTGTCCCACATCTCATTGGAGGTTTTGCAATATACCAAATTCTAAAATGTGGCATCATCTATAGCACTCACAATTATGTTTTGTGCTCTCTTGTCTAAAGTTTCTAGAATGATCTAATTCTTAGTCATTTCAGAATAGCTCTTAGGGGTTTTGAGATTAGCATCAAGAGCTGATATATTCATTGGAATGAAAGGACCTTCTTGTACTATGATGTAGATTCTAGGATCAGATGCTTCCATGAATAATCTGACCCTTTCTTTGCATATCCCCATGTTTTGTTTCCTACAGATGGGCAGTTTCATGGATCCAAATTCCTTCTGATTCTCATTTGAACCCATTTTGGCTAATTGTTAATTGCCTTGGAGATTTACTCAGACTATTAGGTCTATTTTTTAACAACCTCCCTCTAATACCACTTGAAAGATTTGATTTCAAGAGCCTAGACACCTAGAAGGGGTGGGGGGGTGAATAGGTTCTAATCTTTTTAACTATTTAGGCAATTAACAAGATCTAACACAGCATGAAAAATCTCAGTTCTCAGAAAAATAAACACAATATAGCACAACAAGATTTATAGTGGTTCCCCAATTTGTGGGTACATCCACTTTCCCCTTCGCCTTTCCAGTATAGAACTAGATTTAGCCAAACTTCCTTCCACTATCTCAGAACCACAGATCTTACAACTCAGAACCTGATAGGTTCCTAAAGCTCAGACATCTTCAAGTCCTACCTCAGATTCTTCCCAAGAACCCTACCTTAGGCAACAACCCTACCTCAGCCTTTATCTCTAGGCCTACAACTCAGACTTTAATAAGTCCTTGACCTCAGGCATGAAGCCCTACCACAGCCTTTATAAATACAGGCTTATAACTCAGATCTATATAAGATCTTATAAGAAAAAGTTTATTTAATGAAATAAAAATTTCACCTAGATAGAAACCTAAATGGGTGAGACCTTCTTGATCAGTTCTTGAATGACTGAATACTTCAGATCCAACCAGACTTAGATTCTTCAAAGCTTCTTGAATTTGAACAAAATAAGGTTGATCTTTACTTGGTGTTGAAGTTGATATTTAATAAGCTTCCTTCTTTAATTCAGAATCAGATCTGAATCTTTCTTGCAGACTTATTCAGGATCTGCCTTCTTCTGGGTTAGCCTCATGCTCTCCCTTACTTGTTATTAGTTCTAAATATTTATTCTGTTCCTCATTCCTTGGTTGTTATGGATCATCCCTTTATATAGAGTTCATCCACGATTATCGGCTGATCCGGTTTATAACGGCCTTTTGACAGTACTAACAGATGTGTCAGTCTTATTACTTATGACAGCTGTCAAGTTTTCAGTCGTGACAACTGACCCTTAATTGAAATTCTTTCTCAGCAGGAAACGGTCAGCAAACTACTTCAAATGTGTCGACACAAATATACCAAGTGTCGACACAATTCTTGATGATGACGAGACAGCTTCCAATGTGTTGACACAGTCATTCTTTATCTTCTCGACACAGCTTCTGTTGTATGTGTCGACACAAGTCCTGTTTGTCAACACAACTTCTCTTGGTCTCGACATAGCTGATGATGATAGATGGCGTTGAGTGTACGTCCAGATGTCATTGAGTGTGTGTCGACACAAGTCCTGTGTGTCGATACAAGCCTTTCATACTCATTATAGCTATTGTTGATAGATGACGTTGAGCGAGTGTTGACACAAGTCCCGTGTGTCGACATAGCTCCTACTTAAGGTGTCGACACAATTCCTGGGTGTCGACACAGGCCTTGCTTTTGGTGTCGACATAACTCTTGGGTGTCGACACAACTCCTGCTTCAGGTGTCGACACAATTCCTGGGTGTCGACAAAGCTCATTTTTCAGGTATCGACATAATTCCTTACAAGTGTTGACACTTGTACTTTGAAATTTTCCTGCATTTCTTCAACCTGGACTCTGAAACTCAACATCCCATCAAATATAAATTGATGTATATCATTGAGTACAGTGAGGCTTCTCCAATCTGGTACACAATTTCCAGTGTACCCAACACAATGATCCACGCACAACCTATTGGGCAGGCGCAGCCTGTAATGGTCAAAGAATAGGTTGGTGTGAGGCTAGAACCTGTGGCGACTGTGGTAGATATACGAGCAGCGGAACGACAACTAAAGTAGTTTATGAGTTTCAGTCTTCTTACATTTGTGGGAGAAGGATCCCTTATACAGGCAAAGTACTGGCTTGCTCGAGTCAAAAGAATTTGGACTCCATTACGAATTGAGGAGGAAAAGAAAGTCACCTCTGCCACTTTCCTATTAGAAGGAGAGGCTCGGCTTTGGTGGGACGAAATGGAGCTACACCACTTAGCTGGCAGACAACTAACAGAGGTCTCGATAGGGGAGTTTTCGAGACTGTTCTTGGCAAAGCATCTGCGATCGGCACAGCACATAGCCATGGAAAATGAGTTCTAGTGTCTAACTCAGGGAGAAAGTAGTGTTGATTCCTACATACTTGAGTTTATTAGATTGGGACGCCATGTGGGGTCTATTTTTGCGTAAGAAGAGCGTAAAACCAATAGGTTCTATGAAGGACTGCTGGATGAGCAGATATTTCTGCTCTCAAGTTCGGTGAACCAAGGGTTTAAAGCGTTAGTAGATACAACCCATGCCTTGGAAAAAGATATGAAGAGGGTACAGGGCAAGAGGGACTTAGAGGTGAAAAAGTCCAAGTTCAAAGCGCCGAGTCCTGAAAAGTCGGGCTACCGCAAGAGATGGGGTAGGAGGTCCAAGTTTTCTATACTTGCTCCTTCTATATTTGCGTTTGGAACAACTTTTAGGCAATACCCTAAAGCCTATTATACTTGTGGAAAGGTGGGTCATCTAGCCCGTGACTATCGGGTTGGTCCGCCAAAGGTTGAGAAGAAGGCAGGAGCTACTTATACTGAAAAGGGAAAGGCAGTGGAATCCACAACATCCCAGTATGCTCCAGCCCAACTAAGGGTGTACAACCTTGGACAACAAGAGGCCATTAAACAGGCCGATGTGGTCACATGTATGAATAGTATATAGATTTGAGGCTTTATATACTGTATATCTTGTGATTTGCATGTGCATAACTTGAGTATTATAGGCTTTGTCCTTATTCAGGACTGTCCGGCGAGAGCACTGTTCGATACAGGTACTTCACATTCATTTCTATCTGAGGGCTTCGTGTCTCGGATCGGAGTTCCAACTCACATGATGATAGATAGCGTGAAGGTATTATTACCTAACAACTGTATGATGGGTGCAGATAGGTCTTGCTTTGTGGAGGTACGGATAGAAAGTCGAGATTTCGTGATGGCGATGATGTTGATGTTGTCATTGATCCCCGTCATAGAGAGTTCGTGGATTGGGACGATCGATTCCGCAAGCTCGAAGATGAAATTCTACCACGACATTTTTTGCCAATACCGCCGCCGGTACATGTTTTGCTCAACATCCGCAGCCGCAAATCAAACAAAGTATATAATTATAAATTAAATAATTATAATTATATATTTTAGCAATTTTTATTCTAAGAAATTTTATTTTAAGTTTTTATTTCATTCATGTATGATGGGTGCCTATAACCATCAAGAATGTTTTTATTTCTTGCATTTAATTTTTGTATTGTTTTATTTCATGTTGGGTGCATATTACAATCATAGTTTCATTTTAAATTTTGAATGTAGGAGATGGAGTAGTGTAGGCTATATATAGCCAAGTTATGAAGAGAATACTAGAGAAGAATGAAAAAAATTGAAACATTGAATTCAAAATTTGAATTTCCCCCTTACCTCTCTCTTCCCCCTTAGGCAAAATTTGGCCCCCTCTTTCTCTTGCCCTCTTTTGGCCGCCGGCCTCCTCCTCTCCCCCCTCTTTGTGGTTCGGCCACACTCTCTTTCCCCTCCCCCTCCTCTTTGTGAGAGTCCCCATCTCTACCTCTCCTTCCCTCTACTCCAATAATTTTGGCCAACCTACTAGCCACCACCCTCTCTTTTCCCTTCAAAAATTTCGGCTGCCAAGTTTCCCTCTCTCCAAGGGTTTTCCAAAAAGGAAGAAGATTGGCTCGCATCTTCATCGTCTGGTGCGGATTTGTGGACTCGCATAGAGATAGCTAGACTTAATCACCATCATGAGTGCTTCCTCCACTAATCTTTGTGGATGGATCTTTCTTGGGATTTAGGTAATGAGTTATCTAACCATCTCTTGTGCATTATTCTTATTATTGTGAGATTTTTGTGGAATAGAAGGCTAGTAATCCGTCCTGATTTATATTGAATATTTCACTATAATAATTCTGAATTTTTAGCGTGTTTTTCTTCCAACTATTTTCATATAAATCGGAGCGGGTAGATCTCGTGAACGATAGAAGAAATCAGATTCATTATCCTTGAGTTCTCCTCGAGTTCATGTTATTTGGTTCACCACATTTTAAATTAATTTGGGATCGATTTTGACTTCATTTAAATCGCTATTTTAGTCCAGATCTTCTCTTATTAGAATTGTGAATGTTTGCGTATTATTTTAATTTGAATTGCTAATTGTCTAGATCGGGTAGTTGCTAATCGCTTGAGTGAACATTGACATATAGCCCTTGTTCAATCTCTATAAGGTGTAGCGACCCTTGGTGTTGTTTGATGTTGAAAATTATGTCGTTAATTGCTTGAGTAATCGATAGTGTTAATTAGAGAAACTGCTCGCTATGTATTTATTTTAATTACCGAATCAAAGAACGCGTAGTTTAATCCATCGAGACCGCGGGTCTGCATCAATTTGGTATCAAAGAGAGGTTCATGTCAATTTCCTAATTGACACCCTTCTCCTTTTATTAGTATGTCGTCACGCACTTGCACGTTTTCATTTTCCTAGATAATAAAATAAAATTTTAATTTTTGGTCTGCAAATAACAGCCTATATTTTTATTTTTTTGCAAAAATCCCAAATTTATTTATTTTAATAATCATCATAATATTTCTATCAAATAAATCAAAATCATATATTTATTACCATAGTTAGATAGCGGGTACAAATCCATCTACTGCAATTTATATAGGGTCACAGTCCTTTTTCATTACATGTGAACCAGATCCGGGTGAGTTTTTCTCTCTGGTTCTCACTGATATGGCCTATGATGTTTACACTTCCCATTTAGACTATTGGTATGAAAAAGCCATGGCTAAACACACCCCAACCTTGACTACATACCATCAGAATACCAACCGTCCCCACGCTTATCCTAATACTAGAAGACAGGTACCCACTTATGACGGTTATTGGTGTTCCAAAACTTATAGAGACCGGCTTAAGGGAATAAAAATTGAATTTGATTATCATGACTGTGTCTACCACCACAAGGTTACCGTAGTTCTAGAACAATTAGTAGGTCAAGCCCCGGTATTTTGGCTAAACAAAGAGCGTCGTGTTGATAGTTATAAACATGCTTGGCCGGCAATGCGTAGCCTACTCTCGGATAAATTTAATCCTGCCTATCTCCGCACTACTAACACCAAGCCTGTGAGTGAGTATCATTATAGCGCTAGTCCCATACCTACCTATAGGAATGATTATATACCTAATGTTAGATTAGTTCCCCCAAAAGGTCGGCCTGCCATTAGTGTGCCTACTCCCTCCTTTAGGGAAACCATTCCTAATAGGTCATATGTCTTGGACTCGAAAGATGTTACTACTAGAGCTTTGTCTCCTTTATCCTCGGCGTCTAAGCCCCTTGAGAAAACGACTGATATCTCAGAGGATTCTGATGTGGATATAGTATCTCTGAATTTAGAAGTTGACAAGCTAGGTGAGAGTATTCCTTTACGTATGATAGTGCCCGATGAGTCTGATGATTCTGAAAGTGAGGGAATCCCTAGTGATTTATAAGACGATGTATGAGATGATTACATTCCGAAATGTGAGAGTATTCTGTTAACTATTACTTGATCTGCTAGTTTTGTGTCTGACCACCCTAGTATTGAGTACCCTGTCCAGGATACTATCCCCATCGTGATAGAGTCTACAATCACACCTACTTGGATTGTATCTAAGTTATCTGAGGAGCCTGAGAGGTAGGATGTGCCTTGTGTAATTGTGGATGATTTTCCATATGAGGGAAGGGTACTATTGGACGATTATTTTGTTGTACACCCGGATGAGAGTTCTTTGATGATATCACCATTTTTTTAAATTTATACTGATTTGGATGTTATCCCGAGTATGATTTTGCCGACCCTTCCTCCTGATTATTTGCCCACATTAGTTGACTTTTTAGGATGTTGAATCGGTAGTCCTAGTCTGAATTTTTGTGATACACCCACTTTTTTGTTTCTACATTGCCGTTGTCTCAACGCTTAGATATTAGTAAGTTGAGCATGCTAGTATTTGGTCTGTTCACCGCATCCCGTAGATCTGACTATGAGTTACATTTGACTGTTCATTTTTCTACGTGTCCTTCTACGGTTCTGTCCTCGACTATAACTGATTCTGATTCTTTGGCGATTATGCCTCTGGATGTGGTGTCCCCTATACAAACTTATATACTACACCCAGTCGCATGCATTTACCAACCGCCTTTTGATGACCCTCATATCCACACGTTAGTAGCTATTGTTTGGTCCCTTGAGTTGTATCATTCGCACATCCCTTCACATACAGGAGCGTCCAATTCAGTTGTTTATGATTAGTGGTTCACATTGGCATATCTTCATGCCAAGCATATGAATATTAAAATTAAAATTAAGATTGTGGTTTTGGAGCCCATTAAAATCATCTCTAATTATAAGGCTCCCGTGCCACTTGACTTAACACCCTTATCCTCCACATTTGGGTTAAGTCATGTAGCACATGGATTGTCTCCTTATGTATCTAGTACATTAGCGTTTCATCTTAAGTTATGTCGCATGCACTTCAACTCCCTTCCGAGACCATCAGACGCTAGAATTAGTGATTTGGGTTTAGTCTGGTAAGTCCCCGAGCGAATGCCTTATGGCTCTGTTAATAATTTAATTCGTAGGAACGCCGACCCATCCATGATTTTGAAGAATGTCAGATTTCATGCTTTTATTTAACATTTTTATAAAGCACAGGATGTTTCACTTTATTTCATGTTTCCGAACTTTTTACTATACGTCTCTGTTCCACCTGAGTGGCTTTCTTCGTCATTTATCTCTCGCATTAAAAGTTCTCTTGGGTTGGGGAGTGTTCGTTCTTCCATGTCTATTCTCCACGTGGACTCCTTGGTTCTTGAACCGGATGGTAAGATTCTAGTTATTTATCTTTTGTTTGACACCCTTTTGAGTTTCCTTGAAAGTCTTGCTGTTTCTATTTCTGATAGGTTCCCAGTGTTGATGGATGTTCAAGCTACTACAACATGGATAGCGGGGCCAGATTTGACCCATGTTGCTGCTGCTTTTGACTATTATCCCCTCATGGACAACTCATCGGTGATGAGTAATATTTAGTGGGGGAGGATTGATGGCGACGATGCAGATGCAGCCGTTGATCCACGTCATAGAGAGTTCGTGGATTGGGAAAATCGATGCCGCAAGATCGAAGAAGAAATTCTACCTTGACGTTTTTTGCCAATGCCGCCGTCGCTAAATGTTTTGCTCGATGTCCGCTGCCACCAATAAAAAATATATATAATTTTAAATAAAATAATTATAATTATATATTTTAGCAATTTTTATTTTAAGCAATTTATTTTATGTTTTTATTTCATTTCATGTATGATGGGTGCTTATAACTATCAAGAGTGTTTTTATTTCGTGCATTTAATTTTTGTATTGTTTTATTTCATGATGGGTTCATATAACCATCATAGTTTCATTTTAAATTTTGAATGGAGGAGATGGAGTGGTGTAGGCTATATATAGCCATGTTATGAAGAGAATACTAGAGAAGAATGAAAAAAATTGAAACTTTGAATTCAAAATTTGAATTTCCCCCTTACCTCTCTCTTCCCCCTTAGGCAAAATTCGGCCCACCTGTTTCTTTTGCCCTCTCTTGGCCGCCAGCCTCCTCCTCTCCCCCCTCTTGGTGGTTCGGCCACACTCTCTTTCCCCTCCCCTCCTCCTCTTTGTGAGAGTCCCCACCTCTACCTCTCCTTCCTTATACTCCAAGAATTTTGACCAACCTTCTAGCCACCACCCTCTCTTTTCCCTTCCAAAATTTTGGCCACCAAGTTTCCCTCTCTTTAAGGGTTTTGTAAAAAGCAAGAAGAACAGCTCACGTCTTCATCGTCCGGTGCGGATCCGTGGACTCGCGTGGAGATAGACTCAACAACCGTCGTGAGTGCTTCCTCCACTCATCTTTGTGGACGGATCTTTCTTGTGATTTGGGTAATGAGTTCTCTAACCATCTCTTGTTTGTTCTTCTTATTATTGTAAGATTTTGGTGGAATAGAATGCTAGTAATCCGTCCTGATTTATATTGAATATTGCGCTATAATAAATCTGAATTTTTAGCGTGTTTTTCATCCGAACATTTTCATATAAATCGGCGTGGGTAGATCTCGTGAATGCTAGAAGAAATCAGATTCATTATCCTTGAGTTCTCCTCGAGTTCAAGTTATTTGGTTCACCTCGTTTTAAGTTAATTTGGGATCGATTTAGACTTCATTTAAATCGATATTTTAGTCCGTATCTTATCTTATTGGAATTGTGAATGTTTGCATATAATTTTAATTTGAATTGCTAATTGTCTGGATTGGGTATGTCCTGTTCTCTTGAGCGAACATTGGCATATAGCCCTTGTTAAATCTCTATAAGGGGTAGTGACACTTTGTGTTGTTTGATGTTGAAAATTATGTTGTTAATTTCTTGATTAATCGATAATGTTAATTAGAGAAATCGCTCGCTACGTATTTATTTTAATTATTGAACCTAAGAACGCATAGTTTAATCTGTCGAGACCATGGGCCTGCATCATTTCGGGTGGGAAGCATCCTTGCTATCGATATCTGAGTTTGATGTTATCTTTGGTATGGACTGGCTTTCGGAAGTAGCGTGTCTGTATTGATTGCAACTCAATGGAAGTCACACTGGGTAAGAATACCGTGCTAGAGACTAAATTTGCTGGTATGCGAGGATCGAGTAAGATATTGATATCTACTATCTAAGTACTCAAGGATGTTCGGAAGGGCGCGGAGTTGCTCTTCACGCTTTTAGAGGTTATTGAGCCAATGAGCAGTTTGAGTGATGTTCCGATTGTATCAGAGTTTGCAGATGTGTTTCCAAAGGATCTTCCTTGGTTACCATCACAGCGGGAGATTGACTTCACTATTGAGTTTGTGTTAGGTGCAAAACCTGTGGCGCGCTCGCCGTAACGAGTAGTGCTAAAGGAAATAGTGGAACTTAAGGTTAGTTTACCAGAGATACTTGAGCAAGGATATATACACCCAAGTATGTCACCTTGGAGCGCACCGGTTCTTTTTGTGAAAAAGAAGGACGGAAGCTTGCGTCTGTGCATCGACTATCGAGAACTGAATAAGTTAACCAAAAAAAATAAGTATCTGATTCCACAGTTAGATGACTTGTTCGACCAACTTGTTGGATCAACGGTGTACTCGAAGCTGTATTTGAAGTCTTGCTACTACCAGTTGAGGATTCGGGAATGTGACATTCCCAAGTTTGCATTTGGAACACGCTACGGTCATTACGAGTTCACTATTATGTCGTTTGGGCAATGTAATGCGCCATCAATGTTCATAGATCTAATGCACCGAACATTCTAAGAGTACTTGTACTAATTAGTGATTGTCTTTATTGACGACATATTAGTGTACTCTCATTCTAAAGAAGACCATGCAAACCATTTATGGATGGTGTTGCACACCCCGAAGAAAAACAAGCTCTATGCCATGTTCTCAAAGTGCGAGATCTTGTTGTCGTCAGTGGCCTTTCTTGGCAATGTGGTTAGTGGAGAGGGCATTGTGGTGGATCCGACGAAGATAGTTGTGATACGGGAGTGGCCGGTGTTGTCTTCTGTATCCGAAGTCAGGAGTTTCCTTGGACTGGCAGGCTACTAAAGGCGCTTCATAGAGAACTTTTTCCGAATAGCCTTGCCTCTCACCACACTAACGAGAAAAGAGAAGAAGTTCGTTTGGACGTCGGAGTACGCACGAGCTTTTGAAGAGCTGAAGAGTAGTTTGTCCACGGTGCCCATTCTGAGTTCGCCATGTGGTATGGACGGCTTTGAAGTGTATATCGATGCATTAGGGAGCGGCATAGGCTGCATACTTATTTAGTTTGGTAAGGTGATAGCTTATGGCTCATGCTAGTTGAAAGTGCATGAGAGAAATTATCAGGTCAACGACTTGGAGTTGGTGGCGGTGATTTTTGCACTTAAACCGTGGTGTCATTATTTATATGGCGTGAAAGTGGATATATTCACGGACCATAAGAACCTGAAGTATCTATTGGATAAGAAGGATCTCAATATGCGAAAACAGAGGTGGATTTAGTTACTTGGGGACTACACCTTTGTGATTCATTACACTCTCGGGAAGGGAAACGTCATCGCAGATGCCTTGAGTCGTAGGACTCTGGCAAGGTCAAATTGCTTGCAGATGCATAATGAGCGTCTGATCCAAAAGCAAGAAGCTTTAGAGATTTCTTGTGTTGATAAGAATTCCACTACAAATGCATGCCTGAACTAGATGGAGGTACAGTATGACCTTGCGTACAGGGTTCAACGAGCAATAGAACTCAATGAGAGTCTAAAACGCTATGCAACGGATGGGTCAGATTCCCAGTTTTCCTTGGATGAAGGCTTATTGCAGAAAGACGGTCGTTTGTGCGTCCCAAATATGGGTAAGCTAAGAGAAGAATTGATGTATGAAGCTCACTTAACGAAGTATTCATTTCACCCAGGGAGCACAAAGATGTACAAGGAAATGAAGAAGATATTCTTGAGCCCGGTATGAAGAAAGTCATAACTTTCTATGTGGCAAATTGTCAAACGTGTGCCTTAATCAAATCAAAATGTCAGAAGCCTAGAGGATTCCTGAAGTCGCTACCTATTGCAGAATGGAAGTTTGATGACATTTCGATAGATTTCATGCACGGTTTGCCGAGATCGCAATGCGAGAATGATTCTGTTTGGGTGATTGTGGACCGGTTGACTAAAGTGGCTCACTTTATTCCGAACAAGAGGGACGATTCATTAGAAATTTTGGCTAAGCTTTATGTGGAGCAAATAGTACGATTGCATGGTGTATCTCGTAGCATCATAAGTGGCCGAGACGGGCGCTTCACTTCGAATGATTGGAGGCTAATACATCAATTGTTGCGGACAAAATTAATGTTCAGTACTGCCTTTCATCTGCAAACGGATGGTCAGACCGAGAGGACTAACAGAACTATGGAGGATATGCTTCGGATATGCACCTCAGATTTCGGGAAGTGGGAAGACCATCTCTATATGGTAGAGTTTGCCTACAATAATAGCTATCAAGCTAGCATAAATATGGCGCCTTTTGAAGATTTGTACGATAGGAAGTGTCATACACCATTAGCTTGAGCGGAAATAAGCGAGTCTAAGTTGTATAAACATAAGGAAATCGAAGAGGCTAATTCGACGATACTCTCTATCCGGGAGAGGCTACTGATAGCCCAAGATAGGCAGGAAAAGTACAACAATATCAGACACCAAAATGTAGATTTTGCGATTGGCAAGTGGGTATACTAGAAAATAAAACCATTCAAGGGTGTGTCCAGGATTCGGCTCTTGAAAATGCTAAGTCCGAGTAAACTTGGTTTGTTCGAAGTAATTGAGCGAGTTGGAGAAGTTGCTGATCAGCTAGCTCTTTTAGCAGAACTTAGTGTCTTGCATAATGTGTTCCACATATCAATTATTCAAAAAGCCATGAAAAAGCCAGCTCAAGTGATTGCGAATGATCGAGTACCGGTCGAATCTGGGCTAACGATGAAGGTTTATCCCATTTGGATCAAGGATAAGGCGGTTAAGAAGCTGTGGAATAAGACAATTGGGATGGTTGAGGTCTGGTGGAACAACTGTGGCCGTTAGGAGCTAACATGGGAGTGAGAGCAAACCATGCGTGTTGAATTTCACGAGTTGTTTGTATAAAATGTTGTAACATTTTTGTGAAGAGAATATATGTGGTAACATATTTGTTGTTGTCCTTCTTATAGTTGCATGCAAATTTCAGGATGAAATTTCTGTAAGGAGGGGAGGATTGTAACACCCCAAAAGGAGTAGGAAGTAACAGGCTAAAACATCGAACAGCTTCTAGAGTTCGACGAAAGTCGAACGGCTCGAGTTTGACGAATGTCGAACTGCTTCTAGAGTTTGACGAATGTCGAACGGCTATCTTGAGTTTGACGAACGGCCATCTTGAGTTCGACGAATGATTAAAGAATTTTCTCGAGTATCAACGGTGACGACTGTCAGGTCAAAGCGGTTTCAACTCAAATCCAGGCTAGTTCTTCATTTTGATGGATTGATCCTGTGGCTGGGGTTAAACCCGAGGCAACTTATGTAGAGGGGCATAGGATGAGGAGATAATTATTTCCTTCTCACTCTCTCTCTACATTTCATCCAAGTTCTTGAGAAGAGAACTAATGGCTGGAGATAAGGGTTTGGGCTGACCTTTATGAAGGTGCTGAAGTAGATTCTCTCATCAGAAGCTGGATTCGAGGCTAGATCCGCAAAAGGGAAAGTGAGACTCTCATTTCCATCCACATAGAAAAGCTTTGTCATGCCTCCGAAGAGAAAGATATGGGTAACTATCTTCCTTCTTGGAGATGTGAAGTCCTAATTTTGCATATGCATGGAATCCTCAATCAAAAGGTTGAATAGTTAAGTGAATTCCGTGGGTTGATACGTGTTATCCCCAATTATAGTTTGCATATAGATCCAAAAATATGTCGTACAGAATAAACATGCTGTGTGATGCCCATCCAGACAGGTTGGTCAGGATTGGTGATGCTTTATTTTGTGTACTAGAGAAGACTCCACGTATAAACGGGTATTTTACAGAGTCCGTGGGTTTTACTTGTGAAGTGTAGTTACATGAAGTACTAAAGTGGAGTTCCAGGAAAATACCATAGAAATTCATGTGCTATTTATTATGGAAAGACCAGTGTTTCTGGCACTGCAGGATGCTGCAGGGTTTGATTGAGTTTGGGAGCAGAAAGAGAGCTTCTGTTGGCCCCGCAAAGTGATCGTGACAAATGCTGGCACTCACTCCCATTTTGATTGTGAAGCTAGAACTTGGAGGACAATGTGGCTATTGTGAGCTGTGAGCTCTTAAAGGCCATCATGTCGAATGGATAAGGGGAAGTCGACCTGTGTCAGTCTAGACATTGAATTGGTTATTTGAGAAACGAGTAAAGGCTGAACTATCTCTGCGTTATGGTTGTCTAACTTGAGTGCCTGGGATATTGGCGTCCGTTAGAATCACATAATGAGAGTTGTGGGTTGTACGATATCAATATTAAAGTCTCCGACCGTGGGCCGTGGAGCATGACTGCTCAATGTAAGTGGTGGGACCATGGGAAATCCGGTACCCCTCTCATGTTCCCTGAGTGCACAGAACATTGGGCTGTGTGGCCGACGTTTGTGATATATTGAACTGCGCATGAGTGCAAGTTTTGTGATATATCTGCTTGTGAAAATACTATGCCTGCAGAGAAGGAATACCACTGCCCCGGGAAAGGGGTAGGGTCGTTATAAATTGGTCAGCTGAATGCTGACCGTTACCTTGTTTGCCAGCCTCGCAGTGGATTGTCTCTGTGCAGTTCATGGGGAGCCGAGCGGATAATAGCGGGCTAAAGCCCTTGCTGATTTGCTGGCCCTCGAAGGCTAAGAGGAATAGTTATACTATAAACCACACTTGTGAAGTTTAACTGTAAGGCCTTAAGGCCAAATACTTTTATGTATTTCTATGTAAATTCCTGTGAGATATCTATATATATGGTTGTTTATTTCTATAGTGGACATTCATGGTTGATGTGTTCAGAAATAACCCCTAAAGCTTCCACTAGAATGCTCAGAGTTAGGATGCGTGTACTGGTTTGGATATTAATAACTAACGTCGCCGACTGTCTACGCAATATGGCGTGGGGCCCCGGACGGACCCTCTGCTATATTTCATGTGACGGACGGAGGTGTTACACCATGCTTCCCTCCACCTTCTTCTTCAGCCTCGAACTCCGCTTGTGCGTCATAGGAGATTCACTAATGATCTTGGGCATAAGGCTCCAAGCCCCATTTTCTCTGAGAGTAGTCACCTCCTCAGCCTTGGCGTCATTCACCTCCTTCACTCCAATGGTGTCATCACATCTAGAAGACACTTGCTCGATTTGAGGGCCTATAAGGAAACATGACACCAAGCTCACCGCATTTCCTCCGAATTATCGAGCTGGTGGGTTTGTGATCCTCTTTGATCTCTGAAGAACCTGATCACAGGTAACCACCTCCGCTTCTCCTTCTGAACCAGCTCAATTCCCGGGCAAACTCGAAATAATGCCCCTTACTTCTTGAACAAGAAGCCATCGCAATGGAACCATAAGCACCAGGAGTAACGCTCCCCCTACTACCTGAACAAGAAGCCTCCTCTCTTGAATAAGAACTGCCCGGAACATCGCTCGTCTTGCTTCCTGAACAAGCAGCATCTAGAGCAATGATCCCTTTGATTCCTGAACATAAAGACACCTTCTTTGATCCAGAAGCACATAGAGTATCGCTCCCCTACTTCCTGACCCAGAAGCATCTACCCTAGAGCTAGAATAACCTGGAGCTCCTGTTAACACAGGCAGCTCCATCTGAACCTTAAAATCAGCCTCCTTCTGCCCACCATCTTATTTGCTCACCTTTAGGTCCACATCTGAGCTACCCCAATACAACATCAGCTCATCGAAGACAACGTCTATCGACACGATGAACTTCATCATCACAGGATCCACACACCTCCATCTCCTTTTCTGCTCATCATACCCAATGAAGACTAGCTTCGTCTTGAGAGCATCCAGAGTGTGTACAAAGCAGGTAGATCCAAACACCCGAAGGTGCTTCACGTTGGGCTTTATCTTGAACATTAGCTCATACGGAGTCTTTGTGTTGATCATACTCAGAGGCATCCGATTGATGACATGAGTCACGCAAGCCATCCCTTCTTCCCAAAAGGACTTAGGGAAGCCTTTGCACTGAAGCCAACACATGTAGGTCTCCGTTAAAAGATGGATCTTCTGATCTGCTACTCCACTTTGTTTTGGAGTATGTCTACAACAGAGCTACCTTCAAATTCTATGCTTCATGCAAAAGTTAGAGAACACGGTTGAGCTGAACTCACCTCCGCTCTCGTTCTGAACTTCTTGATTCGCATACAAAGCTAGCCCTCCACAAGCTTCTTAAACTCCATAAATAAATGGAATGCATTCAACTTCTCCTTCATGAATTACACCCAAGTATACCTCGAGTAGACATCAACTAATATTAGCATGTACCTGCTTCCTACAAGACTGGCGGTGACAGTCAACCCCATCAGATCACCATGGACAACCTCCAATGGTGCTTTACACATGTACTACGCCTTATCAAGTGTAAAGTGATAAGCTTCACCGTGTTGACATCCCGCGCATGATTGACCGTCACCGAAGGATAACATCCTAGGCAAGCCTCTCACAAGGCTTCTCACCACCATTGCTTTCATCTTGTCCATCCTCACATGTCCTAGCCTTTAATACCATATAATTATACTATCACTTGGCTTTAACTGATCAATATCAGAACTTGTTGACAACCAAACCAATTTCTTCTCCTTACTCCCAACATGCTAAACGTTCACCGAGTGCAAGATAACCTTACACTCTCTCTTTAGGTGACCAGGCTGCTTGCACTTATAGCACCTTGGTACTTCCTTCCTCTTCCCATCATGCCTAGGAGAAACACTCCTCTATTGATGATCAGAAGTAGATGGACCAACCTTCGCAGCCATCTTCATCTCCTTGTTGAACAACCCATCAAGGGAAGTCCAAAACTCTGCAGTTGACTGACATCCGCTGATATTGTCCAAGTGTTCTTATGAGTTAACTTGCTTGAGAATAGACTCTGCTTTCGCATTTGTCCCCTTCCAAGCTCTCATCACTTCAGCATTACTAGCAGTAACCACTTACCTACTGTCTCCGCAAACTACCTCCCAAAGGTCCTCGCCAAGAAGATAGCTTTCCATACATGATTTCCACTTTCCAAAGTTAGTCCATGATGAAGCTCCATTCCAAGATCCCTTGAAAAACCACCTTCCATTGCACTTAACCCTGGTTCACTTAGACTCATAGAAGCACTGAATCAAACTGGTGGTTGATCCACAACTCAAGCCTCTGTTCCCTCTGATACCATGTTATAATTTGATATAGAGGAAGACGGGAAACCAGGAGCAGGAACACTCAAACTATCCGAGCCCAATTAAACAAGATGCAAACTAGAAGAGCAAGAATCTTGTATAAAATAATCTTTACAAGGCGAGACATACATTGGCGAGACATGATTCGCCAAAGTAACCAAAGGGAAAAGCAGAAAAATTACAAGGCAAACCAAACCGCACGGACTCAAAGTGTTAGCCTCCGGTTCTACTTCTGTACTATGGAGTCCGCACAAACTGCTAGGTCGCCAGACCACAAAACAAGCCATGCATACTGCCCATTATTCCAATGGAAGAAAGAACTCTACTCGCCGATCAGCAAGCCACCTAACCGTAAGGTCTCCTAGCCGTCTCATCGCACGAACTGCTGTTGCCGAACTGAATAGGCTGCCTAAAGCGGATAACTTGATGAACTGGGAAACTAGTTACCAAAGAGAAGACCGCCCGGTAGCTATCCATGACCTAATAATTACCGACTATTGCTAACCCCAGAGTCTACACTATCCCTGACCGCAGTCAGAACCAAGTCCTAGATTTCTAGCACTATCCGCACAACCTGCACAACGCAACCTGATCAACCTTCAAACCGCGCAGATACAAAAATCTAGTCCGCAGCAACTATCCGCGAGTTCACTTTCTGTTAATTCGCTCTATGGTTGATATGACAAGGGGTCCTATTTATAGGCACGATGAGGACTGTGGTCACCGCCCTAGCCGATTGGATAACTGCCCCTTCCCACGACAAGAACCAAGTGTATCCACAGGCCGCGAATACATAGCCAGTACGCTGTGACCTGTGCCAGATAGCTAGCCCGCTAACAGCAAAACTCTGCAGCAACACCTTGTTCGCCTATCAGCGGACATGGATCCAGTCCGCGCACCCTGCAGACACAGCACAATCCACACCCCTAAGTTTGTAAAAAAACAACAATAGCCAAATGCCGAACTTGGCGGACACTGTATCCATCTGTATACCTTGCAGATACCTCTCCATTCCACATACACCAAGCTCGCAGCCAAGGAACCAAGCTAAAAACTGCCGGAATCGGCAAACAAGGAGAATTGTCTGTAAGCCTAGGCAGACACTGCTCTAGTCCACACTCACCTAGCTCACAACAAACCAAAAGACAACTGCTGCCGAGCTTGGAGGACTGAGAAATAGTCCACGCTTAACTACGCGATCTCCCCGGAATGAGAGAAACCTGGACTTGGTTTAGAACCAACCAAGTCCACACAACTGACAACAAGGGCCAGTCCACGCTAACTGGTGGCCACTGGACCCAGTCTGCCAATCACGATGAACTCTAGCACCTGTCCTCTCTAACCGGCGAACCCTACGGCTTCCACTAGCCGCACCACTAGAGCTAGACAAAGGCATCTGCCATGCCGGTCTGTTGAGCTCTAGCCAAGTCCGTGTCTTGTCAGAATCCGAGGATAGAAAAGCTATCCGCCTAGTTACCTTATGGTATCCAACTGCCTGCTGAGCATAAGCCGGTCTGGCTGGCCGCCACCTCTGTTCGCATAGACCACATGAACAAACAGCCCAGGATGCCAAAGAACAAGCTGTCTGCAACATCTCCTCTGACCTTGCAAACCACTAGTCATGTCCGCATATTCCGCGCATACAGGTCACCAAGGTCTCCCAATCACCCACTTTCACTTCATCATTTTCAACATCCTCTTCTTAGCCATGAAATCCTTGCCTTGTACAGATGAAAACGAGCGCCTCCAAGTCCTCTTTACGGATCTGGCCTTAGAACGATGATCGGAGCTCCAAAGCTCCGTCAATTGAGGGGAAATAGCTCCTTCTTCCTCCTCCAACTCAACCCTCAAACCCTAACTCAACTCTAAAAATAGAAGAAATGAGGGAGAGAACCCGCTCAGCCCTATATAAGCATTATGGAGGGAGAGTCTTGGGCCTTAGGATCAAATCCTAAGTGAAATTAGACGGATAAAAAGACAAACTACGCAACCGCTCTGCTCGCTATCGACAGACGATAACGCTAATGACGAGCGATAGCTTCCCGAGCCGCAGGACAAAAAAATAATACACCGCTAGCTCCCGCGATAACACTAATGCAATGTGATAGCTTCCAGAGATGACGGCTCTCAGGGAAAACCCCACTATCGCCACGCGATAACTCTAACGTCGGGCGATAACCTCTCGACACTCGATGAATAACGCTTTTGTCTTGACACTTGTACTCGATGGAACAAGGCTATCGACGGGCGATAGCTACTATCGTTGGGTGATAGCTATTATTGTCGGGCGATAGCTACTATCGCCGGGCGGTAGCTTCAAGTGATTCAAGTTCTAGAAAAACTGGGGTGTCATAGCAGGAGTCCGGCTTGTTCTCGCCTAAAGACAGAGGCGAGCTGCGCGAGCCAGACTGCATCTGCCCAGTTGAGTAGCGAGGTGGTCCCGATTTCCCCCTCTGAGTGGGATGCAGGTATCATGTAGTTAACATATTTTGGTCTGACAAATGTGAATAGGTCTGCATTTATCTCCTCGGAATAGTGGATTTTGGCTATTGGCAGACCACTTTTGGCTGCATATAATAATTCAGAACAGCGGTGTCATGCTATTTGCACACTAGGTTTTAAAAACTATAAATAGGCCGAAGAATGTACAATAGAAGGCAAGCTTTCCATTTCTCTTACTCACTTGTCTTATAGCGCATTTTGAAGTGCCCTTAGCTCAGCACAGGCTAAGGAGAGGAAGCGCTCTAAGATCTTCCGGGTGTATGGTGGGACCTCTGTGCCAGAGCCTTGAGTTAGTTTCAAGGTCTAAGTCTTCGGTCATCCAAGCTTGCTAGGGGATGTAAGTGTGCGGTCACCCCATCCCAAAGGGTTCTGACTCCAAAGAAGACGGTTTCTGGTTTCAATAGCGGTACCTGGAGAAGTCCGGTACACCAATAAATTGCCCTGAGTACAATAGGCGTATGACCATGAGTGCCTATATCTGTGTAAAATGGTGCTTACATGAACATTTTGGTAGCCAAAAGATATATATGCTGCTGCTTAAAGGGAAGGAGAACCCCCCCCCCCCCCCCGAGTAAGGGGTGGGGCCGTTATAATTTGGTCAGCTATTGCTGACAGTTGCGTTGTTTTCCTACGTTTTGGTGGCCCCATGCTATTCAAGTGCTGGAGAGATAAGTGGAAAGTAGCGGGCTGAAGGCACTTATGCAATGAATGATTGGCCCTCTAAGGCCCAAAGGCGAATGTTTACTATTTTTATGTGTGACCGGCCTGTGTGCCGATGGATGAAATATATATTTTGTAAAGGAAACACTTGTAAGGACTTAAGGCCAGAACATATTATGTACGAAATAATATTCCTATGTTTATAGTGGACATTCCTGACATGTGGGTTCTACAACTAAATTAATTGCTTCTGCTAGAATGTACTTTGAGTTAGAATGCATGAATAAAATGATATGGTTCTAATGAGTAACTCCGCAGACTATCCATGGAATATAGTGTGGGGCCCTGACCGGACCTTATGTTATATTCTAGGTGATGGATGGAGGTGTTACACATGTTCCCTCTGAGTAGTGTCTGCATCTCCCCCATGAATGAGGTGCGCTTAAGCTCTAAGGCCTCCACTCGCTGCTTAAGAGAGATTAAGTGATAAAGATGAACTTTCGTCGGTTTGGCCCTTTCCTCTTGGATCTCGTGGACCATGAATCAATGCTTCTACAGAATGACCGCCACTCACTCCGTCAGCTTGGCAAAAAACGTCGGATCGCCCATGAATGCTCAAATTGCATTGGGGGAAGGAGGGCCAAGTAGGTCGTGGCAGCATCCACCTTGATGCCGACAGATATTTTGGTCGCATCTGATAGGAAAAATCTAGAGGGCAACATGAATTAGCGAAGATAAAGGGCGGGGAAGGATTTCAGATAACTGAGAAAGGGAGGTCTCGCCCTCCTTTTTTGGATGACACGAAGTAAGGTTCGGTTGAACACCAAAGGGGTTGTTAAAAGACAGTAGCAGGGATTTCCACGATCTAGTTTGTAGGATGCTAGGGATGCAATGTAACATCCCATTTCTGACCAGACCCCTAGGAGTTGTTTTGTCATGACCAAGTCATGACAAAACCCTAGAAAGTCCAAGGAGGCAAAGTGACCCGGGCTCAAGGTGAAAATCACCTTTGTCTGCAAATAGTAGATCAGAAATTTACTTAAAACATGATTTGGGCTCGGGCATTGAGTGTGTCGAGTGCACTCAATGCCATGGGCCGAATTGCATTGAGTGCACTCGACGCCATCTTATTCAGGCAGGCTTAGGGCTCGGGCATTGAGTGTGTCGAGTGCACTAATTTCTATCCCATTTTCTAGATGATTTTTGAAATAATTATTAAAACTAGGTAGGCCCCTCTACTGGAAATATTACCAACATAAATGTTGTAGGCCGTGAAGTCTAGTTTTATTTAAAATTTATTTGGACCCATTTGGGAAAGTGGTTTGACCACAACACCCAATTTGGTGGGGTCTATACCTAGGATAGACAAGAAAGTATTTGGAGATCCCCCACCTAACCAGCCATCCAAATGACTTGAAATTGTGGATTGAGTTCACTATTACCTATACCTAGAACATATCCAAAAATGAGGATTTGTGGGAAATATTTTCCTATAGTTTTTGGCAAAATTTAATAATCCATATACAATTTAATTAGGTGTCTTAAATAGCTCAAAACCCCCCAATATTTTGGAGGGTGATCTTGGGGGATATCACAAGGCTCTGGTAAAAATCTCTGCCCAATTGGGTTTGATTTGAATAGGTTTTGTTGTGACCAAAGTTGGTCTCCTAAGGGATAAATTAGGGCAAGGAATATTTGGGTCATGGAAGGGCCAGTTCTCACCCAAATGGGATCGGACCCTGGACAGAGCCCCATGGTCAGTAAACACATCCTCTAATAGAGTTTTAGATGGATTGGGGTGGGTTAGCCCTAGGACCCTAGTTCAAACCCTAAGGTCGGACTTTGGGGGCGTGTGATGGACATAGGGTGATATGTCCTTATATGGACTTGGTATTTGGTACAAATAGTTGTAGGGTGGTGAAATGACCTAGGAAGTGATGGGGTTGTAGTTGGACACAAATACTCCACATAAACCACATAATAAGTATTTAGGTCTCTACACCCTAGGAATTTTATAATGGATCATATGATCTTGATTCTTAGTGAAACTTTGGTAAGAGTGCTTTCAAAGTGATATTCATATCTGGGAATTTTGTTATGAATTTTAGATCAATAAATTTAGTACTTCATTTACAAACCATCAGATTGTACTTTCTACTTAAAAATTTATTATGAATTAACCACTCACTGGAATCTTATGAAATTTAGTTAGAGGACCTTTTATGATGTTATAAATCATTGTAAATTCTTGTGGAATGTTTGGAAGTCTTGTTATATGGGTTGCTTCACAAAGTGATATATTCCATGTAAAATAATTTGAATTAATTTTGGTACCTTGCAAGCTTGAAAAAATTATAATATTTGCTCAGAGGTCATATTTGGTCATCCTTAAGGCTCAGTAATTTTTCTATAATTTTTTGATGGTAATTTGTAGTACTTCCTTCTTTATCTATGGTTGTTGGATTTACAATGGATTAATTAATTAGAAGCCAAAGCATTTAAAGAAAATCATTGAATTTGATATTTGTTGTTAATCCTCTGTTATCTAGTGTTCCTAAATTTCTGGTGGCTATTACTTGAGAAAATACTGTATATCATGTTTAATTCAAGCATGGATTAGATTGGAAAGAAATTAATTAATTATCAAACAAATTAGGAAAAATTTGAATTTCTGGATTTAGTCTAATTATGACATGATAGACTCCCAGTAAATAACTTAGGTCATTTGGATAAATATTTTGAGTACTTCCCATTGTATACCTCATATAGCTTAGGATGGTCTGCGCTTAGTAAAAACTATAGGAATCATATTATGGTGCAAAATGAACATAGGAAGATGGGATATTAGTGTAATGGGTTGTTAAGTGAAATGAGGAGTCATGATGAGGAGTGAGAAGTCTGGATAGTGATTAGAGGTACTCGGGGCGACGAAACATCGTCTTCCCCGTAGGAGAGAATGAGTTAAATACAGTAGGGTTAGATCCAACATAACGTGAAAGGGATTGGGAATTTGGTATTAACTAATAACAATAAGTGCCTTGTAAAATGGAGCTTTGGGCTTCAGCCCATCATAGTTCCTAGTGCCCTCGAGAGCCCTTCACGGGGAATACCTTGGGCAGTCCTGGGCTAACGTAAATCGTAGGAGTAACAAACTACAAGAGCAACTAGTGTAACTAGGGTTTTACACGCACACACCCGGTAGCTAGGGAGGTTGATTTCGTTGTTTTGATTGCCATCCAGACGGTAGCTCTAGAAGGTAGATGCACGGATGGGATTGTCCGGGGAGCCGGGGGCTCGAGGGTTTGGATACAGAATAAGGTGGTGGGTCTTCGGTATTGGACAGTCGTTCACACCGACGTCGATACATTGACTAAGTGGTGTTGGAAACTTTGTCAAATAAAGTCTGGTGGGTATAGCCAGCATTAGTACACGGATACTTTAGGTTGTGTTCTTCTAGGGGCGCACGGAAGGGCTAGGCTTGGTAGTGTGAATACCCGCCTAGGAGTGGGGGCCGACACACTGTCTCTGTTTGCCGCTACGGAGGTTCCTGGGAATGAAGCTAGCTGCCGGAACAAAGGGAACTAAAGGTCTATGCATATAGAGTCGTGTGTCGAGTTGCACTTGCATGAATCATAACATAGCATTTCACTACACTCATACTTGCATTACAACCGACACCCCAACGTATAAATCGGTATAGGACTTTTTATACGATGGGAGTCTTACAGAAGACCCCTTAAATTATAAGTTTGTATGGGCATTCATCTAAGTTAAGGTTACTTACTTACTTGTTTTCTACCTTGTCTTTTATTACATTTGTTGCTTATTTTACTTGTTTACTTTACTGCGCACTATCGTAGAATTACTAGATTGTACCATTCTTACTTAGCTGATATACAACATGAATAACTACTAGATTAGTTCCACTGCCATCTACTTTGCATACTCTCCACCTTTGTAGCTTCCCTTTCCTCCTCTCCGCTCGGTGCTTAGGAGCCATGGGGGGAGGGGTAAGGGATGATAGGACTTAGTCTTTATGACTAATGGTTTTCGGACCACAACATTACAGGAGCTCCGAATGGGAGACACAGACCAGCAGCCCAGGGACCAGCACCAGCGGAGCACGGTGCACATGGAGGTGGGCCTGTCTAGTTTTGGAGCACCTATGACCAGCTCCGTGAGTGATTAGTCTTTCTTATGGCTTCTGCGATGAGGGATATGTAGTGAGGACTCTTATTTACCGGGCATGAGTCCGTTTATATTTCATTTGTACTGATCTTTTGCAATACTCTCTCTTTTATATATCTATAGACTACTGTGATTTTCATATTTATATATTATTCCGTAGACATGTTTACATTCAGTGTATATTTACTTCTCTTTCTTTTGTGATCGAAAAGGCCGACAGAATTGGCATTTTGTAGTGGCGGCCTTCCTAAGTTTCGGTGCCACCGCAAAACGGCAATTTTGGGCAAAAGACCTTGGTGGTTTAAAATGAAAAAAATGGGGTCTTACATGCGAGGAGATTGAGTACTCAGTATTGGATTCCTTGCACACCCACTCGTCGGGGACTTTTGTACGTTAGAGAGGTCGCGGTTTAGATCACCGGGGGGGATACAACCAGAGGAGATGAGGTGATATCGATAAATGAATGCACTAAATGGAAAACATGATCTGGGCATTGCCTGGCTAGGAATGCGAGTAAAATCAAATAATGAAAAACTCCACTTACACGAAATTTGCGGGTGCATATATGGCTCGCTGAAACCCCTTGGATCTCATTGGCCAGACCCTCATTGACCTCAGTAAGGGATTTGAGCTTCAAAGACATGTGCCTTGAGTTCATTAGGGACCCAAAAAAAATAGGTTGAGCCCGAGGTAAGGTAAAAAAGGAGCACCTGGAAGAGGGGCCCATGATCTTGGCTAGGGTATGATTGTAAGAGATCAAGCGAGCTCATTATCTTGGCGGGATCAACCATTGAACTTTTGGTGGCTAAATCTTCCTCCTGTCCCACTAGAGTGCTTGATGAATGTTTATTAGCAATGGAAATCAAGGTAGCCGTTGCCAACTTGTTCTTTTTTATGTCAGTAGCAAGATGTGAGAGAGCTGCCTTTGATATTAGCATGATGTTATAGCGTAGGGAGAAAAGTTAGTTTGAGTGAAGAAAGAAAAGGTGGAGTTGAGGGGTCTTAGGGATGAACCCCATTCCATTGTATATACAGGATTTAGTGATATCCACTGAGAGATTCCCTAAATCCCCGCTCTCCAAATAATGATGGGCTTGGGTGGTCTTTCTTAGCCTAGAACTGGACTTAGAAAGAGCGGGGATTGTGTGTAACCCCGTATTTGTCGAATTATCTAGACCAACATGAGTCCCATTGCTAGAGGTGAGTTCCCAGCTATATTAGACATCCACTGCCCGCCTATTGAAAGGCCTTCGATGAGTGGAGTAGGAAAGCGAACACTTTTGGAAGTGATGGAAGAGTGCCAAGTTTTCCCAAGCACTTGCTGCCTTGGCAGGGAGTGAGTGGCAAGTTATTTTTCCCCGCCAAGGCAGCAAGTGCTTGGGAAAACTGGGCACTCTTCCATCACTTCCAAAAGTGTTCGCTTTCCTACTCCACTCATCGAAGGCCTTTCAATAGGCGGGGAGTGGATGTCTAATACAGCTGGGAACTCACCTCTAGCATGAGTCCCATTGCATTTTCTTGTATCAAGTGTGTCCTGGAGCAGGCGGTTATTTTTTGTAAATAGACCCCTAGGGGCACCTTTGGGCGGTTATTTTTTGTAAATAGCCAACATGAGTCCCATTGCATTTTCTTGTAATCCCATTTTGGCATGCTAATTGACCTTCCAAACAATAGAGTTTCACTGTTGGAAAACAACTTTGGGCTGTGTTAAGTAGAACCAAACAATAGAGTTTTATGTTGGCAGACCATTCCCAAAAAACTATAAATAGACCCCTAGGGGCACCTTTGGGGAGGACCTCTTCCAGGTTTTCCTCTCCTTTGGCTAGCCATGGTTGGCAAGAGATTCAGCTCATCATTTACCATGGTTATTGTGTGGGTGGCCTGGAGCTCTTGTGGCTCTACAAAGGTGTCCGATCCAGCATTAGATTGGGAGAAAAAGTATTCTAAGATCTTTTTGGTGTGTGGTGGGACCTCCTCACTATGACTCAGGGTCTGTTTGAGGTTTTTCTGGTGAATAAGCCTCTAAAATCTAAGTCTTCTATCAAGACACTGGCTCAGGATAAGTAAAGCTTAGCTACACCCCAATTACGAACTCTTTGATCCGTGGTCTTCGGGTTCAACACTATTTACATATTTAAAGGTTGTAGTCTTGGAGTTAAAGAAAACATTTCTGAAATTCCAAGAAATTTATAAATGTGTAGGGATCTTGTTTACCCGAGAGTCCGCGACCGATTCAAAGATAATACTTAGGCCGTGTAGCTAGAATTCACCTAAACACCAAAATCATTAGTTCGCCAAAACTGCAAACGTCCATAGAAAAACTGTCTTGACCACAATGGTTAACCGACTGATCACACGATCTGTCTGTTCTCTTTTGGCTTGAATCCTATCATCTCTGCTCGATTCTACAATACCCCGAGCAGGCGGTTATTTTTCCCCGCCCGCTTAAGCAGGCTCCCAAGCCTATAAATACTGAGGAGCAGTACTCCCAATGGTTGCAGACTCAAATCCAGTAGCTCGCTTGTTAAGAGTTGTGGTCTCGATTCTAAGGCTTTGTTGTCTCCTACTTGCACGGTTTCTACTTTTCAACCTTTGTAACCGCTTATTTAAATCAATAAAAAGACCTCCGTAAGAGAGGCATTCGCCGCTGCGAGCCAAGTTTGGCGTTTCCACTTGGAGGCTTTCCTGCTCTTTTGTTATTCACAAATCCTTCAACTATGAACCCTTTTCCTCCGCCATCCGACCCTTCTCGCAGTAGTACGTGGAAAGTTGATGTCCATTTAGATACTAACAGGTTGAATTGACTCATTTAATTTCCTTAATATCCCATGTGAAGATAAACTTATTGGAAGATGTTCACAAATAACTTCCTAACTTTCAGGGATGGCAGATCGTTGTACCAATCATGCATGTACAAAATTATCAAGTCCCCAACCATAGTGTTTTATAAAGTTCATAAATATATATGACCCAACAAACATGGATTTATATCCAAACGTGTTAGTCTACTACTCTCCTCGTTTATTTATTCATGTGGTATTAGAACAATATAGAGAGAGTAGTCACCATTGAAATGCTCACTTTTCTTATTCTACTAGTGGAATTTCTATCGATCAGCACTAGGTGTTAGCAGTACACCTTGCTTAAGAAGAACCAATTCTTCTAGGATCACGAAACGAAGATGGGTATTGTTGAAAGATTGCAAAGATTTAAATTTCAAGAAAAGCAAGAGTCGGTATATACTGGCCTAATAAACGAAGAGATAAGCCCCCTTATACCTCTTGTGTGGCTCTCTTCGACCACCAACATGGTACATTCTTCCCATATGTGTACACAATTCTTAAGGCATACAATCATCGACTCAGATTTTCACCCTGAGACTTAATTGAAATAATCCATTATTTAGGTCCTCGGAGCTACCATTTGCGACAACCTTTTCAAGGTCAACATGTGACCAAATCAAATAAATGGGCCCTTTTTGTATTCAAATTCTTATTCGACCCCTAGTATCTGTCATGGTGATTGCTTCAATATAATCAAAAATGGGAAGTATCAAGTTATTGGTAAAAACATTAGGCTTATGAGTCTCCTACTACTCCAATATTAGTTTGCATGAACCAATTCTCCTTAGGATTATCCTTTTAGTTTGGGTAAGGTGATAATATCACAAGATGGACAAAGTAGGAACCTCAAAGTAACAGTCTTGAACACGTACTCTTGTAGTAAACTCTTCCCTTAGTCAGTTTGGGTATCCTCATTCCTTAACAAAATCTATAATCAAGGTAAATTTTAAACTAGGATATGCCACGAAACGTCTAGGTAAGTCAAAACAAGTTGGTGACTTAGTTAGGTTGGCACTAGTTCAAAGGATTAGTGGACACACTTAATGTGAATCCCACATAGGCACACCACGGCTTTTGTTCCATCTGTTTGCCCTCAAACTGATTTATCAAGTGGGGGTGGCATATTTATTTAATAGACTTCTCTTTCTCGTGATCATTGCAAGATGATATAATTTGCAAGACCCCCTCCCGGAACACAAGCCACGACCGACGGGAGCATTATGCCTAGAATAACCACCTTGTAGTAACATCTACGCACAAGCAAACTTGTTCCAAAAGATGCCTATTTTTCCATCTATTTTGAATATCAACTTGCCAATCCATCAATAAAAGAAAACAAAGAAGCCATGAACCACAACAAGCATAAAAGAGTCCACATTATTTATATAAGAAATATCAATCTTCAAGGTTCTTTAATATATCAAAGCACCAATGACTAAAGGCTACAAAGAGAACTATGACACCTCAAAATATAACAGAAGGTATTGCTGCCAAAGATGCAACATGTCTCTAAGTCCTGTCTCCCCAGCCTGACCACTACTACTCTTACTAGGTGTGCTCCTAAAATGGTGGTGTAACAATTGTAAGTCATAAAAACTAATTGGCTTCACATCCTCTCCAACAGTGACTCTTAGGTACTAGGAGGAAGGAGGGAAAAGGATCTACAATATAATCAGTAAAGTACAAGGAAATCATGTGATAAGATGGAATAGTTCATCTAGTAGTTGTTAAGGGATTTCATAGTTATAATACATGTCTTACAGGTAATAGTGGTAATGCACACAGTTTCAGCTGGCATATGAATAGTATCAAAATCATTAGCAAGACAAGTAATAAGTAGTACATCTATACTAGTAGTGTATCAAGAATAAAGTATATAAAGAATTGAATTGAACTTAACTTATAAAAATTCCCATAAAAATTTATAAGTTAATCATCTGATACATAAACAATAACTCATCGTATAAAAGATCTCATACTAATTTATATGATGAAGATCTTATGCGGTGCAATGCAATGTAATGTAAGGCAACAAAAGTATGATGACTCACCCATGCTTACTCAAACACTATGATTTATTATGCCGACTTATACCTTAGTTCCTACTTTTTTAGGGTCGCTAACATTTTAGGAACCTCATGTCGTGGCAAGATAAAGAAAGTAGAGTGGGCTTCTCCACTACTAGATCGGTATACACACTACCAGACCTAGACCTTACTTACGCCTCATCGCTAATAACTATACATTGGAGACCTTACATACTCCTACTCGCTAAACTAGCTAAGTCTTAATGGCATAAGGAAATGATTAATGGGAAAACATCACAAAGGAACACAGCCTCAGCAGCCTAGAGTCTATTTGCCAGTTTCTGTTGGTGTGATGATAAGTAAGACCATTGACTTGCCAAAAGTAATTCTCTCACTAGGGTCAATATGCAAATGTGTATCAACCATATACACCCATGTAATTATATAATCAAAATCATGCTAACAAGCACCCAAGGACTTATTATTGAGTCCTTACATAATACAACATCCACCAAATTTCACTATGGGCTATCAAGCACTCAAGGACTTCCAACCGAGTCCTTAAATAATAAATTATACTATGATAAATTCATATAATAACCCGTGCTACCCAACACTCAAGGGCTTTCAACCAAGTCCATGGTACAATTCCTCAATGATAAGTTTAGCTGGTGTTAATTAGTACCCAGTACCTACCAAGTGTGTCCTTAACATAACACCATATGATATAATCATATCCTATAATCTACACCAAGCCTTTACTACTACCTGTAGAGAGTTATTGTAACTCTAACGCAGTGGAATGTGTAAGTCAAGAAATTACTCTCTATGATCTTATAACATTAGTTGTGTATCTAACATCATGATGAGATCATAAGATGCTCCAATATTTTAATCTGTCAACCTCAGCATAAGACTAACACAATAATAATATCATTGGTTTTATTTGAAATCAACACTATTCACTTCAACATTATAATCTATGGCCTTCACATGTTCCCTCCTAAAGAGATGTCAATCAAACAATTAAATAAGAGATCGATTTCAAGTCTAAACCCATTGATATTTTTTCAAGAGATGTAGTAGCTAGCATAATCATGTTTCCCAACATTCTGACTCACTTCGAATCATAACAAATCATGATCAACAAAATAATTTATAACAAAATATTTAATTAAGGAATCATTTCAAAACAAAAACCTATGTTATTTCTACCATAGTTCATAATTATCATTTTGAATACTTTCACAAAATTTTAGCTTCACCAAATTTTCAAAATAATTATTTACGACACATGAAATTTATATGATATAATTGACAAGTTCTCAATAAATATGTGTCCAAAAATTCTAAAACTTAACTTGGGTGTTTGCAATATATTCAAACATATAATTACCAAATTTCATAAGCATCAAACAAATAATATGAGTGAAATCAGTAAGACATCAAAAATCTATAAATGTGAGTCATTGTTTACTAAAATAGGACTTTTGGGAGCTAAAGTCCACCAAAAATAATGAGCCACAAAAATCTAGATTGGTCTTCTAAAGGGACATAACTTTTGTGTTGAGCCTAAAGCCCAGATCTAAGTGTCTCATGCCTAAAACTGGGCTTGAATCTGGCAATGTAAAGCAAAACAAAATCCAGTTTGTATATGAACTAATGTTGGTCATAAGGAAGCGATTTCGAATTTAGATATAGGGTGTTACAAGGCTCCCCAAAAAACATGCATCAACTTTTCAAAAAGGTCTTTACAAGGGATATAACTTTTATGTTGAGCCCGAGACATGAATCTGGCTAGAACGTTCCTAAAAACTAGCTTGAATCCAATAACGTATGCAAAACAGATTCTGTCTTGGTTTGTAGTTAACAAGTCTGCACATATCTTAAAGAAGATCTAAGGTAGGCTATTCATCATCTTCCTCCAGCCAACATGTGAGATAATCCTAACCTTCTCTCTTCTAATACTCCCTCAATAGACCACCAATCTTCACAATATCAAGTCCTATCTCTTTGTATTGAAGTGAGGATTTGATTCAAGTCATTTTATCGGCAAACAATGCCCTATAATGGAAGTAATAACATGGTCTCTTTGTACCAAACTCCATGAATCATACAAAAATCAATCTCTCTTGAGTCCAATGTCTCTCCTAATTTTAGGTGTAAAGATCTAGAAACAAGGGAGAGGGGAGGAATTCACCTTATTCCCGGGTTATTTCCTTGGTGGTGGGGTGGTGGTGGTGGATTCTTATGACCTTGCTCCAAGCTTGGCTCTGAATCCTTCTCACAAGTAAGGTTCCTTCATGAAAGTGGCTGCTCTCAGCCATTAGAGAAATGAGGAAGATGATGCGAGGAGAATGAGAGAATGGGGGGTGGGAATGGGATTTTTCCTATTAAAGGTTTTTCCTTGGCTTTGTAAATCAATGGGGAAAACAATTCCCCATGCTTTAGAAAGACTAAAGAGGCCATGTTTCCTCCTCCTAGTAGCTACTATCACTTCACTGTAGCCCTGATATTAGTGGTGAGGAATTTCCCGTGCTTTGAATGGTCAAAGCACATCTTGTGTCTATTTTATAGTGGCTAACATCAGTTTTAAGCCTTGGAAAGTGCTGAAATTTAATTCTAGAAGGTGAGGGGAACCATACCATGTCGTTCTGGGTGAATTAATGAATTTTGAAAGTACACGCTCCTTGGTCACGCCTGTGACCACGACCATATCAGCCCAATTCCACCTCCTGAGATAATAACGAGAATCAACCTTTGCTAAATGCTTGCGTCGAATTCAGTCGGTGCTTGCATCGTGTTTAATAGAGGCTGGCATCAAGTTCACCTGAGTCTGGCCATTAGGCCACCCTTCTGACTTTAGGCTTCTCTCCTAAATTTTCTTCATAATTTCTTATTGATCAATGACTCAATCCTATCCACCTAAAATCAGAGGGTTTCTATCGGTACCAAGTCACTCCCAGTGATACAAAACACTTGAAAGGGGCTTGTTCGAATCAGGACATTACAGTTAAATAATGAGGAGGTCATTGTATGTCTTTCGAAATTGGGGGCCAATCTCCTATAGAGCTCTTCAGGCCGACCTCCAATCTTCCCCCAAAAGAGCAACCATATCTGCCAAGAGTACCAACCCCCTAACCCGTGAGGGAAAATTTTTCATCAATGAGGTTCGCGAGCCTTCCAACAAATAATGCCAGGATGCCCTAGTGTTAGGAAAAACCCTTATGATTTACCTTATCAAATTACTTTAAGTAATTTTACATCCTAGGTATATTAACCAGGATGAATAGAGAGGGTAATATGTTCTTAGAATTACTGGGATGTCATTGGTGTAAAATACATGAGAAAGGCACACTGAATTTAAGAGGAAAGTCAGGAAATGACAACATGCGTCGACTAGAAGTCGATACAACATTGACATTATATCAACGCTACTGAGTATAAGTCAAAGGAACAGAATATGATAAGTCAACATTACTTAAAGGATTATATCGACGCATACTTCGATATGGTGTCGATATAAAATTAATTATATAACTAATTTGATAGATTGTTTGAATGATGCCAGAACACGATACAACATCTATATGAACTCGATGTTACGTCAAATAGTTTTTTGAATGAAAATTGTTTTGAGGATTAAATTAGAATTAAATCAAAAAGTTTTGAATTGAGTAACTAATTCTTGGAGATGTTAGATTCTCAGCCAGACACACACACACACACACACACACATATTTATAGATACATGATGAGCAATGTGAACAATTATTATTCAACGGTCATTACATACAGATTAGATCATTGTTTTGGAAGATTGATTTCGATAGAGAAGGATAGGAAATTTTTCAAGTTATTTTTTTAAATCAGTCAATCTTTCTCATGACCCGCATTTTCTCAACATTTACATGTTATCAGAGTAAGAGAAAATATTTGACATGATGCTACGCCGTATAGTGGACAACTGTTGGCGCTCAGGAAAAAACCACACTCTCATATATTTTGTATAAAAACATATGATTGAAGTATTAAAAAACATAGTTTTAAATTTAGAGCTTATGGAACCATTTTCCATGGTTTAGTGGATCAAGTAGTCCATAAGTAAGAAAGTATATTTGTAGCAGGAATAAATTTATAGCTTACTTCATTTTATCTTGCGTGAGCATGGGGAGCCAATGAAATGCTAATGATATGCAAGTTTCTAGATTTAGTCTAGCTAGAAAAAGAGTTAGCTCGTAAAATAGAGTGACTTATAGCTGAAAGAGATATTATAAGTTTAAACTAGAATGCAACTTTTATATTTAAAAATACATAACATGCATCCTAATGTAAAACATTCTTAAAGAGCAAGTAATAAAATAACTAGCAAGAAAAGAAGAATAAGCCAGCAAGTAGTCCGACGTATGAAAACAAAAATTATGGGCATTAACAACTTGACATAAACTCATATAAACTAAGCACAAGTTTGATTTTAAACAAAACCAGCAATTACCTGACATGGCGAGGGGAAAAACAAGCACAATAATACTAAGCCTGGAATCACCAACTCTAACCACTTGGACTGCTACTACTGAGAGGTTGGGTCATTCAAAAGAAAAGAATGCCTCAACAAAGAATGAGGAAGAGACAACAAAATACATAATCCATAAGGTTATTCAACATAATCCTCATAGATAGTGAGTATAATAGTACAAAAAAGATTAGTCAAAAGAAAAGACGGAACTAAATGCCGCAAAATCTATATTATATATATATATACTTGAGACTGATCAGCTTGAGAAAGTTTAACATTATCACCAGTCATAATTTGGCACTGAGGCGGTGGCTCATATTCCAACACAAAACATCAAATCAAAACATGCCAAACAGGCACTGTGGTGGTGGCTATATTTCCAACACAACCCAACAATCAAAAACATCGCAAAAAGGCATTATGGTGGTGGCTATCTTTCCAACAAAACCCAACCGTCCAAAAACCAAGTCACCTTATGCAATGATTCACAAATAGGTACTGTTGCGGTGGTATAGTACACTAACAGCCACAGTCCAACCAATATCATTACATAAAATAGGTACCTTGGTGGTGTCATCTTTCCAATTCACACCAACTGACCAAAAAATTCTAGGAATTTGGAAAGAACAACACATGTGTTCTTGATTAGAAATTACTCATATATTAACATTAAGCCTTAACATTGCAGTCGATTTGAACCATACATAAGCTTTTTAACTATGCAGTCAATTTTTAATTAAGCCAGAATATGACCCATGCAGTCTATACATTCAAATTTGGACTTAGCTTGATTTTGACCCATGCAGTCGATGTAGTCGAATTTGTACTTAGGAAGATTTTGACACATGTAGTCGATGTAGTTGAATTTTTTACTTAGGCATGTTTTCAACCATGCAATCGGTGCAATCGAATTTGGACTTAGGCAGATTTTGACTAATATAGTCGATGCATTCAAATTTGGACTTAGGCAAATTTTTACTCATGTAGTCAATGCACTCGAATTTCTTCTAGGCAAATTTTGACCCATGCAGTGGATGTAGTTGAATTGAGACTTAGGCAAATTTTGAACCATGATGTTTAAGTAGTTGAATTTATACTTAGGTAGATTTTGACAGATGTAGTTGATGCAGTCAAATTTTGATTTAGGAATATTTTGACCCATGCAACCGATGTCGTCGAATTTTGACTTAAGAAGATTTTGACCCATGCAGTCGATGTAGTCGAACTTTAACTAGGCGGATTTTGACCCATGCAGTCAATGCAGTTGAATTTTATATAGGCAGATTTTGACACATGCAATCGATGCAGTCAAATTTGGACTTAGGCAAATTTTGACCCATGCAGTCGATGCAGTCGAATTTGGTTTTAGGCAGATTTTGACCCATACAGTCGATGCATTCGAATTTGGGCTTAGATTTATTCTGAACTATATGGGATTTGAACAAAAAGAGTAAATAGAAATGACATCTAGGGTGTAACAAATATTGAGCATTTCTATACATGGCTAACTATTTAGAAGGGAAAATAGAAATTTGATGCTATAGGAAACAATAAAATTCATAATGAGAACATTTAAAAAGGGATTTAACCAAAATCACTACCCATGGAATTTCCTTCACATAATTAAGTCTAAACAAAATTTTTACATATAGATTTATAGGAAAAATAGTGGTTCAAAGAAGGCCATAAAAGGGGGAAACAAACCACCACTTGCATGAACCTTTCTACCAGGACTTTGGCCTTCCATGCCCTGCATACCAAGGATTGGCTCAAACTCGGACTCAACAAGAAAAATTATGAAGATCTTGCAAAAACAATGGTTAGGACCGCTAACCCTAACGCTAAAACTTCACGAAAAGGAAAAATACTTATCATGCACACAAAGAGCTTAGCGAGAGACCTCCAAATCTAAGATCCATCGAGAAAAATGAGCACCAAAACTCCTGATTGGGTGGCCAAAAAGCTTCAGGAAACACAAAACTCTCCCCCTCTTTCTCTCTCTCTCTCTCTTCTTTGGTTTGGGTTGGCTTGAGGGAGAAGAAAAAGTCCAGGGAATATAAAACTACAACTGGCTTTCTCCTCTAATTAATGAAGGGATCAGTTTCCTATGAACGTTTTTAATTTATTTTGTCATTTCCAATGCCAACTTTGACTAAATTTATCCAAGATTAGAAAAAAGAAATCATCATTAATTAAGTTTTTAAATTAAGACTTAGGAATTACGATTATTATAAATTTAACTTGAAATCTCGATTCCAACAAGCTTGAATTCTGGTCGTCTTGACCAAACAGACACAAAAATGAACCAATGACAATGCTCCAATAAACACCATGCTAACGTAATGCCCTTATGCTAAATATATGTCAATTAGAGGATTAAAATAAATTATCGAAATTTCGGGGGCGTTACGGTCACCCCCTCCCCCTAAAAAGAAGTTTTATCCCGAAACTTAGAGCGTAAGGCAAACCCTAACAACAAAAGAGGTAATTTAAAATTTGCTGGATAGAAACATTTACAGATGAAATTTAGGAGAATAGATGAGAATGAGATTTTCTGATTGCAGAATCCAATTCCCATGTTGCATTCATGACGTCCTGATTTTTCCAAAGAACTTTAACCATAGGAATTGTCTTTCTTCTAAATATCAATCTTACGTCTCCAGAATATAGACAGACTCTTCGATATAGGAAAGATTAGGATGCAATTAGGGTATAAAGCAAAGGACATGGCAATCACTAAGCAAGCACTTCCGCAACTAGCTCAAATGAAATACTTTATGAAGCCCAGGGTAAGAAGTAGGCAACTCCAACCTATATGCAGATGCTCTGATGCGCTCAATAATTTGGAAAGGTCCTATATACTGAGGATCCAAATTATAGACCTTCTCAAATATCTTAACACTTAGCATCGGAGAAACCTTGATGAAAACCATGTCCCCAACTTCGAACTCTAAATAAACCCTCTTCCTATTTACATATTCGCAAAATGATCTTGAGCAAATCGAAGCTTCTCACGAATATGTGTCACAGACATGCTCATATCTTCCAAGACATCTAGACCTAACAATGGCTTCTCACCAACCTAAGCCTAAAATAGGGGAGTTTGTCAATTCCCCTCATGCAAAGCTTCAAATGGGGCATCTATAAGCTCTCCTGATAGCTTTTATTGTAGGAGAACTCCATGAGTTTAAGACACTCGTCCCAGGCTCCACCATGGTCTAGGATATAACATCTAATCATTTCTTCTACAATTTGATTTACCCTTTCCATTTGACCATTAGTCTGTGGATGATAAGTAGTAGAATACTTAAGGTTAGTGCCCAAAGCTCGCTGCAAGCTTTGCCAGAAATGAGACATAAATCTAGAGTCCCGGTCTGACACTATACTTTCTAGAACACCATGCTACCTGATAACTGATTAGTCCGATATTTATAGGGTTTTTCGGACTCATCTGGGCTTGTTTTCTCACTCATGAACTGCATTTCAACTTGTTATCAATAATATTTGCATCGTTCCGTATATGACCACTTTGTGCACTGTTCTGGCCCAAGGGTGTGCAATTGCACATTTTATTATTGAGGGTATGCATATGGTGCTCCCCATGACTCTTTCTATTTGTTGTTGATTGCATTCTAGTGCTGGGAGCTTTTGCTCCAGCTTGGTTTTATTGCTTTGCAGGTAGTCGGGACGTCCCGAATTCCATTTCCAGGTTCTGTGTAAAATGCACGGTCGTGCGAATTTGTTCACTCACGGTTTGAGATTAATCGTGCGTTATACACAGCAATTCTGGCGACGTCTGTTGTTACCCATTCATTTTGTTAACGCACGGTTTCTTCTGAACCGTGCGCGAAGGAAACACACGGTTTTCTTGCAGCTTTATTATTTGTACCAATCTATGGCTAATCGTGTGATTTGCTCACGCATGGGCGGCAACATCCATACGCGAGTAAAACACACGGTTCCACCTGCTTGTCTTGATATCTAGCTTTTTGTTATTACCTGTGTGATTTCCTTCATGCACGGGCGAAAGCGTCCGTGTGCGAGTAAAACGCACAGGTCATCACTTCTCCTTTCGCAGGCTTATTCTGAAATTTAATATTGCATAGTTTGCGCACAGTCATGCGCCAAACCGTGCATGACCGCCATTTCTGCTGTAGATTTCATCGTTCCTGAAGGCAAGTCCGATCCAGCCTGCCATTTCCGCTCCTCTGAGCGGGAAAACTTCCCTCCAGTCGATATTTTCTCTCTCCTCCTTGGAGAGTTGATCTGGCCACCATTCTTCCTCCAAAAGCTTGCAATAGCTTCATCTCCGGCCACCATTGTTTTCTCCAAACTCCAAGCTCCATTTCAAGCTCTTAAGGTGTTTCATCCATGGAGTTCTCAGGATAGATTTAGCCCAGCGACTACTCACGAAGAAGATGGGTTATTGTAAGGAGGTGACATCCCTTCTTGACCCCGAACGTCATCTGTAGACCGAGCTCAGACAAGGTCCGACAACCCTTGACTCCGGATGCGAATCTCGGAAAGCCTTCGTGCGTTTGGTTGTATTTCTCCTCCTCCTCTTGTAGTTACTTTGTTCTAAACTTGTGGTTTCTTGATTGTTGCTTAAAAACATTATTTATTTTAAGTATTTTAGCATGTCTATGTGTTGTTATATCTTAGTTCTTGATTGTGTGATGAGCTTCAGTTTTTCTTGTTCTTGTTGAGATTGTGCCATTTTAGCGATTGCTAGAAGCGAGCGTGGCGAAGAGGTGATTGCGATCCTCATTGGCTCATCCATCTTTCATTTTACTCTCTTGAGTAATCCATCTAAGAGATGCGGTGATGGAGACCCGCAATAGATTTATTAGTGTTAAACTTAGGAAACTCAAAACCAAAACACCCTTTGTTTACTTTAACGATCAGAATCACTTTTTCAATAGCGAAACCACACTCCCTACTTGCACTCCTCGAGAGATCGATTTCCTGGGATTCAACTCCTCAACTTTATTACTTGACTACGATCGGTACACTTGCCGACAAATCAAGTTTTTCGCGCCATTGCCGGGGAGTGCAACCGTTGCATGTATTTTTCTTTTGAAAAAGTTTGTAAGTATTTTTGGTATTTTTGAAATGATTTTTCGTGTTGTATGACAAATCCCAACACCAGTGATAGGGTTGAAGATCTTGTGTTTGAGCTTGAAACTGTATGTACAAGGCGAGCTCACGTGTGTGCTACTGCTGCTAAAGGAAGGATGGAGGATCCTGTCCAAGGAGGAAATGGCCATGGTGAACGGGTTGTTGAGGGCCAAGATGTGGTCCAACCACACAATAGGACAATGCATGATTTCACAACCCCAACTGCAGGAAGTGTTTACCCTGGCTTTGGACCGACCATCGTAAACAACCACTTCGAGATTAAACCCACCATCCTGAATATGATCCGAAATAATACTCAGTTCTCGGACTTGCTGAGTGAGGAACCGCAGCTCAATCTAGCAGAGTTCTCAGAGATTTGCAGCACATTCCGCTATGCCGGTACTTCTGATGATGTAGTAAAGCTGAGGCTGTTCCCATTTTCCCTGAGAGACAAGGCCAAAACCTGGCTCCATACTATTGTTCCAGGGACCGCAACTTCATGGGAGGCCCTGCCCTCAAAGTTCTTGGCTAAGTTCAACCTCGTGGATAAGATTGTGAATGCCCGTAGGGATATTGCAACCTTTTGGCAGCTGGACCAAGAAACGGTTTCTGAGGCGTGGGAGAGATTCGCTGACTTATAGCGCCGATGCCCCCAGCACGGCTATGATCCGTGGAATTCAGGTAAAATATTCTATTTTGCTATTGAGCCTAATTTCAGGGCTATGATCAACGCAGAAGCTGGAGGGACAATAATGAACCTATCTCCAAACGAGGCATTGACGCTACTTCGTGACACTGCCTCCCATAGCACATACTTGACCACCGGAAGAAATACCCCTAGAGGGGCGAGGAATCTGTTTGAAGTGAATGCTGTGGTGCAACAAGTTAAGGTGAGCCACTTTGAATGAAAGGACGATGTTGACCAGATCAGCCCCTCCTCCAGCTTGGTTTATGGACATTTCAAGACTCAGACTTAGAAGAAATTCAGTTTTCAAGAGTTCAGAGAAATTAGTTTGAAGTTCTTCGAATTGAGCTCGATGATCGTCGATCGCAGATCGACAAACTCAAAGTTTTAACTCTGAGCTGAGCTCGATGAAATGTGAGTTCAGGTCGACGATCTTCCTTCTTCTCTCAGTATCTCTGGTCGACGAAAGCCTATCTCAGGTCGACGAACTTGGAGCTCAGCATTGTTAGATATTTTCCAGATCAATTATCTCTGATCTCAGCTCGACGAAGAAGATTTCTCAGCTTGACGAACTTGGAGTTCATGTCGACGAAATCTGTTCTGAGTTTGACTAATTCTTTCAGTATGAGTTTTACGTATTCTCTCTCATTTTGATTTCAATTCTTCTAATCTAAGGTAGAAATTCTCTGAATAATTAAAGCTTATATTCCCAAGAATATAGCCGTTCTAAGGAAGTATTAATTATGGATTTCACAGAGTTAATTACTTGACTTATTTACTGGGACAGTTAAGGAAATACATTAAATACAAATTCAAGTCGTTTCAACTCCTAGAATCTCAGCAGTAAAATAAGGATATTATTCAAAATTCATAGGTTGGAAATCCTCTAAGAATATAAACGATCTTTTTCAGAAAGAAGAACAACAACTACAATCATACAACAACTATACACAGTTTTTCAGAGAAAAGCACTGCTATCATTCTTACAGGAAATTGAAGAAGAACATCTCACACATATCTTTAGTCTTCTTTAGTTTTTTCTTCAGGCTTCAAAGGGACAACTCTGCAACACCAGTCCAAGAAGTTCCTGAAGATAAGCAAGCCAACTTCAAGGCCTACACCCTGAGCAAAGCTCTCATCTTCTTGAACCATTCTTCATCTCAGGGGAGCTTAGACAACATCAATCCACTTGTCTTCTCAAGTTGTTTGAGAAAGAGAAGACACCATCACTCTCTTTACCTCACTGTAAAAAGGGTTTTTAACTCCCTTCAAAAGTTATCACCTGGTTGTCAAGTCTCCTTAATAAAAGACTTGTGTTGGTTTTTGGGCACCTGATAAAAAGCCTAAAGGGTTGTGAGATCTTCCTTGAAATAGATCTTGTGGTGATAGGGCACATGAGCAAAAACCTGTGGTGGTAAGGCACCTGGTCAAAAACCTGTTATTAGATTCCTACCAGGGTGGTAGAATAGTGGATGTACCCAGTTTTGGGGAACCACTATAATTTCCTTATGTCGTCTGGTTGTTCTATTTCTTATTTTGCTATGCTGTCATATTTTTGTTTTTACTTCTCTCTATATATTTTAATATCACTTATTTTAATTCCGCTATAAAAACTAATCAAGTTTTTAAAATACTTTATTCACCCCCCTCCCCTCTAGAGTTAAGAAGATCTATCCCCTCACTTTCAATTGGTATCAGAGGTTGTTCATTTGGATTTTCAGACAAATACCTGAATCAAAAGATCCATTGATAGATCTTAATTCCTCTAGTGTCTCTTTTATATCGTGGCACAGAATAAAAAAAACTCAAGAACTACACCTCCAGTATGCAACCTTAATAAGTTTGCAATCTGGAAGGCAAGGATTTGATTGTATATGAATTCAATTGATGAAGATATCTATAATTCTATCTTGACAGGTCCCCCCACACCTTCTACAACAGCAAAAACAAGTACAAATACAGTTCCACCACCTGAGTGGACTGATGCACAGAAGAAGGCAAGGATTGTGTATGCAAGGGCAATGAACATTCTGGAAGATACTATGTCAGATGACATATTTGAGAAAGTGGCTGAGTGCACTTCAGCAAAAGCCATTTGGGACTCTCTAAATCAAGTGATTGTAGGATCAACTGATGAGAGAAAGGATAGAAGATCTCACCTCATCTCTCAATATGAGAATTTCTATAAAGATGAATCTGAGTCTGTGGCTAATATGTACACAAGATTCAGCTTAATCATCAATGAGCTGAAAACACTGGACAAGGACATATCCCTGACTTAGATCAATGACAAGATACTTATGTGCTTCCCCAGCACATGGGATTCTAGAATCTAGCCAATCAAAGAGGCCAGAAGCTTGACTAAAATCTCTACCGAGTCATTACTGGGAAAGCTCAAATCTTATTAGCAGCTGATAAAGTCAAGAGAGGTAGCTAAGTAGAAGACATCCTCATCAGGAAGGAAAGAGCAAAACATTGCTTTCAAAGCATCTTAAGGACCAGAAGCTCCACCAGCAAATGATGAGCTCATAAGCTTACTAGCTAAAAGATTTTACAAGATGTCCAGAAAAGATTTCATAAGGAAGTCATCCAGACAAGATGACAGACCAAGATATGATAAAACTCCTACCAAGGAAATTGTCTTCTTTGGTTACAGAAAACTGGGACACATTATTCATGAGTGTCCAGAGAATCAGATCATGGAGAAAAAAAGAGACAAGGACTCTAGAAATCATTACAGCAAGCCCTCCTCCAGCAAGCATACGAGGAAGGACAAAGAGTTTGTTGTTGTAACCTGGAGTGATATACAAGAAGAATCTTCACCTCCCAGCTCAAGTAAAGATGAAGAAGAAGCTAAAGCAAAGGAAGTTTGCTTGTTGGCCATCAATTCTTCAGGACATTTGGTAGATGCTGAGATATCTGAAGAAGAATCTGAATCTGAAGAGGATCAGGTAATATCTTCATTTGATTTCAATTCAGAACATTTCAAAACTGAATTTAAATTGTTCTGCAATGACTTAATCAAATCAGAGAAGGATATCAAACTTCTCAGAGATAAGCTAACTGAACATAATAATCAGTTATCTAAAAACATTAAGTTAAAAGATGAATTAGCTCTAGCAACTGAACAAATCATTTCACTAAAAACTAAATTAATTGAGGCAAAGCAATTTGAAGAATCCCTTAATGGGAGAAGAATCAAATTGATGAACATCACAAACATAGTAAATGCCAGGCTCAATGCCAAGCTAGGCTTAGGTGCTTCATCAAGCCAACCTCATTTAATTCAGAAAAACATTCTTTCTATACCCATTAAATTCACATCAGAAAAGGGAAAAGAAAAAGTAGATGAAAATAATAAACCAACTAACAGAAACCTAAGAAAAAGAGAAAGAACAAGAACAATCTTAATCATAATAATGTTCAACAGATTTCGTCAAACTCAGATCGACGAAATGTGTATAGTTCGTCGAACTCAAGTCGACGAACTCTGAATGCATATTTCTATTATAATTATTCTTCAAACAACGATCGACGAAACCAATATGGTTCTTCAAGTTAAGAACGACGATATTGGGGCACAAAGAATGAATATTTCCATTCTCTAAGCGAAGTTCGACGAACTCATCCCTATTCGTCGAACTCAGTTCGACGAACTTATTAGAATTCGTCGATCCCAGTTTAGCTTAACAGAAACTCTAATTATTTCAGAACATTTAATCAACCAAAAGAATTTGTTAACCCATTTACTCAATGGATAATTCCACCTAGGAAATTTCACCTTCTAGGATATAAGAACCAACCTGAATGCTCTTACATTTTAAGTTTTAAATTTTAAAAGTATCAAGGACCCAAGGTTACCTGGGTCAAGAACACCTTTTTTTGCAGGTAAAATACTATCCTACCACACAGGAACATTGGTACCTTGATAGTGGATGTTCAAAGCACATTACAGGAAGCAAGGATAACTTAACAAACTACAGGTCCAAGCTTGGTCCAAAGGGGATATTTGGTTACTCCAACTGTGGCCAAACAAAAGGCTATGGGAATGTTAAAGTTGGAGCTGTCACTTTCAGGAAGGTAGCATACATAAATGGACTCAAACATAACCTGATATCCATAAGCCAATTATGTGATGAAGGTTATCAGGTATCATTTACTCAAATTTCCTGCATTACTACTTCTGTAGATAATAAAACTGTCTTAACTGGCCTTAGGCAAGGAAACATTTATGTAGTAAATTTCAAATCTGCTAGGTCAGAAATTTGTCTATTTAATTAAATTAGTAATAATAATGAACTATGGCATAAAAGATTAGGACATTTTAATCTTAAAAATATTGCTAAACTCTCTAGTGAAAACCTTGTTAGATGATTGTCTTCTTACCCCTACAAGAAGGAAAGCCTTTGCAAGGCTTGTAATTAGGCAAGAAAACCAAAACTAGTTTTAAATCTATTAATAAGAGTGATTCACCCAGGATTCTATATTTGCTACACATGGATCTATTTGGACCCATTGTTGTACATTGCTTGGGAGGGAAATCTTATACCTTAGTCATTGTAGATGACTTCTTTAGGTTCACCTGGGTGTTCTTTTTGAGAAACAAGTCAAATAACTTTAAAGTTCTTATAGATTTTCTTAAGAGCATAAAGATTGAATATTCTACTCCAGTTGCATTGATCAGAAGTGATCATGGTACTGAGTTTGAATCTCTTCCTATGCAAGAATTTTATGAGATGGAAGGTATCAGGCATTACTTCTCTACACCTAGAACTCCTTGAAAAAAATTGGGTAGTAGAAAGGAAAAAAACAGAACCCTGATTGAAGCTGTAGGAACATTGCTTGCAAATGCTCACATGCCCCTATCGTTTTGGGCAGAGGTTGTAAGCTTAGTAAATTATGTCCTGAACAGAAGTTTGATACATAAACTTAAGGGCAAGACTCCCTATAAATTACTCAAAGGGAAGCAACCTAAAATAGACTATTTTAGAATCTTTGGTTGTGTATGTTACATTCATAGTAATAACAAGAAACAACTTAGAAAATTTGAGGCTAAAGTTGCAATGGAAATTTTTCTTAGATATTCCCAAGTCAGCAAGGATTATAATGTATTTAATAAATCTACTTTGAAAATAGAAGAATCTATTCATATTTCTTTTGATGAATCTAACGTGTTTTACAAGGAGAAGGATTCTTCTACCAGCAACTTATTGCAGGTACTTTAACTGTGTGAGAAATTGGATGAGAGGTTAAAACACATACTTATCCACATATTGATTAAGATAGTGAAGAAGAGGTTAGTGATATAATTGTTGAACCTTCAAAAGCAAATTTAATTCCACAAGATGAATTATTTCCTAATGCTATTGATGAACCAACTCCTCCTACTGATCTTGTCACACTTAGAGATCACCCTATATCTCAAGTGATTGGAGAAATATTAGTTGGTGTGCAAACAAGTCATAAAATCAACCAAGATTTGATACATGCTTGCTTCATATATCAACTTGAGCCCCAATCCATAAAAGATGCTAAGCAAGATCCACACTAGATTATTGCAATGCGAGAGGATCTCAATCAGTTTGAGATATGCAGAGTTTAGGATTTAGTTCCTAGACCTAAATACTTCTAAATAATTGGAACTAAATGGGTATTCAGAAATAAATTGGATGCACAAGGAGCCAACATCGGGAACAAAGCAAGACTGGTAGCACAAGGATACAGACAGGAAGAAGGGATTGGCTATGATCAAACCTTTGCACCTATTGCAAGGCTGGAGGCTATCAGAATCTATCTTTCTTATGCAACATACAAAAAGTTCAAAGTCTACCAAATGGATATAAAGAGTGCTTTCTTGAAAGGTGAACTCAAAGAGGAAGTATATATTAAACAGCCACCAGGTTTTATTTCTACAACTCATCCCACTTTTGTTTTCAAATTGCATAAAGCTCTCTATAGTTTAAAGCAAACTCAAAGAGCTTGGTATGAGACCCTAGATAGCTTTATTGTAGAGTATAAGTTAACTAGGAGCATTGTAGATAGAACTTTATTTACTAGCCATCATAATAGTAACATATTATTAGTACAAATATATGTAGATGACATCATTTTTGGCACTACTGATTCCAAACTATGCAAAAGGTTTTCTGAACTGATTGAAAGATAGGGGATACACTTGATATACTCTAGAGGGGGGGGGGGGTGAATAGAGTGATTTAAAATCCTTTGGCAATATTTAAATTATATCAGAGAAATTAGTGATAATAGTAGTAGTATAGAAATGAAATATAAACTAGGCTAAGCTACACTATCACAGCACAGTAAAACAAAGAAAGAATGATCACACAGACATCACATTTACAACCCCATACCCGGCCAAGTGGGACCCTCTCCAAGTAATAGGCTAGGTATGCTAGGAGCGGTGATTTGGTGCAGCCCCATTCGAAGACGTGCGGGTGCTCGTGTATGTGTTCAGAGATTTTACGTTTCATGTTATAATATATAAATTTACTAAATATATATTTAGTATATATATATTTATTTATTTATTTATAATTTATTGCATTTATTATGTATATATATATATGTTTGAGGATAAGGGGGAGGAACCCTAGAAAAGATAAACCCAGCCATCATCTTCACAGGCTGCCCAATGCCAACCTAACCGAGCTCATCCCCCCCTCCGACAACCTCCTCCTTGCCGATCCCCTTTCCTAAAGGCCCAAGAGATCTACTTTACAAAGGTTAAAATTGCAACTACTCCTCCAACAAGCAGTCTGACCGGCCATCAAAATCTGGTGACTCCTGCGACGAGCAGCTCTCTACTCCGG